>CM045736.1:27678895-27713895 GCA_024760905.1 Plotosus lineatus
CCCAGTTCACCATCAGGATGAGAGCTTCTATACTAAGGGGATGCAAGTGCTGCAGCACTGAGGGAAGATGTACGTTGACCGCAGAGGAGATTGTATTGGAAAATATAGGCCACAGTGCATTATGGTCAATCTATGAAATTTTCAGCCCACTCTCACAATACACTGAAAAACACCCATTCTAATATGAACTAAACCGTATAGATAATGGAATATTTTATTATTATTATTACTATTTTCTTATTATTATTAGTAGTAGTAATTATTACAGTAGGCCCTTGACTATTCATGGTTTTGCAACCATGGTTGAATACTCGCTGACTGCAGAGCAACCGGTACGTGATTCAAATTCAGCCAATGGCTGTACTCCTTTCTCCTTATTGGTTGAGCTGATGTCCTACCCCTTTTTCCTCATTCGCGCACAAGTTGTCAATGAGCCTCTTTTTTTGTGCATTTTAATTACCAGTTAAGCTCTATGATACCACTCAAATGCTATGTGTCTTCTCTGGCTAAGCGATAGAAAACGCTGGATGTCTCTTCTGAAGAAATAAGACTTTCTCCTGAGAAACGACGGTTTTCTCTGAACTGTTGTATTAAAACCTTTTTCAATTATTATTCCAGTACAGTACCTAAGTTCATGTTTATGCGCGAGATTTTATGTTCTACAGCATGTTTAACAAACGATACCAAAAGGATAAACTTTATCGCAGTACTCTTCATGTCCTTTTACATTGAACTTGGAGTGACGTCTCCAAGATGGCACTGCCCAGAGGGCAACGTCACGGAGTTCTCAGAGTCAAATTGTTTCTTTGTTCATTTTAATTTGTTTTATTTGTTGTTTTGTTTGTTCAGGTTTTGCAATATGCTCGTCTACGACCGGTCAACTCTACTATAGCTATAAGATCGGAGTATCTTCGGGCGTGTATAACTAAGTGTGCGGAGTGCGGCTAGCAGAGCTAATATGCTATGGTAGGCAGCTCAATGCGAGCCGCACCCCAGCTAACAATAAGCCCAGGTGGGAAGGGGCCGAACGACGACTCCGGCGCTTGGGATTGCAGGGGATGAAGGCCGTGTAGCCGGCTGGTACAATCGCCTTATCGAGTGTACTCTCATCGAGCCATGTTTCACAGAAACACAGTCCTGTAGATCCCTCTGCGCCGCAATTTGAGCATGAAACCCATTCATCTTGTTTCGGAGGGACTGAACATTTTCAAGCAGTTTGGCCGGAAGTGCTAACCAAGCGCCGGAGACTAACTCCGCCTGGGCGCGGTTAGCATTGAGCTCCCATAGCATATTAGCTCACGATATAAGTTGTTGCGTGCTTAGTTGCCCGAAGCTGAAGCTGCTCATAGCTGTAGTAGGGTCGACTGATCATAGATGAGCATAGTGCAAAACATGAACTAACAAATTAAAACGAACAAAGAAGCAATTTGACTCAGAGAACTCCGCTCCGTTGCCCTCTAGGCATCGCCATCTTGGACACGTCACGCCAAGACGTCACTGCAAGTTAAATGTAAAAGGACATGAAGCTTAATAAAGTTTATCCTTTTGGTATCGTTTGTTAAACATGCTACAGAACATAAAATCTCATGCACAAACATTCTAAGAATTAACTTAAGTACTGTACTGAAATAATAAGTGAAAAAGACTAGAACGAGTGCTTTACAACAGTATATGCTGTATAATGTTTATATTTTATCATCAATAAAAATAAGAGTAAAAATTGAAAAGTTTTTCTTCATCATTACTACATTTTAATACATTAATACTGTATTAATGAGTAAGACTGTCTATAGAATGTGTTTAAGAAGCATACTTTAATATATATATATATATATATATATATAAAGTATTTTACTTCTGGCTGCTCATTCGCGCATGTGACGTGATACATGGGGTTTTACTTCTGGGTACAGAACTCGCAGATTATCTCAATTCGCAGGAGGGCTCGGAACCGAACCCCCGCAAATGTCGAGGGCCTACTGTATTATTATTTTTATTATTATTATTATCATCATCATCATCATCATTATCTGATTTTATTTTGGGCAGCACAGTGGTATAGTGGTCAGCATGTCCATTTCACAGCAAGAAGGCACTGGGTTTGATTGTCGGGCTTGTTTGTTTCTGTGTAGTTTGCTTGCCCCCATTGCGTGTGCACATTAAGCCAACGGGATGCTACAAATTGCCCCTTGGTGTGGATGTCAGTGGTTGTTTGTATCTTGACCTGGAATAGTCTGGCAGGCTGTTCAAATTGCAGCCTGCCTTCACAGAGTTTCAACTGCGATGGGCTCCAGCCTCCCTGTGTCCCTTGTAAGATTAAGTAGTTTAGGAATTGAGTGAGTGATTTTATTTTATTATTGGTCATTCAATTTTAGTAACATCTTTAGCCAGGTTGGGGTTGGAGATGGGAAACTGTTCCAAATTGTCTGCTCAACTGATGCCTCAGAGGTTGTAGATTCCTTTAACTGATGCAGTCAGGGTTTCTTGCTAATTGAACATTGCAAAAAGTCATCTTCACCATCATGATGTCCATACATTTTTGATGACCGCTTAATCCTAATTAGGGTCACGGGGAGGCTGGCACCCATCCCAGCCTACTCAGGGAAAGAGAAGAGTATACCCTGGACAGTTCACCAGGCCATCCCAGGGCAGAAACTCACTGACAGCTTTGCAGCCTACTCTTGATTTTTTCATACACTAGGTTTGACACTAACTTTAATCATACTGACTATCCAATCAATAACTAGAGAAGTTCTTAAATCAACTAAAAGAGGTGTATTAAATTGTGGTTGTAGTTAAAACCTATAGGAAGATAGATGTCCAGGAGCAAAGTTCGCCACACTGTTCTACTGTTAATTAAAAAAAAAAAAAAAATTTTTTTAAAAACATGTGTGGAGATACTGAAAACCCACATTTATCCAAGCAGGAATTTAATCCGGAATTGATATGGGACACAACGATACCACCGGTATAAATAACATATTTTCCATTGCTAGCCAGGGTAATGTTGGATCTGAAGGCTCTGCAGGAACACTGGTACTACTGAGGTCGGAATATACCCTGGATGGGTAGTGCACTATGATTTCTTCCATTCACAATGGTAGTAATTCAGTGTAACCAATTCACTAATCTGTAGGAAATCATACATATGAATAGGTGGTTCAAACAGTAACTTGAGCTCAGGATCAAGCCAGGGACTCTGTATGCTGTATGTTGACAAGAATACCATACCCACTGCTGTGCTGTACCTCACTGATTTAATTTTATTTTTACATGCGCATTTTTGCTGGTTTTTATCAACACACCACAGAGCTTCAAGCTATTTACACAAATGTCGCAAACCCATGTGCTCACGTGCTCAAACAGGCAACCCAATAAAGGAAGAATATGGTGGGTTGAATATTCTTTAACTTTATGTATGAATCTTTCTGGAAACTTATACAAACATACACATACAAACATTTTTGCAGCTCTGACTTTAGGGAGTACCTGAATGAGATTTCCTTTCGGCTTCCTTTCACACCATAAGAGACATGCCAGCCTTTGATAACCTAGTTAGCTGCTTGGGGGGCAGTGACAACCATCAGTGACTGGCTATCATTCGGATATTTATTCCATGAGCTGCACCTTCCTTTTCTCCACATTAGTGGCTGAATTCCATCCAATTCGGTTTTATTTGTATTGCACTTTTTAATATTGACATTGTCACAAAGCAGCTTTACACAGTAAAAGTATGAGTTTACAAAGTATACAAGAATTTAAACATTTTCTATAAATGAGAGCTGAAGTACTCTTGAGCAAGACACCTAACCCCCGCTGCTCCGAGTGTGTGTGTATGCTCAGTTTGGATGGGTTAAGTGCCAAGGAAATTGTTTCCCCTTACGGGATTAATACAGAATATCAAAATGAAAAAATAAAATAAATTTGTTCATAGCTTTGAATTATGACTAGCTGCTAGATATTTACAGTATATCCACCTAGACATGCTTGTATATTATGTTACCAATTAAAAGTAAAATTTTGACTCAAGCTTCTTTGTAGTCTTATCAGGAACTAAGCAGGCAGAAAGGGCCTCTCAAACAGACTCAAATCCTCCTGGCTTTCAGGATCTGCCAGTGGGATCAAAGCAGTAGAGCGTGTCAGAGAGAGAGAGAGTTAATATGAGCCTAATCTTCCCAGTGTAAATCAAATCACATGGCAAGAGAGAAAGACAGACATACTGATAGAGCGACAGAAAAAGAGAGAAACAGAGCGAGATAAAAAAAAGACAGCAAAAGGCAGAGAGCGAGAGAGAGAGAGAGAGAGAGAGAGAGAGAGAGCGAGAGAGAGAGATAGGGCTTTATTAAGTTGGATAACTTGTGCCCAATTCTTTTCTTAAATGAATAAAATATGTTTAAATTAATCAAATCAAATCAGAGACAGAGAGAGGAATGGTTAATGGAGACAGACAGAGAGAGAGCGAGAGAAAGAAATGGATAAATAAAGAGACAGAAAGAGAGAGAGATAGAGAGAGAGAGACCGGCAACATGATAGACCATGCCAGAGAAAGACAAAGGGTTTGTCAGAAACAGGAACAAATGGACAAAAAGATGGAGAGAGACCAGGTAGAGAGACAGACAGAAAGAGAGTGTGTGTGTGAGTGAGTGAGTGAGTGAGAGAGAGAATAACAGACAGACAAAAAGAAACACATGTTGAGACAACTACACATGCAGGGATACAAACGTACACAGAAACAGATAAAAAGCTAAAAAGACTGAACAGGAGAAAGCAAGAGGAAGAAAGGGGGGGAGGGAGAGAGAGAGAGAGAGAGAGAGAGAGAGAGACAGCGAAAGGAAGAAAGAGAAATTGTTCTGTTTCACACAGAACACAGAGCGGAACAGGCGAATTGAAGCAGTGCACATATTCAACCCACGCTTGAAGATGTGCTGTACTTTTCCTGACACCTTATTTATCAAGACTTAGTACATGTACTCTAAAGCACTATTAAAACACACCCTTATAACAAGCTACAACACTAAGCACAGTGCCACTCCAATCAGCCATAACATTAAAACCAGTGACATGTGAGGTGAATAACATTGGCGATCTCGTTCTAGTGGTGCGCGGTGAGGAGTGAGATGTAATAGGCAGCAAGTATACAGTCAGTTCTCAACAAGGGTCCAATTTGTTGAGTCAAAGCCCCAAAAAAAAAAAAAAAAAAAAAAAAAAACCAATCAATAAATTTGAAAAAAAAAATTTGGGTCAAAGCCCCAACAAAATAGCATGCCCTTTGGGCTGTTTCCGGTATGCATCAATAAGTCTCAAAAGTAGTCCTACAAAGGACAACCAATGCAACAGGGCCATGGGTGCCCAATGCTCACTGATGTGTGGAAAGCAGCGCAAGTGAGCAAAGGAATGCAGGGCAGTAGTGGCTCAATAGTTAAGACTTTGGATAATTTGGGTAAAAGGTCAAGGATTCAAGCCCCAGTACCACCAGTATGCATAAGGGTGTCTGCTAAATGCCGTAAATGTAAATGAAAGCCTGGTTGGTTAAATCTCACAGAAGGGCTACTATAACGAAAATTGCCAAAATGCAACTGATGGTTATGACAGAAAGGAATGAGAGAACACACTGAGTTGCAGCATGTTGTGTTTGGGGCTTCAAAGCCGTACACTGACCAATGCGACCCAGCTGTCAGATGATGACTTGGACTAATTTACCTAATAATTTATTTATGTCAGTCATCATGTGCATATCAAAACATTCATTTTCTGAAATGCTTAATCCTAATTAGGGTTGTGGAGAGGCTGCACAAGGGCAGAGCGTACCCTGTACAGCTCGCTAGGCCATCATAGGGCAGAAACATGTTAATGGAAAGCCAGTGGTCTACTCTGTACTAATTACAGCGAGTGGGAGACCTGGCTGGTCTTTAATAACCCAGTAAACTGCACTGGGACAACTTGGTAATAGTTGGGCTTGAACCCTCAGCCTTCAGATCAGTAAACCAGCACCCTAACCACCAGGCCACCACTTCCCCATATTAAAACATGTTACATGGAATAGATTACTTCAAAAATAGAAATTCATGTGATTAACGAATCAGCGGCTGGTCACTAAGAAAAATAGCCATCACTAACTGGACAATGGCGATTAGTCATTAGGAATTAGGATGATCAGTCATTGGCTGAAATTGTAATCAGTGATTTCCCACTGGGGAAAAAATGGTGATCACTGATTCATTGTTGGGAACAAGAATAGAATAGAATCAAATCTTTGTCATAGCTAAACAGCAAACCACCATTCAGTAGGAACATCAGCCAGTCATCAACGTCAGCCAAATGGAAAAATAAATACAACCAAAGTAAAAGCTGAGCTAACAAAATACAGTCGACCCCCTACTTACTAAATTAATCCGTTCCAGAGCCTTTTTCGTAGCCTGGAGTTTTCGTAAGTAGAGGCACATTTTATATGTAAAACGCGTGATTCACTCCAAGGCTCCCAAGACTACCCCATAAACCCTTTAAAAATTATAAAAGTACACCAATTTTGTATGAAATGTGTTAAAAGTAAAAGAAAAATGTTTATTAAACCATTTAAACATTTTATTAACATTAAACAATTTTATTAACATATTAATTAAACCATTATTAAACATTTTTTAACACATACACAAACACACAACACTCTCTGTCTCTCTCACACTCACACACACCTCTCTCTGTCTCTCTGGTGCGTTTTGCCGAATGCAGGCTCCGCCCACACGCAACGCGCAGCCGACGGAGCAATTGCATTTAAATGGACAGGATGTTGCATTTAAAGCAAAATTACAGTACCTGTTTCAAAGATCAGAGATCCTGATTCAATATTAACTTGCTTCCTTGAGAGATCGGAGGTCTTATCCCATGGAGCACTCGGTTTTCATGCTCCTTCTGCTTCAATGTTGTGCTGAAATAATCACCTCCGTCACTGGATGTCCGCTTTAAGGTCTCCTTCTGCTTCAATATCATCCCGATTGTATAGGGGTTTCGACAATAACGAAATATAACGCTGCAATGATCTCAAAAAAAGCCAACAGTCCTGTTCAACTCTCCACGCGTGTGACAAACAGGAAGTATGGGTACAGGTCAGCTCCCTCCTGGCAAATGGGAGACCAGCGGGGCGGGATGTTGGGAGACAGCCAATGAGAGAGCAACTTGCGCACTGTTTGAATGGCGTGTTTGGCACTTTTCGTAAAAAGAGGTTGTTTTAGTAAAAAGAGGACAAAAATTTAGGAAAATGTTTTTCGTACTCAGAGGTTTTCGTAAGTAAAGGGCCGACTGTACTTGGCTGTGACCTGCTCAGGAAATTCAATAACAAAAGACTATTTACTTCTTGTTTTGACTCTTGTTGGACAGTATTGTTGTTGAGATATGTCTACATGTTAAGATTCTCTTATGAATCATATTACAACCGCTGGGTGCAAGAAGACACCTGCCTGATGTCTTGGACTTATGGGCTATATGCAGCAAGTTGTCATGTTTGTTTGCTCACTCACTCATTTGCCAAACCACTTATTGGTTACGAGGAGCCTGATGCCAATCTCAGCCAACACTTGATTAAGGAGGGGTGAACACCCTGAACAACACTTCAGACCACTGCAGGGCAGCACACTCACACCTATGGGGAATTTGGAACAGTCGATTTGGCCGCCTTCGCCCAGCCCAAGACTCAAATCCAGGATAGTCTTGCTGTGAAGCAGATGTGCTAACTGCTACTCCACCATGCCAGTTCATTGAAATATTATATTTGCATCCATTTATACATCCATCCATTTTCTTTTGCCAGTCACGTAGAAAGAAAACCCAAGCATCCTTGTGCCCAGTGTCATTTTCTAGCTACTCCTGGGAGGCGTTTTCAGACCAGACAGGATATATCATGCAATGGAAGAAAGGTGATCAAAATGCTAGTGCAAAGTAGCTACATCTCTTCATGTATTCAACTAAAGGTAATGTGAAGACACGGTGATGTTTGACCACTTTAAATGATTTAATATAGAAAATAATGACACATTTTTAAAAATTCTTCTGTATATTGGTAGTAGGATGCTGAGGTTGGAACTACCAGGCAGAAGGCCTAGAGGAAGACCAAAGAGACGATTCATGGATGTAGTGAATCAGGACCTGAAGGTAGCTGGTATAAGAGAAGAAGATGCAAAGGATAGGGTGAGATGGAGGTAAGATGATTCGCTGTGGCGACCCCTGAAGGGAAAAGCCGAAAGGAAAAGATGTTTCCAGACACAAAGGCAGGTTAAAAAAAAAAAAAGAAAAAAAAAAGAAAAAGAGACAGAGAGAATTATATCTAGAGAAGCAAAAAGAAACAGACATACCATGAGATGAAGTCAGCAAGAGAGAGAGAGAAAGGGAGAAAAACAAAGTACTGAAGACTCTTCAGCTCAGATTATGGTGAATGTGTACTTCAGTCAGTGCAGCTCATTGTTTACTATGCAAACTCTGCCCTTCAGAATTGAGATGTTCTGGGATATAAAACATATTTTTACAACTCCCTGTAACTATTGCCAGGAACAGTACAAGTTATGATTTCAGGTTTAGTTCAGCATTTGACTCTGGAGCTTCATGTTTGAGCGTGGAACACAGAACTACGCTGGTAAGCTCGCTCAGTGTGGAGCCCCTTTCGCTCCATGACTCGTCTTTAATGCCAGGCTTTTTATTAGGATCTGCTATCTCTACACTTCAGGACATCCCCAGAAGTGCAAGAATGTGACGGCTGATGTGGAGAAGCTGAAACACTGCAATCAAGAAAGACAGAGTTCCTGTTGTCCCTGTCATTCACCCTTATCCTGTCTCTCTGCTCTTCTCCCATCAGTTTCAATTACTGCCCGAGTACATGACGATCTTGCTAGCTGCGAATTGGGATCTGCTAACCTTGGGTTTGACATGCTAGGTATGTTCCGGTGGACATTATAGAATCTTAAGGTCCTACTCATTATAAAATTTATGTCACTGAAAAATAAAAGAACCGAACATCATTTCATGAAAAATGCGAAATGTCGGCTTACACGTTTCTTGGTTCATAAAAGGTTCCTCCAGTTAAAACCTGCATAAGGATCGTGACAGAGTTCCTCAGGTAAAACTCTCTCAAAAAATATAACCGAAACCCCACAACTAAAATTCTAGTGCTAATCAAAACAGAATGAACTGTAAAATTAATTTAATATCGAAATATTCACAGTAGTCACACCTGGCAAATGTTGCTGGATTTTTAAAAGGCTAAAAGTTTTGGAAGCAAATCTCAGAAACAAAAGCTCTGACACTCATGACTAGGGTCACGAGGAGGCTGGAGCCTATCTCAGCTAAAACTGGGTGAAGGAAAAGTACACTATGAATAGCCTGCCAGACCATTGAAATACAGAAAAATCCTAATTACGGTCACGGGGAGTCTGGCACCAACCTCAGGCAACTCTGGGTGAGGGCATGGTACATCCTGGGCAGCTCAAGCAGTCCATTGCAGGGCCAACAGTCACTCAACCATTCATACACACTCACAGCTAAAGGAGATCTGGACTAGCCAATGAGCCAAATGTGCATGTCTTTGGACCGGTGGAGGAAACCGGAATATCCAAAGAAAATTCATGCAAGCTCAGTGAGCATATGAAATGTACTGTTGAGCTGTTCGTGGTGTACCTTGCCTTCACCCAGAGTCAGCTGAGGCAGGTTCCAGCCTTTCTGTGACCCCCTTCGGATCAAGCGGTTCTGAAAATGAATGAATGAATTAATGATATATCTTTTCCAGCTTCCCTATAGGACCAGCTCTAGAACTAGTATAATCTCACTTACTTACTCATTTTCAGAGCTGCTTAATCCTACTAGAGTTGCAGGGAGGCTAAAGCTTATCTCAACCAGCACTGGGTGAAGGTGAAGTGCACCCTGAATAGTTTGTCTTTTGCAAAGCAAACATACAGAAATTCACACTCACACCAAGGGGCAATCTGGAACAGGTAATAAGCCTAATATGCATGTCTTTTACCTGTGGGAGGAAACCGGAGTACTCTAAGGTATTCATACAAGCACAGGGAAGACATGCAAACTCCACACAGAAACATTTGACTTGAACCCAGGACCTTCTTGCTGTGAGGTAGACATTCCAGCCACTATGGTATAATGAAATCATACTAAAAAAAATTTGAAACCATCAATTTGTACAGTCAATGTAAGCCTATTTACAAAGGTTTTTAAATAAAATTCTTTCGGAGAAAACATGCCTAATATTCCAGGGAAGAAAAAAAACATATGGAAAAGTGGATTAACTTTTGGTCCTGAAAAAATATTCTTAATTTCTTCATTTGACAAATGGCTTTATTCTATAAAGGTCACGGGGAGGCTAGAAGTGGGCCCAGTGGGGTAGTGGTTAGGGTGCAGCGCTCATGATCGGGAGGTTGTATGTTCGAATCCCAGTTAGACCCCCACTGTGCCAAGACCCCAGGACAAGGTCTCAACCACAAATGTGCCTCTGTTCATCCAGCAGTATAAATGGGTACCAGTAAAAATATACTGGGAAGGTAATCTGCGATGGACTAGCGTCCCATCTAGGAGGACTTGCACTCCGAGTCGCTTCACGCTATGGAAACCAGGGATAAGCACTGGCCTGATGAGCCACTATGGCTCGGATGTAAAAAGCCCAAAGGACTTTACCTTATGAAGTGGAAGGCTACCACCTATCTCAGCCGACTTCGGGCGAGGCCAGAGTACACTCTGGACATCCCGCCAGGCATCGCCAAGCAAAACCATGCTGACGGCTATGTAGCCTACTCTGGATGAAAGTCATCACTGGTTCTTTTACAGCCTCTCACCTCAGACAGTGAGACACATGGCCGACCTTCATTAACCCAGTTAACTACACGTGGGGGAGGGGGTGTCCAGCAGTGAGAACCCATTGAGGATGGGACTTGAACCCCCAACCTTGGGATCAATAATAATACAGAACCTTGCCACCATTGCCCCTGTGATCCAAATATGTGATACATTGCTTCTATCTTTTTTTCAAGTAGAAGTAATATAACATTGTTAGGATATTAGCCCAGGATTTTAGTTCCTAGATGAGGATTCCAGGATGTATAAAGCAGCTTTTGACTCTGTGTACATTTTCAGGAACATGAATTTTTAGAGTGGAATCACTGGAAATTAAGATATTTTAGTTTATGGGTGTAGTTCCAGATGTTGTATTACCTTTAAACTGCAATAACTTTTCAGGCAACCTTGGCACGTCAGGCATATTTTCCACTGGCGGAAACTTACTGTTCTGTCTCACACCAGGATTGTAGTTTGACTTTTAGACCAGACGTTTTTTAGTAGTAGATGGCCCAGTGGTAGGGTGCTAGATTACCGATCCTGTGGTTAGGGGTTCAAGCCCCACTATCAACGGGTTGTCACTGCTGCCCCCACCAGTGAGTTATCAAAGGCTATCTCACTGTCTGTGGTGAGAGAAAAGAAGTGTCAAGATGTGCAAAGAACAGCCTGGTGAGCTGTGTTTGAACACATGACCTTTGATTTGGTTATCCAGCACCTTACCACCGGGCCACCACTGCCCTCCACAGGCTAAATGTTCATTGGTTCTAATCATCCGGAGAAATGTCGGCATTGTGATATACACTCATAAGAAGAAATTTTTGAACTGTGAACAACCATATAAAGGTAGAAACACCACTACACCATGATGAAAAACAAAAAGAGCCTGAATATGACGCTGGATAAGTTTAGCAGTATTCCAAGATGGAGGAGGGGGGGGTGTTTTAATAGGGATTTTTTTTTTGTGTACGTACATATCTAAATGTTTTAAAAACACACATATACCAAATGTAATGTAAGAGACATTTGCACATTCATTCATTCTCAATCACTTGCTCAATCACTCACCCAACACAATATCCCATGCTTCATTACATCCTTCCCCACGTGTGATTACATGACAGGTGGCACATAAACTAAATGAGATAAGAGAGACTTGCCGCTCAGTGCGCAGTCGCCTCCGACACCATGGGGTTAGAAAAATCGCATTAGCTGTTACTTACAGCTCAGTGAGTTGATTTGTGAATCAAGCAGCTTTCTTCTTGAGCAAAGCCAGATATATCGCACTCCCACAGCCGAAGCAACAGCTGGAATATTATGCGTACAAGCCATGCAGAGAACGTCATGCATTTATCAGACTGCCAGCCATGCTCTGCTCGCTAGTAATATCCTCACACGCCTTAGAACACAATTACATCAAGTGCAAGGCTATTTTGATCTCGCTATAAGGCTAAATGTTTGGGCTCGAATACATGCCTTTACTTTATTGGATGTGTGCAAAACATGCAATAGGAGACAAATAAAATATGCTAATGGGGTTAATGCGAGCGCTGCTGGCTCGTGATTACTCTCAATAGACTTGATGAACTGACTACCTCTTTACTTGGTGTAATGCATGTGAATGTTGGGTTTTTTTTCGTTGTTGTTGTTCTCATTGAGATTAAGAGAGAGAGCTCATCACTGTGAGTACATGAGTAGTGCGGCTCATGGGCCATTTACAGTAATTGCACATTCATTTTAAAAGTACTCATTCTGAATATCACTCTGGGAAACTGGGGGAACTATAGCGTGGATGGTATTTCATAGCATTCTGCTCTGGTGTTAAATAAATGATCATCTTATTTATTATGATGAAAATTAAATAAAGCTTTTTTTTTTAGTTAGGAGTAGGTGTATCCTATAAGTTTGCATTTATGTCAGGAATAAAATACAATGGATTGGAATGTTAGAAGAAAATAATCAAGGACAGGATGGTGTGGTGTGTTAAAACTGGGGTTGGTGCATTTTTAGATGTTAACACAAACTGTTATATTGCTTGCAATGGTATTTCCTCCCATTCGGCAATCGATAACCTGAGAGACCTGAAAAGTCTCAGAAAAAAAATCTGTAGCCTCTGCAAGCCTGTAAAAACAACAAACAATCACTGCTTCTCAGTAAACTCGGAAATCTATTATCATAGGCTCGCGTGTTTCCTGGTGAATGCATGACCATACTCTATAAACAAATTTGCAGTAACGTCGCATTCAGATAGGAACCGACAAGCAACAAGCAACCATGCAAAGCTAATGATTGGCACCGAAATGAAAGATAAATGACAAGATTTTCTCAAGCGACACAAAGTGAGTGAATGTGGAGTTCAACTTTACGTTACACGATTCGAGCTATTACCAATCAGAGTATAAAGATACCAGTGATTGACGGATGCCACCAAACACTGAATTCGACAAAGCCTTCTAATAGGGAAACAATGAATATGAGCTTAATTAATCCACCCACATTACATGGAAGAATATTTAAATATCCTTGCTTTTAAAAATACACATCGAAATTTTAAAAGGATAATAACCAGACATGCCATATCTGCTTGAGTGAGTATATATTTATAACTGTTTATTCAAGTTCATGAAACACAAGAGTCTCTGTTCGATATATTAGATGCTATAGGACACATGATGACAATATAAGCTAAAATATTATAAAAATCATATTAAATAATGATGAGGGATTTCAGAGACCTTCTGCAGGGAACTAGGAAACTCATAGTTTGATCCGGAAAATTTGTTATGTGTGAAACATGTGAGGGAGGTACATATGCAACAAGAGTCGGTCCCACTTTAGCAGTGAATGTTGCCTGTAGTACAACAGAGATTGTTTGTTTGTTGCTTCCTGAGTGAACGCTGCTTAAATGTGCACATTGGGGAAGGGGGATGAGTTTGGAAGGGCCTCTGAGGGCAGAGTATAGCCAGAGCCCTGAAGAGATGTTATTTTCCAGATTATCAACCCCAATTTTAATAGTATTGTATTTTATTCCCAAGATAGCATACTTGTGTAGTATATACTAATTTGAAATCTTGTTAGCAATTTTGTTTTTTGTTGTAGTCCTGAATACAGTCTCAAGAAAGATCCCAAATTGTGATTGGGTTGGTTACCCTCAGGGGTGTATTATAGACCCTTTAATCATGTGGAACATGCAGTACGTAATTAAAGGTGAAAATCCTTCCTGTGGTAAATTATATGTGAATTTATATACATGGATATTACAGTAATGTTGGTATTATTTATATTGTGAAGAACAAAAATAAACCTTATTTTATGCTGAATGTGTTGCCATTAGATTGGGAAATGTATAAAATTTCAAAGGCAATATGAAAAGAGTTTTTTCTGTGGTTCCTTAGTTTGGGTTGATTTAAATTCTTCTTAAGGTTTATGTTTTAAATGCATTTAATTTTAAGATGCCAATATTAACATGTACAGTATTCATTTTTTAAAAGCAATATCAAGCTAAGATACCAAACCCACAGTGAAGTTTAAACAGCAAACATTAATTAATTATCAGGACTTGTTTTCAGTCCTCCACAGCACTAAACGGAAACTCATTTCTCATAAATAAATGGTTACTAAGTGTGTAGTCAGCCTATATGTGTGTAGCAGAAAGATAGCACATATAACAGAAGTCAAAGCCCCTCTAAGCTAGCCCCGGAGCCCTGGCTGCCCACGGTAGCGGCAGGCTACTCACGTTGGCAGTGTCCCCAGGAATGCCGTGTCCAACCCCAGCAGCAGTCAATACGAGCACCATAGCGGCACAGCCCATTGGACGAGGTCATCTGCCTGGGCCACCTGTCAGGACACAGTAAAAATAAATAAATAAATAAATAAACAGACATCAGTGGAATTAATAACATTGTAGAGCTAAATTGATTTTTGCCTGGATTTACTATAAAGCAACAGATAGAACACTGCAATGGTTTGATTACAAGAGTAATTTGGTTACTCTTCTCTAATGACATCATTTCAGTTTCTGGAAACCTGTATAAAAGGTGTTCTGCAGAAAGAATTCTGCCAATTTCACTGCTTTAACCAGACCATCAACCTGTAGCTAGTTATTACGGTAAATAGTAATAAGAATTAAAGGTAATTTTCTTCGTGAATCTCTGCAATTTTACTCATTATTAAAGGTAATCTAAAAGTTTTGAGCATTCCACATGGTGAGTTTGTTTTACAAAGACAAACATGTTATTTGAGTTCTTCATATCACCATCATCTGTAGCCAATTGTAAGAACTAATGCAGTCAATAAAAATGTCACTGTCAAGTGACCTTAGAGCTGTGCTTCTCAATTATTTTCTGTGCCCCCCATGAAGGAAAAAAAAAAAAAAAAAAAAAAAAAAAAAACATTCCCCCACCCCACCGCGAGCAACTATAAATAGTATTATTTGTCTATAAAATTGTTATTAGTACACCTCTGCATAACCCTGTATCATTATTAACATTAAAAACAAAAAAGAAAGAAATATAGTTCAACTTACAAGTTGAACCAATCAACATGAACATAAACAAAAGCCCATGGCCAGGAACCTCTTTAAATTTATGAAGCTAGTGGAGAATCGAGAGAAAAATCCTCGTCATCGGCTGTAGCAGTTTCTAATGGTTCATCGTTTGTTGGACATTTACCAAGAGAACACAGCAAAATATTTTCCTGTTTTTTAAAGCATGGCGGAACAATCAAATGTGTTCTTACTGATGAACATTATAGACATTCCCCAGAGGCAAGGGGTCTTGAAATACTGGTAAACTCACTTTTACAGGCAGTGAACGCATCATTTTACCGTTACAGAGACTGATCAAATAAAATTGGTAAGTTTGAGCTACAATTTTGCTCCCAGTACACATGGGCGGTTATTAGACGTAAGATAAAAAAAAAAAAACGCTTATTACGTCGCATACGGTATATTGATTAGATCATTACTCTTTTCTTGAAAGACAGCGAGTTAAAATGAAACATAATAAAGAGATGCTCATGGAGAGTAGGGTACCTCCAACCTGCCACATGGAAAGCAAATCTAGCAAATAGACTCTATATGGACAATGCTTTATTTATCCATGTGCTCATTTTATGTTATGGTCTACCATATCTGGCTCTGTAAAATTACTAAAAAAAAGGTCTCTGTCTTTTTTTTTTTAATGCTTGACTCAAGGTCAAAGGCAGTTGCCTCATTTCTAAGAATATAGTTTCTTATTAGTGTTTCATAGTAATGCCATGTCTATCAACACTTGTTTTGAAGTTATAATTCATCCTGTACACGTGTGATATTTTCCTGTGACCTTGATTTTCACCTTTGAAGGTCGCTTAGGAAATTATCTTATTTGAAATTCCTATATGGCTTTCTTTAAGTGGTCCATAGTAACAGCATATCAAATGGCGCTTGGGTCAAAGTAATTAGTGCTAAAGTCACCAAATATGAGTGACCTGGTTTTGACCTCCACCTTTGAACTAGACATTCCAAGATGAAATCTATAAGATTCAGGCAGGGTAGTGTAGTGTCCCCACCAAGGTTCATGAAAATCTGTACACAGGTGTGGTTACGATTTTGTTCACAAACAAACTGCCTCAAAAATGGCAGTGATTACAAAACCTCCCTTAAAACTCTGCTTTGCTCTGAATCAATAAAAGTGAAAGAGGGTCTCTGATAGTGTTATCTTCAGCCTTTGTTACCTTGACAGATAACAACCACTCACCCAAATAATTCTCTACATCATACAATGCCTCATTCAAAAATTGTTTATTGTAATATATTATATATTGTATGCCAGAAACCTGAAATCCTCCTAATTAAAAAAAAAAAATAAAAAATAAAAAAAAATTATCGGACAAACCATAAAAATCAATTTTAGGTTTTTTTTTGATGTTCTTATATATCTGATGTATGTCACATATGTATGTTGAATTCTTGATTCTGTTTGGTCAGGATCTCTAAATTAATTTCTATTACAAAACCTTGGACTATACTACTGTGCCTGTACTACCGTGCAATATGTATCACTGAGTAGCAGATCAATAAATTTTCCTACCATTGAATGAGCATTAGTATTCGAAGCCAAGTAAAACTCATTAATATAATGATTTAGAAGAAACATCAACTTTTCTCCAGAAATAAACAGATATCCATAGTATATTTACCTCCAGGAATACATCGGTAAAAAGCCTTGGGCATTGCACATAGAACTAGATTAATAAACAGTAGGTCTATTACATTAGATTTACAGCATTTTGCAGATGCTCTTATCCAGAGTGACTTACAATTATTTTTATAAAACTGAGTAATTGAGGGTTAAGGGCCTGCCTTGTTCAAGGGCCTAACAACGATGACATTGGGGATTGAACCACTGACCTTTGAATCAGTAACCCATTGCCTAAACCACTGCCCTACATAACATTACATATTAGTTTTATTGTAGGCGGGAGCAGGAGCTAGAGGAGCAGACCCCAGGCTATAGGCATAAGAAAAAAAAAAATCAAGCTTTCTGAACTGAAAACTAGAGTAAAAAAAAAAAACACTATCATACCAAGGATGCATGGAGGTGAAAGTCTTATTTTAGCCAAATCTGGAAGATAGTGGGGTACACCCTACACAGTTCGACAGTCCATCACAGACCAATGCATATACACAACCTTTCGCACTCACACTGAGGGCAATTTGGAATAGCCAATTAGTCTAATATGTATATACTGTACTTGGATTACTAGAAGAAACTGGAGTATCTGGAGAAAACCCAGCAATGGGGAGAAAACGTAAACTCTATACAGAAGTGCCCCTTTTGAGCAAAGAACTCAACATGATGATAAACTGGTAACTGGAGCTAAAGGAACTCCTTTTTGGAATGGGTTCGATCACACCACACCACACCACACCACCCCAGCAGTGATTATTGCCTATAACAGTACAGCTTGTGAAATATTTCTTACATTTCATATAGAGTATATCAGAGGGACAGCCCATGTAAGATGTTTTGGAGACAAAGTCAGACAGGCTAGATTGAGATGGTTTGGACATGTACAGAGGAGGGATAGTGAGTATATTGACAGTAGGATGCTGAGGTTGGAACTACCAGGCAGAAGGCCTAGAGGAAGACCAAAGAAGAGATTTATGGATGTGGTGAAGGAAGACATGAAGGTCGTTGGAGTCAAAAAAGAAGATGCAGAGGACAGGGTGAGATGGAGACGGATGATTTGCTGTGGCGACCACTGAAGGGAGCAGCCGAAAGGAAAAGAAGAAGAAGAAGATTTCATATAGAGGTAGTGGTGTCACAGTGAAAAGGTGATGGATTACTGATTCCGAGGTCAGGGGTTCAAACCCCATTTTCTATGGGTTATCACTGTTGTCTATCCAGTGCACCGAACTGGATTATCAAAGGCAAGCCATGTCTCTCACTCTCTGTGGTGAAAGGTATGCAAAGGAACCATTACTGACTTTTGTCAAGAGCAGACTGCATTGCTGTCAGTGTTTCTGTCCTGTGATGGCCTGGTGAGCTGTCCAGGGTGTACTCTGCCCACACCGAGGGTTGACTGAGATGAGCACCAGCCTCCTCACAACCATGAACGAACATTACATATGTATACATAATTTCTTTCCCAAACATCTTTCATCAATTAATGACTCACTTGTTAGCTTGAGGTATACAGTCAACTATGAAAAGTGAAAGAAATTTGAAAGTACAAGCAAACACATTGATATTACTACAAAAGCTATACAGTGGTACCTTACCTTACGAAATTAATCCGTTCCAGAGCCTTTTTCTTAACTTGGATTTTT
The DNA here is from genome assembly GCA_024760905.1 of Plotosus lineatus. Taxonomy (NCBI): domain Eukaryota; kingdom Metazoa; phylum Chordata; class Actinopteri; order Siluriformes; family Plotosidae; genus Plotosus; species Plotosus lineatus. The sequence goes on from CM045736.1 coordinate 27,697,527, forward strand.
TTTGTAAATTGAAACACATTTTACTTGTAAAACATGTGATTCGTTCCAAGGCCCCCGATACTACCCCCTAAACTCTTTAAAAATTATAAAAGCATACCTTTTAGACCTCCTTCTGCTTCAATATCGTACCGATGGTAGACGGGTTTGGCCATACAGTCATCCCTTGAATATAGCAGATAATGTAGACCAGACCTGGCCATGATATTCGAAAAACCGCGAAGTAGGAACACCCCTCTCTATTCTATCACACTCATATGTTTTAGCGTCTATACAATATCAAGACGTGTATATTAAATGTATATTAAACGACACAGTTATATGTATATGTAAATACTGTAATGTATTACAGTAATTTAAATAGAATTTATATACATATTTATAAGTATAAATGCTTTAAGCACTGTACTCACCTCTGACAATAGCTCTTCTCCGCTTGATATTATAGTTATCCAAAAAAATGATAATGAGAGACCTGTGCAGTACGATGAAGTTAATTCGTTTATGCCGTAATGGCGTGCCACATGGGCATATGTTTTGCCCGCAGCCAGCATATCTAACAACTTCACTTTTTCGTTCACGGTCATCATATTCCACTTTTTCTTGGGCTCATTGGATTCCGTAGATGGTGCAGGATGCTTAGGAGGCATTTTTGAGAGAAATAAAATAAGGAACAAAATTAGAGAAATAGTGTAGCACGATAAGAAATCCAAACAAAACTTGAAAGAACGCCGCATCTTCTGCCTCCCCGCGGGAATGTGCGAGGCTACGGCGTCACATGTCTAAGCCAATCAGCTTGCAAGTGGGCGGTCCCTGTGAGTTTTGGCACGAATTTTGAAATTTTTATGAATTTTATTTATTTATTTATTCTTATTAAAATACCGCGATGCACCAAGACCGCGAAGTTCAAATCGCGAAGTGGCAAGAGATGACTGTATTCCTTTGCGATATCACTCGAGCCTGTTTCTTCTCACTCGCACCGGAAGTCGTATGCGTGTATGTGTGCGTGCGTGTGTTGACCATGTCTTCTTAGCAGAGTTATAATCTTACAAATGTTTATGGAAGGTTAAAAGCCTGAGTCAAGAAATAAAGCATGAAACAGCAGTAACTCTGTCCTTTACACAAAAAGCATTATGGGGGAGAGAGAGAGAGAGAGAGAGAGAGAGAGTGTGTGTGTGTGTGTGTGTGTGTACGATATTGAAGCAGAAGGAGGTCTTAAAATGTATGCTTTCATAATTTTTAAAGGGTTTAGGGGTAGTATTGTGGGCCTTGGAACGAATCACACGTTTTATATGTAAAATGTGGTTCATTTGGAGGGAGCTGTCATCCCTCCTAGCCAATGGGAGGCCAACGAGGCGGGCTGTTGGGAGATAGGCAATGGGAGGTAGTTGAGTCATCCCTCCTAGCCAATGGAAGGCCAGCGGGGCGGGATTTTTGAACGTCATTGATGGGAGAGCAGCTCGTGCATTGTATGAATGTTTGAATGGCGCATTTGAATTTTTAAAATGGTGCTTTCATAACGTGAACCTGTTTCGTATCCAGAGACAAAAATTCATTTCGTAACCTGCATTTTTCGTATGGTGAGACTTTCGTAAAATGAGGTACCAGTGTATTCACATGGTATATGAGGGACTGTACTCTGCGTGTGCGTGTGTGTGTGTGTGTGTGTGTGTGTGTGTGTGTGTGTGTGTGAGATATCTGAGCCTGTCTGGCTGACGCTGCTTATCCTTTTCATCGGTAAGTCAATGACACCTTATCTACATTCGGATACTGCCTCCATTGTATGTGTAGATAGAGGGGTTGCAGATAACGACAGTGAGAATTATCACCCCATCTTTCACTGATGGAGGTGAGACGAGCTTGAACTGCTCTTCCCGCAGACACCCTCACACCTACTGGCGATAGTGCAGAAATTATGATAGCGTTTGAACACAAAGAAATACAACAAGACTCAAAGGAATGAGAAACTTTTCTTTTGGGGGAGGGGGGCATGTGTGTGGGGGGGAGAAACGATTTTCTGTTTAATTCACTGTAAGGCATTTCTCCGTAAAATTAGGAGATGTCTTTAGGTTAAGATGAGCTGTTCCTGCAAATAGCCCCAAGGTTCTTGGCAGTCCAAAACAGGATTGAGATTTTTTTTTTCTTTGAAACTAAAAGAACGGACCATTTATGGTTTCAAAAAATGAACAGTGGAATCCTGAATTTGGCCATGACATTAGCTAGTAGATTCTCTGTGTGCTCTTTGCCAAAAAAAGTGAGACTAAAAATATAATTTAGTGTAACATTCCTGTCAAAGCAAAAAAAAGGAGTGGGGGGGAATGAGGGATATATAAGGTTTGGGTGGGATTGAAGAATACGTGATAAGAGCATGGCATTGTTAATTCCAGCCACACTCACCTCAATCCCCTTCGATTTGCGTCCACTGCCAGGCAGGGAAAATGCTAATGCCTCTGGCTACCCATGCTGCCAATCACTGTGAAAGCATGTCTGAAGGAAAGCAAGCACGGCAGACCTTGGAAAAAAATGTTTGTGTGCTGTCTGGCACAGAGACAGGGACATGACTCTTCACAAAGACTTCCTAGTCACACCAGGCATGCTAAAAGCCAGTGTCTGGCTTTACTCTGACATGGTCATAGTTGGGTCTCTTATTTCTTACCCCGGACACACACAGCTGGATACTCTCTGCCTGTACTCCATCCTTCTGCACTCAGCACGTAGCCTCTGATCACCAAATCCAATCAAAACATGCACCTAAACACTGACTTCTACAGGATTACTAGACTATTAGTTATAGATGATACTAAATCTTATCATCCCTGATGATGCTCATTTATATCATAAAGATGCTAATCAGCGCTAACAAAGGCACAGGCGGAGAGGAATGAGCAGCAGATTGCTTTATTCCAAATGCTGATAATTAACATGGCTGATCTCCAGATAGGAATTTTTAACCATGGTTGCAAAACCAATAAGGTTTCTTCAGTAATGTGGCAGTGCGCCTTACAGCTGAGTGACTGATCATTTGTGAGGCTGTGTAGCGGAGTTTACAGAAACACAATTAGGGACGGAGAAAGAAAGTGAGGGAGGGAGAAGGAGCGAGAGGGAGAATGACAAACGACACAGTAGTGCGATGGAGTATCATTGACTGCATGTGACTTATGAATAAGGGAGATGCAGACAAGTAGGAGAACAAATAGATACAGCAGCAAAGCAGCGATAGAGAGATGTACCCAGAGAAAAGGACGTACAAAGACAAGACTCTACAATTCATTCATTCACGTGCTGTAGAACATAATCCTACTTGGGTTTCTGGAGCCTATCTCAGCCAACTCTGAGAGAAAGCAAGGCAGACCATGAACAGCTCAGCATCCCATTGCAGGGCGTGCGCGCACACACACACACACACACACACACCCATACACACCCACACACTCGCACCTTAATGTGTCTTTGGATTGTGGAAAACACACAAAGGAACTCAAACCCAGGCCCTTCATGCAGTGAGGCAGACATGTTAACATGCCACCCTCCATTCATTATTTACACCATGTATCTGAGGGTTGCAGGGGAGGCTGCAGCTAGTCCCAGCTGACTTTGGCTGAAGGGTGGGATACACCCTGGACAGTTTGATCTCAGAACATTTTTAAACATTTTGCCCTTTTTAATCTATTTTTAAAAGCAACCTGCTCCCAGACCAAGAAGGATTTTTGCTCACAGACCGAGAAGGACTGTGTTTTATCACGAATTTTCCATGATAAAAGCTTCGATCCCACAAAAAATGTGCCCCATTCAACCTGCAAAATTTTCATTTATGAGCTCTGCTGGGGAAATGCCTTTTCCGGACTGATCAGCCTTGTATTCTTCCGCGTTTATTCCTCCGCGCTCCGAGAACACCTTGTGCAGTGCTTCTCAATTATCTTCCTGCTTCTCTGTTACGCACCATCGCATGCTTGCCCACTTGACATCTTTGCGCCCACGTGACATCTTTACCGCAGTCGATAATCAAAAGGGTTAATTGGCTTCTTGTTTTATTATTATTTATTATTAATTATTATTCATGTTAATGTAGCTGTATTATTAATATTATGAAATATTTATTATTTTTACATGTTTATCTTTAATATTTTAGTTCAAAAATACGTGATTGTGTCAGGTTATAGGAGTTTGGGAGGGGGTTGGAACGGATTAACTGCTTTTTGGTATTTCCTATGGGAATATGTGTTTTATCTAACAAACATTTTAACTTACGAGTTTGCCCTCGGAATGGATTAATTTCGTAAGTCAAGGTACCACTGTACCTTAATCATTCAAAGATTGCAACCGCTATCCAGCTGAACAAGCACTTGATGGACACAAATCTGGATTTATTTATTTATTTATTTAAACACTACATCCCAGAAATCTTCAGTTTGCTCTATATCCCTAAAAAATGTGGAAGATGAAAATGGATTCCTCTTAAACTACGCCAAAAGTATTTGGTGAATAAAATCCGCATCAGGTCAGTTGAAGAGGAAGTAACCATTTTTGCAATCATATTACAAACAAACTTTTTTTTTCTGTTACTGGTTCATTGGATATTACAGTGTACAAGTACCTTATTGTTAATAGTAATAATAATTATTATTATTTTTCTTTCCTGCCATCAGACCAACAGCTTTTTGAAAGTGAAATGCTGCTGGGTTTTCTGTTGTATGGACTCTCAAGGAGGGCCATCTGTCATGTGTGATGTACAAAGAACTACAAAATGATGTTACAAAGAAGTTGAAAAAATAGAGAGTGTAAAGCAGAAGGAGCACAAAAAGAAACCGGAAACAATAAAAAGAAATGAAATAAAAGCTTTAAAAATTGTCTTAATCCTTCTATTTAAACTAAAAGTGGTTCCTAAATAGTTCCATAAGGATTCTTCAGACACTTAAGGGGGTTTTAGCTTCTTAATGGGAGGCTTATCTGATAGGAAACCATTTTAAGGGCTCTTAAATACAAGTATTATTCCAAAGGAATCATCCTAAAAGCATTTAAGAGTATAGAATACCACAATAAGGGCCTCATGTTGGGTTTTCATTATGCACTAGCATGATATGCTAAATACAGATTCACAATTTGCCAAGCCATCTACCTTTAAGCGTCTAGATTTAGATCTGGTCTAGTTTCCGGACCAGAAACTGCAAATGAAGTATTTTTACCGGCATGGAATGTTCAGATAAGGCTCAGGCTTGTGCAATGGCACTTGTATCATACTGATAGGGAAAAAAATTAAATGGGGTTCCCTGGGCTACTGAGTAGCACATCGACAAGGTGCGTGACTATTAACCCAGAAATTCCAAGTTCAACTCCAGGTTAATGCCACAGCCATCCATAGCCATGGGAGTCCATGGGAGCTAATTGGCCGAGCTCTCACTGGAACGAATGACGGTATACACTCACTTCCCTGTCACTCACAGTGATCGCCAGCCAATCATGGGCTCATTCGTATGAGGGGGCAAGTGCATGCTTTCACCCCTCCCTGGTCTGTGGTGGTCATGTGATCTGGCAGACAATATTGGTGGGAATAGATACAAAATGGGGGGAAAATCAAAACAAAAAATGGGGTGCTCTGACATGCCAACCAGAAAAAAATGGAATAAAGAGATGCCAGAGTCACAGAAGAAATATGGAGGAAGGAAATCACAATAATGTAGATTGATATGGACAGATTATCGACCCTATGAAGTCATGTGACATACATGTATGTGGTACAGCAGGAGGTCTGACCTCATGTCCTTAGGGCCAGAGAGAAAGGTACATAAGTCATAGTGTGCCAACTTGCTGTTGGCGAGCCCTGAACCATATTCAGTGAGATGACAGTGTGAGTGAAAGTGGAACAAAAAAGGGAGGAGGGTTGAGAAAAACAGAGAAGGAGACACCCAGTGTCAGGATCCATGCTTACTTTGGTGTAAAATGCCTGTCGCAACTAATATTACCTATTTGAACGCCTGACCTCACCCTCAACCACAAAGCCTCCAGGGCTTACTCGGTCTGTGTTCAGAACTTATAACCATCTCATGGGTGAAGAAATTTCAGTTAAAATCTCTCAATGTGGGTAATAAGTTGAGACCACAATCTCAACTGTTGGTAGGAGGCTGTGATTTGTGTTTCCGGACAATTGAGGGTGGAACTAGAGTCATGAAGAATTCATGAAATTTGCACTCTAGTCTAACACTATGGCCTGAAGCTATTTTACAATTTCATGTGAAATTCATATTGCATGTCACCACAACATTTAATATGTATACAGCCAGCTCATGAATAATGAGTCAATGATGCATGGAATGGGTTTGAGGAGAAAAAAGTGTCTTTAATATTTCTCACGCTCCTGCGACACGTTCACCGCCTAGCGTGCAATCAGACACGGGTCATCAAAACGCACTTGACAGTCACATCCCACACTCAAACACACTTTGTATGGCACGAATGTGCAATGAAATGCCAGTTTGCCAGAAAGAAAATCCTCGAGTCTGGCTCTTTCAGGCCAATGAAGGGTAATCACTCATAATGAAAAGGATGAATATAAAATTCCAGCATTCTGTGTGTAATGACCAAGCAGAGGAAACCACATTAGCACGACTGGTCACTGGTCTCTCAGCTCTCAATCATATATATATATATATATATATATATATATATATATTTTTCTATAATCACCTGAAGAGAGAGGATGGTTTCACCACCCCTCGAAACAGATCTGTAGTGATAAATGGAGTTTCAATAGAAAGTCTTTGTCCTGCCCTTTTATTTTTGTTTTATATATATATATATATATATATATATATATATATATATATATATATATGAAATGCATGTGTGCACAGATAATTAGGGAGCAACTGACAAAGGCAAAGATGGATCGTGCCCAGCAATTCAGAAGACAAAAATTGTATGGAGCCCATCACCCAGGACTAATGAAGAGCTTAATGAGGCAGGAAGTGCAGTAGCAAATAGAAACCGGGGTTAGCAATATTGTGCAACCTGAATCTAATATTGGAAAGTCTTTAAGTCCAGAACATGAGTAATTGCTAGTACAGCTCATACAGAGTCAACTCATCATGCAACTGATGTGGCTCAGCCAATCGTTGGTTATTGGATGAGGAGTCCAAATCGCAGTTTAAAAGAACCGTTTTGAGGTTGGCAGGCTTAGGATGTGTCATCTGACATGCCCACTGGTAGCCTTTTTCATGCCATGTTATTACACATTCTGTTGAACACTGCCAGGTTTTATTTGGGATCATAAAGAGTATGGTGTAGTAATCTTAGACTACAGCTAAATCCCACAGTGTAAAACAGGATTGAGATTAAGTTATGTTTGGGATTTGTTTTTGTTTTTTTTTAATTGGCAGACACTATCATTTAGTTTTAAATCAAATCCAATCCAAGCATATGGGTATGTGTGTTGATCCAATCCAGGCTTAAAAGATCATCAGGTTGACAGGGTGTGCCAGATTTTTTTCGTGGTAAACATTTGGTTCTCATCGTTTTCAACTCATCTTTTTCTTGTGAATTAGCAGAGTCGGGGTTGATTTATGTTTTCATTTAAAAAAAAAAAAAAAAATCAAATTTCCACAGCCGTCCACGGCCAGGAGTCCATTGAAGCTAATTGGCTGAGCTTGCATGGGAGTGAGGGATGGCATATGCTCACTTCCCCATCACTCACAGCAAACACCAGTCAATCATGGACATCTGTGAGCTCATTCGTACAAGGGAGCGGATAGTAGTTTTCCTCCAAGTGCGCTTGACCGCCTCCAAATACGAAATGGTGCTGCAGTTCAAAAAAAGAGACGGTTGACTAATATTGAATGCCATGGAGGGAGCATGGTACACTGTCGCCTCTCCCTGGTAGGTGGTGGCCAAGTGATCGAGAAGATAATACCTGATGGGAGAAAATTGGATAGGACTAAATTAGGAAGAAAAAAATCTGGAAAAGTCCTAAAAAAAAAAAAAAAAAAAAAAATACAATTCAAGCATATGGACATGAGTGGAGGGCCAAGTCCCAAAGCTTAAGTGGTTCTCAGGGAGTCCTTGAACTCATTCCATCGCAGTGATGAACACTAGCCACTTAAAAACTCCCAAAATCCCGTGGCTTTAAGTAAACAACAGTGAAAACATTTCTTCAATCCATATCTAATTAAAATGCAACTTTGTCCAGCCATCCATAACCTATACCGAATACCCATTAGGTTCAGGGGAAAGAAGCATATCCCAGCTGACTTCAGGCGAGAGGCGGGATACAACCGGGACAGACTGCCAGTCTATTACAGTGCTAACACAGACACAAAGATTCATTCACACTTACATTGATACCTATGAACAATTTAGGGTAGCCAGTTGTTAAACATCAATGTCTTTGGACTTTGGGAAGAAACGAGTGTACCCAGAGAAAATCATGCAAGGAAGGGGAAAACATGCAAACCCCACACTAAAGTGCCCTCAGCTGATTTTCAAACCCAGAACCTTTTCTCCATGAGACAGTGCTAACCATTGAGCCACCATATCAGCCAGTGTGACAAAATATAAATAAAAGTCCTTTGGGCTTCTTACACCTAGTGGCTCATCAGGCCGGAGCTTATCCCCAGTTTCCATAGCGTGCAGGGACTACGAGTTCAACGCCTCCTGGATGGGATGCTAGTCTATCACAGGTTAACTTCCCAGTCAGTATATTTTTACTGGTACCCATTTATACTGCTGGGTGAACAGAGGCACACTTGTGGTTGAGATCTTGCCCAGGGGTCTTAGCACAGTGAGGGTCTAACTGGGATTTGATACAAGCTCCCGATCATGAGCGCAGCACCCTATCCACCATGCACCGGCCCCACCAACATATAAATAGTTTTCAGATAAATTGTGTCACAATTTTCTTTAGCAATCCCTCTGGTGAATAATAATTAAAATATATACATGTTTGAGTCCTTGGACCCTGATGATTTGCAATAACTGCACTGCATTTATATGAATCCAAGAATCATGTTGCTTTTTTTTTCCTCTGAATGCTAATATAGCACCAAGGCTACTGACTCCTTTGAAAAATTAAAAGATTAAACACATTTTCTCGTTTGAATGATGGTAAATTGTTTTGTTGGAACCATTTAAAAATGATCATTTGTTTGCAATGATTCATTTGTTGGCCATCACTATATGTTCCTCTTAACTTTCCTAAGAGAAACGCAATCTGTACAACTCTGCTGACCTTGGATTAAATACACAAATACCACTAAGCACCACTGGGTTCTGCACAAACTGCTATAATGGGGTTTTCTATTGATTAAATCTATCACTGCAGTACAAAACGCTTGCAAGCAGTTTAGGTGTGGCTCAACCCATTAGACATGACTTCTAAAAAGCCCTACTAAAGGACTAGGAATAATGTATGGAATTCTGAGTCTCTGCTTGGAAAATATCCCGTCGGTGCATTCAGACTGAGGCAGGTGAAGTTGGTTTATAAGCAGTGGCGATTGGAAAATAATGATTTTAGTGACAAGCTTCGTCCATCATGTCTTGCATTAATAATGCATCCAGGAAGGGTAATGCATGCTGATTATGCACTGGCCAGGCAGCTCTTTATATTTATATATATATATATATATATATATATATATATATATATATATATATATATATATATATATATATATATAAAAGTCAGCTTTCCAATGCCTAATACGAGACCCAGTGGGAATTTTTTTAGAAATCAAATTTTTGATCTGAACACAGTACAGGTAACAACCGGTTGTGATATCAGAAGGGAGGCTAAATATTATTGTACACTACATGGAAAAGGCAGGATCTGATTGGTAGATTATCTTGAAGTTATAAATCATTATTTATATCATTATAGGGGCAGTGGTGGCCTGGCGGTACTGTCAGCTGGATCACTGCTCCTAGAGTTGGGGGGTTCAAGCCCGACTCTCAACAAGTTGCCACTGTCCCCCCAGTGCAGCTAACTGGGTTATCAAAGGCTGGCCACATCTCTCACTGTCTGTGTGAGGCATGTAAAAGAACCATTGCTGACTTTCGTCAAGAGTAGGCTGCATAGCCGTCAGCGTGTTTCTAATAGGAAGTCAGAGTCCCCTGAGGCAGTTCGTTCATAGCGACATTCTGGCAACTCCTGCAGCGGCACTGGAACCCAGTTGTATCGGCTTTTGCCCTTCCATTGGATCCTTCCAGTGGCGCCGAGGGGGGACTTGCTGCTTGAGTAACAGCCTGTCCTTCATACTTCCTACCCAGGCTCTGTGCACTGGAGAGTTTCACCAGCCGGAGCACAGCTCCATAGTCCTTCGAGACTGACGGAGGCGTACTACTATCAATCATTTTTCTGATAATAACCTATTACAGTCATCCCTTGCTACTTCGTGATTTGAGCATCACGGTATTTGAATAAAAAATAAAATAAAAAATTCATAAAAAATTGAAAAATTCGTGCTGAAACTCATATGTAAGCAAGCGGAAGGCAGGGACCCAAGGCAGGCTGCGTTCATTGTTTCCAAACGACAGACTGAAGTGCCCCTCCTCCCCAGGTCAGGCAGGGACCGCCCACTCAATCCAATCTCACAAGCTGATTGGCTTAGACGCATGACGCTATTGCCTCCCGTCCACTCAACTCAATCTCGCATGCTGATTGGCTTAGACGCGTGACGCTGTTGCCTCGCACATTCCCGCGGGATTTTTTGTGATCCCACTGTATAGTGTTTGTGAACGTTCTGCACCGCGGAGAAGAGCTACTATCAGAGATGAGTACAGTACTTAAAGTATTTATATATAAATTCTATTTAAATATTAATACATTACAGTATTTACATATGCATATAACTAATGTTTAATATACACTTCTTGATATTGTATAGACATGAAAACATATAGAAATGAGACAACGTGGTAGAAATGGGGGCGGGGGGCGGGGCGTTCCTACTTCGCGTTTTTTTCGAATATCGCGGCCAGGTCTGGTCTACATTATCCGCGATATTCAAGGGATGACTGTATTCCATTATTCGGTATTATAAATTATTGTCAGATCTTCACAGTCATGAGCACTCAAGCAGGCAGGGTTATCAGTATCATTTTTTCAGAATGGGAAAAACAAACCAGATGGGTCTCACTTTGTGCACCCCCAAAGCCTGGGGTCCGGCTTTAACTGCAGTTTTTGCAAAAATTTTAAAGTAGTGTGCAAACATACATTTACAAAAGCATGGTTCTTCTGTGATCCTGTAAGACTAGTAGACTAGTATGTAGTTGAGCCTCTGGATCAGAATGTTAAAAACGCTGTCATTAACGCCACAGCACAACTGGAGCTCCATATCTTTAGTTCAACTTCAAGCGCACAGCTCACCTGAACAGTCTCCATCACAGTTAAAATATGTAACTATGACACTAAAACATTGTGTTACCTTTCGCATAGGCAGGAAATTTCCAATAGACCTAATGCGAGGATGTAATTGGATAATTAGAAGTTAAACTTTATCTTAATTTTCAAAGAGCATGAATGTGCTCGAAGACCCAGAACATGGAAAAGGTCAGTTAATACCTGTGTCCTCTCTAAAGGTTATTTTAAACGGTCTGTTTTTCTTTTATTTTCTTGTGGTTATACTAAAATTTTAAATTAGTGAGAGAACACACCTTTACACGGCTGGTTTTCCTCATATCTATCTGCATGATATCTACACTTAGAGCCACAGATCTGATCTCTGTAATGCTTATTAACTCAACTCAAAGTGTAGAGCTCACCTGACTGGTCCCTGCTGTGGTTAACATAGGTAAATATATATGAAAAAATCTCATTTATTTTTCTTTTCATTATGTTTCTGCATAGAACTACCAAAATTATAAAAAGGGCTCTGAGTGTCTGCACTCATTTTGGTGGGCTGTTTTGCATAAATTAAATGCACATGTAGTATACTTACTTGGTAAATTCATTTATTCATTTTCTAAACCGCTTCATTCTAATTAGAATCACTGGAAGGTTGCTGCCCATCTCAGCCGACTCTAGTAAGGGCAAAGTACACCCCAGACAGCTCACCAGGCCATCACAGGACACAAACACGCTGACGGCTATGCAGCTACTCGACAAAAGTAAGCAATGGTTCTTTTACATGGACCTCTCATCGCAAACAGTGAGAGACGTGGCCAGCCTTCAATAATCCAGTTAGCTGCACTGCGGTCTTGGGGAATATGTGTATGAAAACAAATACTCACCTCAGCGATTCATCCCGAGGACTACTCAGTGACACTGTGCAGCTTTGGTGAATATTGTAGATGAAGCTATTACATATACACTTCGAGGGTTAAATACCTATATTTCATAATTTACATTTTTTATGAGCTTCAACTCTTGCCTACTGGCCTAATGTTCCTTCAAGGCCTGATCTCATTTGGGTTATTCTTTAGTGGCTGGCCATGATTTTTTGAGCTTGAAACTGTCTCAGACCAACCACAACTGTGTATGTGATGTCCTGAACGACTCAAATAAAATAATACTCAGATGCCATGGTTAGCAACTAGGCTGTATGTAACTAAGCCACAAACTATCTGTGACTATCTGTGATCAACTACAACGGTCTCAGACTGTCAACTGTGGATAATCGGCAACAGACTCCAATGAGTAGATTATCATGTGCAATCACCCAATATTTGGAAACAGGTTTCAAAAAACTGAAGAAATGTCCACAACGGTCAGCAACATGGTCAACGATATCGGTCGCAGAACCCTCATGCTCACTCCCAAATTAAAAATGTGTCAAACTGTGGGAATTATCAGGCAGTAGCGCCCAAATGAGATTAGAGATTCAAATAGAAAATATACAAAAAGCTGTAGTAACTCTCTTATTGAAGAAAACCAGAACCATTAAGCACCAAATGTAGGACTTGACTAGGCCTACACTTAAACCAATGAAAGGGACCATAAACTAACTTCAAAGAAAGGGACTTACTTGGATTCATTTATGAACGAGAAACAGTCCAAGATCCAAGTGGTACCTTTTTCTGAAGCTTTATTATCCAATGAATCATTTTAAGAGTTCACTGGATAATAAATTGGCAGCACATCGGCAAAGTGGTCAGCACACCTGCCTTACAGCAAGAAAGTCCTGGCTTGAAGTATTGGGCTCACCGAGGGCGTGTCTGTATGGAGTTTGTATGTTCTGCCCGTGCCTGCCTAGGCTTCCTCCAGGTATTCTGGTTTCCTTGCACAATCCAATCCAAAGACAAGTGAATTATGCTAATTGGCTGTTTCAAATTATCCATAGACACGAGTGTGAATGTTTCTATCTGGCAAGCTGTTCAGGGTGTACCCCGCCTTCACCCAGTGTTGGAAGAGATAGGCTGTCACCTTCCTATGACCCTAATAGAAATAAGTAGTTCAGCAAGAGTAAAGGACTGACTGGGTGACAACATGGTTCCTCACGCCAAGAAAAGGGTACCACTTGCAATCCTTACACTCCCTGTTTCAGGGTTATACTTGGATCCTGAGAGTACCACCAGAAGAACTCTGCTGTACCTGTAAAATTATGGGTTGCCCAAAAGGGACAGGTAAATAATCCCCATGGACACACATTTTCTAAGAGTAAAGGGTGATCTGACTACCAAAACAAAATAAGAAGCTTCAAAAACTATACTGAAGATTTAAAAATAGTTCACACTTCAAAAGGTTCCCCAAGGGTTCTTGGATTGCGCATGTAGCTTCCAGAAGTGATTCTACTTGGCCCATACTCAACTTGAAAAACAGTCAGTTGCGTGATTGTTCTAGACACCTGAGGACACTCTAAAGTTCCAAGCGTTAACATTTTTAAGCGCTTCGTTCTTTTAGGCTTTGTCAATTGTAATCATTAATTCCCAAGCCAGTGTTCTCGTTCTCAAATCAGGTCTCAGGAATATTTCTCAAACAAAAGGAACTGATTGTCAGGTGTGCAGTAACTGCTTGCATTAAATCCAGCATTCTTGTGATTAACTGAATATTCCCACAAAACCTGCATCAATGAAAAGCTTTCCCTTGGCAAGCAGAACAGAACAAATTAAATTGAGATAAAAAAAAAAATAATAAAGAAAAAGAGTAGATAACTCCATTTGAAAGCTTTGTCCTACTTCACGTTTCCCACAATCCAAAGTAAAAAATATTTCACTTTACGCACAGCAGGGGTGTTGCCCACTCAGACATTTCTCCTTCCACCAATGCCCATGTGGCCTGGTGCTTACTGTATTGTGATCTTCATAGAAAAATTTTTTTTTTTTTTTTTTTTACATCATAGACAGATGTTACACTGGGAATATCCCTTCCACTGGCTCCCTGTTCTAACCCCATTTTGAACTTGTGTAGTGACCTGATGTACTGGGTCAGGTGTGTTAGAACAGGGGAACTCCAGGAGCAGGACGCACAGGAAACATAACTGTAAATGGAGACCTCATACCACATGGTCAGGAAAAGTTCAGCTAGGTGTATTAATATGGCAGCATGATGCAAGGACTTGAAACATAGTTTTAAAATAGACCCCTGGGTAAATGTAGCTGTCATGGATGCCGAAGATACTCGCAAATAGGACCAGTTCATTTCACTTCAACCTAAAGAGAGTAGTGTTATTGCGGAGGAAGAATTTGACCCGCAATCATCTGAGATCAGGGGTCGGTTCATGTGAGCCTTGAGGTGCTCTCTGAAGGCGTGTGTGTGTGTGTGTGTGTTTCTGTGTCTTGTGTGTTCAAACAGTCACATTATAGGGACTTGTTTTCCTTATGAGAACAAAGTGCAAACTTCCATAAGATAAATGATCACATTTGAAGGTGAAGACAGGGTTTAAGGCTGGGGTGAAGTTAGGGTTAGGGTTAGGACTAGGCAAGCATTTCTCATGGTTAAGGTTAGTTTTTCAGGAAACGAATGTAGGTCTATGTATTGTCCCCTGAAGTTATGAAAACAAGGTGGGTGGGGGGGGGGGGGGGGAGTGTTGCAGTGCTCCTCCTTACATAGTTCAGCTTTTCATGTTAGGACATGAAGCCAAAAACTGAGAACCCCGCGTGTGCTTTCAGGCTCATCTTTCCTTCAGAATGAAATACTGATTCATTCTTGCACTCAAATCAGGCTTCCTCTGCTGTCCTTCCATGTTTATCACCATTTTTTTTTTTTTTACTTAATTGTAAACAAAGCAATTGAGTGATAATGCATCTCAGAAGCAAAATAAATGTAGTTATCATATATTAGATATTTTGCATGGACACAAAGAGCTCACTTATTTATAAGCAGAACATTATAGTTATTCCTAGAAACCCACGTGCTCAGTTTAAAGCATCAATGATAGAATAATCGGACTAATATCCAGTTGTGGGTTTCATTGGGATAATCATCATATTAAATCATAGGCATTATGCATTTGAACAACGCAACATTTTGCAATACTGTATATAACTAACTGCTGGGGCAAATCTTCCTCTGCTTACCTCCCATCAAACTCTGCGCTCGCTCCGATCCAGCAAATCCACAACACGGTCAACTTTATCAACATCTCCGCGCGCGTTTCCACAACAATCCGCACACCCCGGTAATACTGGAGCAGTCCGGGAGATTATTTCAGCACGCTGGGAGAAAAGAAAAAGCAGCTCAATAAGAAGTGCAGAAGTTCACTGAAGGTCCGACATGGGAAGAGCACAGTTCTTGTTAGTGCTTGCAGTTCATGCAGAAGGTGTGAGGTGCGCTGCTCTGGTACTGAGACTCCGCTCTGCCGCTTTATACCGCGGGAAGCGAAGCGCGCGCTGCTTGGCGCACTCAAAGCTGATGGCAGATTCACAAAGGAATCGATTCCTTCTGAACGACTCCCTTAGGAAAATCAATCAATTGAATCGATTCCGAAATCAACCGAGAAGGAAATTTGGTTAATCCATACCCTTAATAGGCCCAGGGGAGAGCTAGATCAAACCTTCACTACAGATATCTAGGGTTGATGTGTAAGATTTTATTTATACGATTCCATGGATATGGATAAAGAAGTCTTTGTTGTCAACCGTTGCATGAACAATGGAAATCAGTTCAGCAGTTCACTATTTGGCAGCGATTATAAAAAGAAAATGTCAACTAGGAAACTACACTAAGCTATATGTGTGCATATTCCGATATATATATATATATATATATATATATATATATATATATATATACACATATATACATATATATATATATACATACATATATACATATATATACATACATATATACATACATATATACATATATATACATACATATATATATATATATATATACATACATATATACATACATATATATATATATATACATACATATATACATACATATATATATATACATATATATATATATATATACATACATACATATATACATACATAT
>CM045736.1:27716395-27776395 GCA_024760905.1 Plotosus lineatus
ACCATTGTTGACTTTCGTAAAGAGTAGCTGCAAAAGCCGTCAGTGTGTTTCTGTCCCTTGCTAAAATGGTTGTGACAGGAAGGACATCCGACGTAAAAACCTCTGCCAAATCAAATGTGCGAATCAGATGATTCGCTGTGGCGACTCCTGAGTGAAAGGGAAAAAGCCGAAAGGAAGACAGACAGACATTTGTCGACAAAATTGTTATTAGTAGCCCTCTGCATAACAGTGTATCTTTATTAACATTAAAAACAAAAAAGAAAGATAGTTCAAATTACAATAAAGAAAAACTTCATGCTTTTTAATAGAAAAAATTTACAGTGCACCAATGTACCTGAAATTTAAAAAAAAATCCTTATTTGAACTCATTTGACTTATTTAAAATCATTCACCTCATTTATGTCTTAATATCTCCGTCTCTCCACCTTTTTCTTCGTTCCTGTTAGAACATTTTCCGTGTTGTTTACTGCACCTTCATATCATTTGCTCGTGCGAAAAACCACTACACCATCGCGCGACAATGAGAGCGCCACTGCCGACTAGTGGAGTGGAGGTGCAATTTACACTTAGTTCCCGTACACTATTCTATGAAAGCATGTTCCCCAGGGTCATAGCCCCCCACACACACACACACACTCTATTTGAGAAGCACTGCTATATGTACACATATACACACATACATCCTACATGCAAATATATACACACAAATATATGTACCCCTATATATCTATTCACATATTCATACAGACCTAAACATATACACATGTATACACAGGGAGTGGTGGTAAAGGGGGCTGGATCACTGATCCAAAGGTTGGAGGTTTGAGTCCCACTCTCCACTGTCCCCCCAGTGCAGCTAACTGGATTATCAAAAGCCGGCCATGTCTCTCACTGTCTATGGTGAGAGGCATGTAAAAGTACCATTGCTGAGTTTCGTAAAGAGTAGCTGCCTAGCCGTCAGTGCGTTTCTGCCCTAGCTAAAGGGTTGTGACAGGAAGCGCATCCGAGTAAAAACCTATGCCAAATCAAACATGCGAGTCAGATGATTCACTGTGGTGACCCATGGAAAAAAAAGAGAGAAAAAGCCAATAGGAAAAGAAGATACACATATACACAGAAATGTGACTAATATGTCAAAAGTGCCTAATATACACTGGATAAGAGGCAGAGCTTTTAATTATAGGGTGCTAAAATGTTATGATGTTCAAGACCTGCTCTAAACATGAGTATTGCACTTAAAACTTAAAGATGAATATTGCAGTGAAACATAAGTGTTGTCCTGTCTGAATAATGGTTATTCAGTCAGTGTGCTTGAAGGTGGTGGTGGTGGTGGTGGTGGTAGGGTTACATGTTTAATAGTTTGTGGGTATATGGTGTTCTTGAGTCTATTAGTTTTTGCTTTAAGTGTCCTGTACCTTTTTTAGAAGAGGTGAGGGCATGTCTGGGATGTGTGGGGTGGGGGTGTCCCTGTGGGGGGGGGGGGTGTCCTTGATTTGCTGTGCTTGCGTGGGTTTCCTCCGGGTACACTGATTTCCTCCCACAGAAAACATGCAGCGTAGGCTAATTAGCTCTTCCAAATTGCCTGTGAGTGCGAGTATGAATGGTTGTGTGAGTGTTGGTAATGCGATAGGCCTGGCGATCTGTCCAGGATGCGCCCCATCCTTGCCCAGAGTTGGCTGAGATGGGCGCCAGCCTCCCCGCCACCCTCATTAGGATTGAGTGGTTACAGAAAATGAACTGATGAACTGAAAAGTTCAGAAAATAAATCAATGAAGTAAGTGTAGTCCCAATCACTGCCCCCTTGCCGTCCTCACCACCCGCTGCAAGGCCTTCTTGTCTTCTGCAGTACAGCTGAGAAACCACACTGTACTTGAAGTCAGGAGGCTCTCGATTTAGGAGGGGTAAAAGTTTGTCAGTAGAGGCCGGTTTAGACAAGCTTGTCGGAGTTTTCCGAGGAAGTATATCATTTGTTGTGCTTTCCCCACCTGGTGGGAAATGTTTGTAGTCTAGGTGAAGTCAGCAGAGATGTGGACTCCAAGAAACTTGAAGCATTCCATCCTCTCTATCTCCTTTCCATCACTGTAGAGGGCAGCGTGCTCAGCTTGTTTAGATCTCCTAAAGTCCATTATCATCTTGTTTTTGGATGTGTTTATTTTCAGATTGCTGTTGTCACACCATCACTGCAGACGCCTTCTTGTGTTCTTCACAGGCTCCTTCTTGTAGGCTGACTCATTGTTATTCGTAATTATACCAAATGGTGGTGATGTCCTTGGCAAATTTGACAATGGTGTTGCTGGTGTGTGTGTGGGGGGGGGAACAATCATGTGTGAAGAGGGAGAAGACGGCTAAGGACACACCCCTTGTGGTGTTCCGATGTTCTGGATGAGTGGAGGAAATGTGTTCTCCTATCCTGATGTTCTGAGGTCTTTTTCTGAGAAAGTCCAGTATTCGGTTGCACAGTGAGCTCCCTTGGCCCAGATTGCTCGACTTCTGAACCAGTTTATATGATTGGACTGTGTTAAAGCTAGAACTGAAGTCCACAAACAGTTTCTTTAAATTAAATTTACTGATGGCATCCTCTGTTGACCTGTTTGCTCTGTATGCAAACTGGTGTGGATTGTGATCAGTAGGATGAAAACCTTAATGTGAGACAAGACAAGTCTCTCGAAACATTTGGTGATGATGGGGGTTAGCGCAACTACCGCAACTAGCAGTAGTCCTTCAGGCAGCTTGCTGTGTTCTTCTTACTCACTGGAATGATGGTGGCTGTTTTGAGGCAGGTGGGAATACTACATTGCAGTAGCGAGAGGTTAAAGATGATGATGAAAACCAATGCTCGTTGATCTGCACATACTATATGAACCCTTCCTGTTACTCCGTCTGAACCAGTAACTTTCCTCACGTTGACCCTATGCAGGGTGGCTCTGATCTGGGGCTGTTGCAGCTGGATGGGGTCGTCATCCCTCTATGGAAGATCAGTGCAGGTGTGCGTCTCTCCATTGTGTTGGTTGAAGCGAGCAAAGAACTGGTTCAGGGTGTCCGGTAGGGTGTTGTTCGAGGAGTCTGCTGACATGTGCATATCCTTGTAGCCAGTGAGTGTCTTGATCCCGTTCCGCATATTCCTGGTGTTGTCTTCATCAAATTGCTCCACAATGAGTTGTTTATACTTGCGCTTAGCTTTTTTGATATCTTTTCCGCAGGGCCTGGCATGCTTCTTTGTAAACCTGCTGGCCTCCTGACTTGAAGGTATCATCCCATTCTCTGAGCAGGGTGCACACCTCACCATTAAACCACAGTTTCTGGTTTGGGAACACTTTTACAGTCCTTGTTGTGGTCACATTCTCTGTGCAGTAGTTAATGTAGGAAAGCACAGCTGATGTGTGACCCTCCAGGTTATTCTCTTCTTCAAATATTCCCCAGTCAGTAGAGTCAAAACAATCCTGTAGTGGCCTCCTCCATCAGCACTTGGATTGTTTTAACTGATGGTTTTTGGCTACAGATTTTAAGTTTATAAACTGGAATCAAAGACAAAGAGAGGTGATCTGAGAACCTGAGATGTGGCTTTATAGGCATCAGGGATGTTGGTGTAGACCTGATAATTGTGTTTTCTTTCCCTTGTCAGAAAACTCATATTTTTGTAGAATCCATGCAGGACGGATTTCAGGTTTGCACGATTAAAGTCTCCTGCCACGATTATAACACAGTCTGGCTGTGCTGCTAGCTGTTTGTTAATGGAGTGTTGCACTAGCTTCATGAATAGCTTAGCATTAGCTTGGGGCGCCACATAAACTGCGATTATGACAACACATCTAAGATATATTATAAGAAAACGCATCTGATTTCTTTATTTCTCTCAGCTTAAACAGTCTGCTCTGGTGCTCATTAAAGAGTCTTTCTGATCTCTGGGTTAGGAACCCTAACATCTCTCTCTCTCTCTCAAGAATACCAATCTTTGTAACACTTCATGTGAGTTGAGCAATGTTTTTTTTGTTTGTTCTTCATCTAATATATTTTTTATTGGTTTCAAAATAAAAAGTCAATGGCATTCTTCGATAAATTCCAATTGTAACAGCCTGCATATTAAATGTAAATAAAAAAATAAAGAAAATAAAAGTCTGACATTTATCACAGACTTTTTCTCCAGGCTCCTACTTAACTTTTCAAGTCAATTTGAGGAAGGCCTCGGTCAAATAATAATAATAATAATAATAATAACAATAATAATAATAATAATAATAATAATAAGTAGTAGTAGTAGTAGTAGTCGTAGTATATGTTTTCCGAACCATATTAAATCCACTTGGCATGATATATCCCAAAAGCAAATCCTCAAACCCCAGATGGACTTCTACACAGAGTGGCGATCCAAATGAATCACAACTCCTATAGTTGATTC
Organism: Plotosus lineatus; assembly: GCA_024760905.1. Classification (NCBI taxonomy): domain Eukaryota; kingdom Metazoa; phylum Chordata; class Actinopteri; order Siluriformes; family Plotosidae; genus Plotosus; species Plotosus lineatus. Next base: position 27,720,792 of record CM045736.1, read on the forward strand.
ACTTGCTCGAAAGAATCGAATCAGAAGACTGATTCGTAATGTCAGGGAACAGCAGCTCTAGTACTGTATTTTAATGAGCAAAATGTATTAACACAGTGGTGAGTCCTGAATACTTTTGATATTGTATTGGTGGGATTTTTTTTCTCTGCCTGCCTGGCTGGTAGTCTGAATGAATAGCCGAATGAATATCCAATTATAATTGTGTCTAGGCTGTCTAGGTTTAAAGTGGTGTAAAGGGGCGTGGTCTTAATTGCACCATTCTCGTACTCATGAAGGGAAAAATAGGTTTAGGATTTTAAATGTTTCAAGTACAGTAACAAATGTGACGTGTTCATGAAAACCTAAGGGAATTCATTATTAAATTTATTTCATACTTGCATCAGTTAGTATATAGGTACTCTTGATTTTCAAGTGATCCTGTGCATTTTATTTATTTCACATTTTGCCACATGCTTAGAAGATACATTTTTGGACACTTATCTATCTTGATTCTAATTTATATAGTCAACACCATAAGTTGGGACAGTGTCACAATTTTGTAATTTTGTTTTTGTATACCACAACACTGGTTTTGAAATAAAACAATCAAGATCTGATCACAATGTTGACATTTTAAGAGGTTTGTGCAACTTTCATTCTGTGTTTCCCAACATAATTTTCAGAGGCTCAAATGTGGACTGAAACGCAGTTTAATGGCTAGCTATGATTTGTTACCCTGTCATTTCAGATCAAATTAGGCAAATAAAAGGTCCACAATTTATTCCAAATATTGAATTTGCATTGCCAATGGCTCATGGGAAATCTGTTATAAAGACTTGTCAAAACATTTACATTTACAGCGTTTAACAGACGCTCTTATCCAGAGAGACATACAGTGCTTTTAAGTCACTATCAGTGAATATATTCTTATACTGGTCTGTTAGAACACAAACTAAGAATACTCTTGACAGTGTCAGTCAAACTCGGTAGGTGTTGTGTGTATGTTTGCATACAGCATAGTGCTTAATCGAAGTCCTGCCGAAAAAGGTAAGTTTTCAGCTGTGGTTTGAGATACCCAGTGACTCAGCTGTCTGGATGTCCATAGGAAGTTCATTCCACCACCTTGGAGCCAAAACAGAGAAGAGTTTAGATGCATTTTACCCTTGTCCCTTGGTAGAAGGAGGGACCAGTCTAACAGTGCTGAAGGATCTGAGAGAACATGATGCAGTGCGAGGTGCGATAAGTGCTTTGAGGTAGAAAGGTTTAGGTTCATTTTTGGCTTTGTAGGCAAGTGATATTGTTTTAACTCTAATGCGAGCAGCTACAGGAAGCCAGTGGAGAGACTGTGGCAGTGGTATAGTGTGGGAAAAGTTGGCAAGGTTGAAAACAAGCCGTGCAGCTGCATTCTGAATCAGTTTCAGAGGTTGAATAACTCTCAAAGGTAGACCTGCTCGGCATATAATGAATACTGTCACTGAGCTTAAAAAAAACCCACCCAAAACTATCATCTCTATCAGAAATTTTCTGTGTGGTGTCTAATTAAATAATTTGGTTGATTCATGAAAAAAGAAGGAATATGAAGGTAAGCTCAGCAATGCCAAAAGACCTGGAAAACAAAAGAAAACAACAAAATTGGACAATAATTAAATTATTGTTCTGGTGAAGAAAAAACAATTTACAACATACAGTCAAGTCAAGATCAGTCTTGATGAAGTATGCTGAAGGTGGTCATAAACACTATTAATACTGTAAATATTGAGGGCCAGATTACAGTTTGCTAGAAAACCTGCCCATATCTGGAAGAACATTCTTCTGTTTTGCACAGATGAAACCAAATTAACTTATATCAGAGTGAAAGAAAGAGTATGGAGAGGAAAAGGAAGGGCTTGTGATACATTTCAGACCATTTGTCAAAAATAGTGAACATAGGCATGCACAGCTGCCATAGGGGGCAGTGGCGGTCTAGTGGTATAGGGCACTGGATCGCTGATCCTAAGGTTGGGGGTTCGAGTCCCACTCTCCACAATGTTGTTGCTGACCCTCCCCACCACCAGTACAGCTAATTGGGTGAGAGGTATGTAAAAGAACCATTGCTGACTTTCGTAAAGAGTAGCTGCAAAGCTGTCAGCGTGCGTGTTTCTGCCCCTTTGATGTGTCAGGAAAGGCATCCGACATAAAAACCTATGCCAAATCAAACCTGCAAATCATTCGCTGTGGCAACCCCTGATAAAGGGAAAAGCCGAAAGGAAATCATCAGGCATGCACAGCTGCCAGTGAATCTTATGTGTATAACTATAGTATCTACTCAGATTCAATTCTGTAAAACTGATAGGGAGTTCATTATGCAAATATGTACCAGTCAAAAATATTTAAAAAACAATCCAGGTTCAACACAGTGGTGTAGTAGTTAGTACTCCACCTTTGCCCAGTGTTAGCTGAGATAGGCTCCAGCTGCCCCACAACTTTAATATGATTAATCAGTTTGGTAAACGAGTTAATGAGTGAAAACTAATCTAGGAGCACATTTTAAATAAAGCAAAAAATGAATATTCTTAACTAGCTGAGAGAAATATAAAAATGCAAATTTAAAGATGGCGAGTGTTATGAAATTACAAAACAGAAATCTAGTTTAAATATAGAAATAAAAAAAAAAAATCAAAGTTTAAGAATTTTTAACCACAAAAGCATCCAAACTTCACATACACAACCTGACATACTTTCTTGGTATTCAAGGGAGCATCCTCAAACCATGAGCCAAGACTTAAGGTGTTTTTGACAAGCTGAGACAAGTGACTATGCCAGAGCCAGTTTTGTGTATATACATGAATTTGAACACAGATACATGAATATCTATTCATATATGCAACCATAAACGTGAGAGAAATGGTACTGACTTCAGGCATGCACATATTTTCATTTAATGAGGAAGCAAAAGGTGTGTGAGGCCAAACATCTGCATGATCTAATAACATCCACAGGGTGAGTGAAAGTTCAGATGCTCAGTGTGTGGGTAGATAATGAAGGAAAGGTTTAAAAGCTTATTTATTAAACAGAACATTCTCAAAGTACTATACAAAGTCTAAACAAAAATTATGACTGGTCACTAGAGTCAAGCCAATGGGGGTAAGACGATTTACGAGATCAGAGTTTCTCAGTTGTACAGTCCTCGTTCAGGTTCCTGCACCTGCACCAGGCATGTTAGGAGGAAAGATTATGGTGGCTTGTAGAGGTATTTACGCTGATTGGGATTTTTCTTATTTTGTTACCTTACAACCTGGAAATAAAATAAATATGGGGAAAGAGGATGTTCATCAGTCAATTTACACAACATCCAAACAATCTTGAACATTGTACACATCTGTTATTGTGAGGGGGAAATTTTTCAAAGTGCATAACTAGTCACTTTCCCAAAAAAATCAGTACTTTATAGTCACCTTTTGCAGCAAATCTTTTTGTTATGCATCTCTGAGTTTGGCGCATCTAGAAACTGAGATTTTGGCCCATTCTTCAAAGCAAAACTGTTTCTGCGACTTTCAAAAATTTTCCTGTTTTAACGTCATCCCCTCACTTGTCCCTTGCTAAAAACGGTTGTGACAGGAAGGGCATCCGACGTAAAAACCTCTGCCAAATCAAAACATGCAAATCAAATGATTCGCTGTGGTGACTCCCGAGTAAAAGGAAAAAAGCCGAAAGGAAGACAGACGTCATCCCCTCAGTTCTCACCAGTTCCCCAGTGCTTGCTAATGAAAAGCATCCCCACAGTATGACAGCGCCACCACCATGCTTTACTGTGAGGAGGGGGTATTTGGGGTGATGAGAAGTGTTGCGTTTGCACCAGATATAGTGTTTTCCTTGATGACCAAAAAGCTTGATTTTAGTCTCATCTGAGAAGAACAACCTTTTCCATGTTGCCTTTTGGTGAACTCTAAACATGCTTTATCTACATTTTTTTTTTTTCTGGAAGCAGTGGCTTTTCTTGTGTCGACTATTCTATAAATCTCTGCCTGTGGAGTGCAGACAGGTACATCAAGCTTTACTGTGGAGCTTTACAGCTTGATCAGAACTATCTTTAGACTCTGTTCTCTCTCTGATTAATGACCTCCTTGCCTGGTCTGTGAATTGTAGTGGATGGCTCTCTCTTGGTAAGATTGTTGTAGTGCCATATTCTTTCCATTTTGTGATGATTGGTTTAACAGTGGTCTCTGAGATTTTTAAGGCTTCTGATTTTTTTAATTTATTTATTTTTTTTATAACCCAACTTTTTTTTACGTTTACTACTTGTACAAGCCACTGCAGGAAACCCTGCCCCTTACCTGGTGGATTAGTGGATAACAGAAGCCCAGCCCCTGACCTGGAGAACAGCTAGTTTGCTCTTTAATATTTCCCCTAAGTGTCAGTGAAACTGACCATTGTTCCTCGGTGTCAGTAAAAGAGGTGCAGTATCTGTCTAAGAGTCATTCCTTTACTTACATTTCACACTGTAAAAACTGCCCTATATAAAGCACCATGAAGGGCAGTAGTTAAAAAGACAGTTGGCCTGTTTCCAACAACACTCACAATGCATGTATCACCTACAGAGAACCTAACAAATTGTGTCACAAAAATTTTTTTTTTTTGCTATTTTAGTATGAACCTAGTGTCAGTGTGTGTAGAGTGAAAATTCAAATCAGAATGAGTGTACAATGTAATGAATAATGTACAGGGCATCCTATCTGTGCTAATGGTCTGTAAATTTGGATAAGACATGCTTTGAATTTTGGATTATAAATGAAAACACACTCACACATGCCCACACACACACACACACACACACACACACACACACGCCCCCCCCCCAACGGCTTAATATAGTGGTAAATGAATAACTATATGTATTTCATTGAGAAAACAGACTGTCATTGGCGCTTTAACTGTACCTTAATTGCTGTTTTAATGATAACAGCTTAAACATGGCAGGATTATTTACTTCAGTACATTTTAACAAACAGATAAATCTGCTTTCATGCTAAGGTTCCACCTCCTCCGTTTTATTTCTTTTCAAACATCAATGCAGGTGTATTGAGCATTGCTGTCTGCATTTTTTCCCTGTCACTGCAAAACTTTAAAAAATAGGAACATTCTCTTTGTAAAGTGCTGAGCGAGGCTGTTGGGTAAAACTGGGCACACACTATCTGCTTCTTTAATGCCGCTGAAAGCCCCTACCTAACTAGCTATACCACTGCAGCTGATCATGCTCTAAGTCAACCTCATTTTCACTAAGGGCCAAATCATGAAATTTAAAAGTGATCGAGATCTGAACAATCACTGAACATCTATTTTAAAATGGCAATCATGAACCCTGAAAGGCAAAATTACTAATTTAGGCATTTGTCCTCATTTCCTTAATTCATTCGCATTTTCTGACAGTCCCGAACAGTGACAATCTAGCGTGCGATCATTTCTGAGTCTTGAAAGATTAGCTGTTAACTTGAAAGAGGCTGCTGCCACCTCGTGGAAGGATGATGAATTAGATTTCATGGTAATGGTCAATGTGAAAAATGTATGATAATCATATTCTTTGAAAGCTCTTGTAGACCACATAAAATGAGCTGGTGGCCGGATTTGGCCCATGGGCCTTGTGTTTGACACATGCGCTCCAAATGGCCTATTCTGTGTGAACTGCATGTGGCAGTTTCGGTGAACTGACCAATCCTGTATTGCTTTACTCCAACAACTTTATATGCAGATAAATTCCTGAAAGTAGTCCAAAAAAGGGAGAACTACTGAAGATCACTTGTGTGTTGTGTTGGTGTTTTTTAATCAAGATCCTGGAGGAAAAGGTCATCTCTGAGAAAAGGCAGGTCAGTACAGTGGCATTGAGGTTGGCATGTCTGCCTCACATCAAGGAGGTCCTGGTGTGAGACCTAGACTCTGCGTTTCGGTGTAGAGTGCATACTTGGGTTTCCTTTGGGTGCTCTGATTTCCTCCCACTGTTCAAAGTCATGCACATTAGGTTAATCATCTGTTTCAAATTGCCTGTAGGTGTAAATGTAAATGGTTGTGTGTGTTGACCTGCTATGGTCAGTTCAGGGTCTATGTCACCTTTGCCCTGCATTAGCTGAGATAGGTTAGACCCTCCTGTGACCCTAGAAGAATTAAGAGGTTCAGCAAATGAGTGCAAGTGATGAATGAGTAAGTGGAGATATTCTTTGTCTGCAAGCAGTTATGTCTTTTTCTTTTAGTATTCCATGCACACAAAATAAAAAAGAAACCTAACAGGCATCAAGATATTTTTAAATTCTTTGACCAAACAGGTAAATATTTGAAGGAATCATTATGAACAAAGGTGCCACTAAAAATGAGCCTTGTAAGAGGCCACATAGCAGATAAATAATATCTTCAATCCATAATAAAGGAGCAACAAGGGAATAGCAGGTCAACATCTGTACAAGAAATTTGAATCCCGAGTCTGGTAGAAAGACATTAGTCCTTCAGCAAGGTTTTTAACATGGTGTACTTGGATCATATTCTGACCTACTTGTAAAAGCAAGAACTCAAACATAACAAAAAACCTGCTGCAATAAAACCAACACAGATCATTTCATAATATTCAGCTCAGACAGAATCAATTCAGTATCTGTTATTCCTGAATCCATTCTATCTTCTGATTAGCTTTTGTCACAGATGCATGACAGCGAGATTACAAACATCCGCAGTCGGAAATTACTCACGTCTGGACACATAAAAATAAAACCGTCTTTTCTGTCTGAATGGTGTGAATAAAACTAGGTGTGCTGTAATGTGAGACACACATGCATTTTATATAATAGCATTTTCCCTATATCTTACAATAACAAGCTTGTATGTTAAAGTGTACATTGTTTACTGATGTGCACTGTAGTAAGGAAATACTGTAAACAGTTGAGTTTACAAAACAAAGAAAATTAATCTTTAAGCCACACGTTTTCTGTGTTTGTGGAGTCATCTGTACTGTAAAATAAGGTTTACAGTTGCAGGATTATATATACAGGGATCCCTCACTTTCCGTGGCTAATGGCGACCGCAACCGCCGATTTCTGCGAAGTAAGATCGACCCCCCCCCCCCACTGACATATACACACATGTATATAATATCTAGAAATACATATTCAACGCTATAAATACTTATAATAACAATTAAACATTCTAAAATAATGCATAAGATGTAAATAAAATATAAATACACACACAGACGCCCGTGTGTACACACACACACACACAAGTGCGTGCACACACTCAAATGCGCACCTCACATAAAAATGTAAGTAGTTTTGTTGGGGGGGTGGGGGGGGGGTTGTTTTTGCTTTTTTGTTTGTTTGGTTTTTTTTTGCATAGTTGGCTGTGTTTTGTGGCATTTTCCTTAACTTTTCCCCTATTTTTCAATGAATATTTTTGAAAAACCCGCGATGCACTGAAGCCGCAGAAACTGAAGCACAAAGTAGCGAGGGATCACTTTGTGTGTTTGTGTGTGTGTGTGTGTATGTGTGTGTATTTTGTGTGTATATATATATATATATATATATATATATATATATATATATATATATATAGGGCGTGAAATTAGTGCCGGTCCACCGGCATTTGCTGGCATTTTTGTGGGAGGTCCGGAAAAATCCAACCAAATACCAGCCCCGTGTCAGGCAGAAGGCAAAAGCTATCAGACATGGGCTAAATTTGAATCACGTGCCAGTAACATTTGGGTGTGCCGCTAATCCAAGGGTATAATAATAATGTAGTAAAATGTAGTAATGATCAAATAAAAACTTTTTAATTTTGTACTGTGATGTTTATGAATAAATAAATCACTTAGACTCCTTACCAGAAACTAGAGAAGATACAGGGCATTTGAGTGGCATCATAGGGCTTAACTAATCATTAAAAACACATGAAAAAAAATTTACTTCGCAATTCAGGCAATCACGTTGATCACCTGTACGCGAAGGAGAAAAAAAGAGGTGTACACATCACCTGCAACCAATCAGCAGGAGGGAGAAACAAAAGCTCTCAGCCATTGGCTAAATTTGAATCACGTGCCAGTTACTTCCGGGTTTGTCCCCAATCTGCGAGTATGCGAATTTAAATAAATAAAGAATATATAAACCTAAATATTTTAAATTTATAAATAAAGAGTTGTATATGATAGAGAACTGGTTTACATGTATGTTTCTTATTCTGTCATAATAGCTATTGTACACCAAACATATAGACAGGTTAACAAGTGAATGAAAAAAAACAAAACAGATCATCACATAATTAATCATTACACAAAAAGTGGGGTCAAGTAAAATTCTTAGGAGTCCTGCAGATTTTTTCTTCTGCCTGCCCCACTGTCCGGTGGAAAAGTTTCTTAATTTCGTGCCCTATGCACTTTTCTTTTCTTTTCGGCATTTTCCCATTCTCGGGGGTCGCCACAGCGAATCATCTGATTTGCACATTTGATTTGGCGTAGGTGTTTACGTCGGATGCCCTTCCTGTTACAATCCTTTAACAAGGGACAGAAACACACTGACGGCATTGCAGCCTACTCTTTACAAAAACCAGCAATGGTTCTTTTACATGTCCCTCCCCATAGCCAGTGAGAGACATGGCCCGCCTTTGATAACCCAGTTAGCTGACATATATACATCAACTGTCATTTTAATTATACAGTTATGTTCAAAATAATATCAGTCAGACATCACCAACCTGATTAATCACTGTTTTTGGTAGATATATTTCTACATGTCATACAATTTACTATCAGGTGCAGTAGAATAATAGACCAATAAATATATAATACATTTTAAATATAATAAATACATCAGACCCAACAGTAATGACTGCTGCTGATTCGGTGTAATTTAAAAAAGGGGCGTGAAAAAATTCAAAAGGGGCGTGTTCATAATAATAGCAGTGTGGAGTTCAATGGCTGGCGTCATTCATTCTTTGAAAAACAGGTGCAAATTATTGTCCTTATTTTAGGAAGGAAGGCAGCAGATGTTGTACATGCTGGTTGTAGAACATTTCTCTCTGAAATTCTGAGGAAAATGGGTCGTTCCACAAATCGTTCAGAACAACAGCGTGCCTTGATTAAAAAGTTGATTGGAGAGGGGAAAACAAAGAACTGCAGAAAATGAGAGGCTGCTCAGCTAAAATGATCCCAAATGCTTTAAAATCGCAACTGGAAATTGAAAAATGTGGAAGAAAACAAAAACTACCATTCGAATGGATTGAAGATCCAAAATGGCAGGGACTCAGCCACCAACAATCAGCTACAGGAAGATCAAAGAAGATTTAAAGCTACCTTTGAGTCTTGTTAGAACTAGAAGATGCCAATGTGAAGCCAAACTATCAGCAAGAAGCTTGTGCAAAGTCCCACTGTTCAAAAAAAAAGACATGCTAAAGAGGTTACAATTTCCCAAAGAACACACTGACTGGCCTAAAAAGAAATGGCTCAGCATTCTCTGGACTGATGAAAGTAAGATTGTTGGGTTTGGGTCTAATGGCCAGAGACAGTTTGTCAGATGACCCCCAAACACTGAATTCAAGCCCCAGTACACTGGGGAGGCAGTGAAGCATGGTGGCGCAATCATCATGATGTGGGGATGTTTCTCATACTATGGTGTTGGGTCTATTTATTGCACCTAAGTGATCATGGATCAGTTTGAATACACCAGAATACTTGAAGAGGTCACATTGCCTTATGTTGAAGAGAAAAAGCCCTTGAACAACAAGACAATTACCCCAAACACACTAGTAAACGGGCAACACCTTGGTGACCAACAAGAATGAAGTTATGGAGCAGTGGCCCAATCCTGGACCATAATCCGATAGAAAACCTTTGGGGTGACATCAAAAATACACTTTCTATGGCAAAACCAAGAAATACCGAAGAACTGTAGAATATAGTCCAATCATCGTGAGATAGAAAACCTGCTCAGAGGTGCCAGAAGTTGGTTGACTCCAAGCAGTACAGATGTGCATCAGTTCTCAGAAACAGTGGTTATACAACTAAATATTAATTCAGTGATTCAAAGAAAAACAAAACCTCATAACATTTTTCAGTTTATACACTAAATATTTGAGTTTGTAAAAAAGCAGACACTGCTATTTTTAAGTCTAAAATTTACTTTTCTTTAATTTCTTTAAAAGAATAATACGAATTTTATTTATTTTTCTTCATGGTTTGATTTGGAATAGAAAGTGTTGTGTTCCCAATGCATACCTTTGTAAATACCCTACTATTATTTTGAAGTCTGTAGTTTTATGCATGTAGACTTTATAAAATACTCAATAAAAAGCTTCCCCCAGTGCGGCTAACTGGGTAATCAAAGGCGAGCCATGTCTCTCACTGTCTATGGTGAGAGGCATGTAAAAGAACCATTGCTGACATTCGTAAAGAGTAGGCTGCAAAGTCATCAGCGTGTTTCTGTCCCTTGCTAAAAGGGTTGTGACAGGAAGGGCATCCGACATAAAAACCTCTGCAAAATCAAACGTGCGAATCAGATGATTCGCTGTGGCGACTCCAGAGTAAAAGGGAAAAAGCCGAAGACAGACAGACTCAATAAAAAGCTTAAAGCATAACTCTAGATTGCATGGCAATTACTTGGTTCATTCTTTTAAGCCATGGTCTGAAATTTCCTTGTACTGACCTTACCTTTGGTTAATAATAGTATACTAGTATACCAATGAACATCAGTACACCAGACTGCAGAAATATCTTTGCCTTTTACTTTCCTAACAATCAAATGTGCTGTGTAAAATACACATATTTGTTAATATTTTAATGCATATTATATTGATTTATTAAACAATATCCTAAACAGATCAAATCCATTAAAAAATCTTTAAATAAGAAGGTCAGTTAGCATTCTACATATAGTTTTTAATTCAGATTGATTTTTTTATACGGAGGACACATACAAAAAGGACTAAAACATTGAGCCTCTCGTAATAGGAAATAAATCACATCCCAAGATCCTCAGCTTGACACATAATGAAAATATGCTTCCCAAAGTTTTTATAAATGCTAAAAAAGATGGGGCTAAAAGTCATTAAAGCAAAGGAAATTCAATCTCGCAGCTGTAGTAGGAGAAATGTTGCTGTATACGGTATATTAATTCGATCCATATCCATGAAATTTTAACCGAATTGAAATGACAAGGTATTAAAGGTCACGGTGCCATTAATAAACCTATAAGGTCAGTTTGCATTTTGAGCCATTGAACACCACACGCTGTCTCTCAGTGGAAAATGAGATGGCTGAGTTGAGGCACTTTTGTTTTCCCCATAATGAGGGATAATGATTGGGAAATTTGCTGGATGGCAGTACAGATTTCAATAGGACTCATTTGCATGAGAAGCAATGCTTAATTTATTGAAATGTCTAAATTATACAAATCGGGAAATCTAATGAACTGGCTACTTTGCGGAATATACATTATGGTTCATTTAAAAAAATAAGAGATTAACTGTTCTCTTCGTGGCAGATCATAGGTTTCCCTCCATGATTCCCTGTCCATGGAAAGAGCTACGGTGTCTCCAGCTATTCAGTCCCAGCAAGATTGACTTCGCCAGCTGAATTTAGATGAGGTTTGCTACCCTGTTGAGCATATGTATCTATCTCGCTCTCACTCTCTCTCTCTCTCTCTCACAGCCACTTCCCCATAGTGGGAGAGCAATTTTCCTGCCCTATATCTAACATGACATTGTGGCTGTTATGGGCTGAGGAAATGCAAGAGTGCTTTAGCAATAACAAATAAAGCGTCAGAATGCAGCTCCATAAACACAAAGTAAACTAGGAGAGTATACATCTCGCTCTCACTGTGGTCCAATATATGAAGATGACCTTTGCACCATCATACTGACCTTTATCTATGAACTGATAAAACATTCAATACAGCGAATACATCAGCCATGTTTCTGAAATGCTCCATCTCAGTGCAGCTTGGAAGACTGGATGATTAATATCTGCCTATATTCATTCCCGATGGGTTACTTTTGAAAAGAATGAATTTAAAAATGCAGTCTTGTAGCAAGGAGGAGCAGCAGATTATAATGAATAATTTTACATCAGTAATATGTGGGATGGGATGGGACTGGTTCTTTGGAGACACAGTCTTTTGTTCTTCATATAATGAGGAAAATATGCTGGATGGTATTACAAAATCCAATAAAACTTCATTTGCAAATCGCATGTGAAGAAATTCATAATTTGTTTAGGTGCTTCAATCGACTGATTCTGAGCATTATTATTTTTGTGTCAAAAGGTTTCTCGTACTCAGTAAATGCTCTAACTATACTTAATTATTTCTTTCTCCCCATTTTACTTGTAGCCAAGTCCCTACTGCATGGCTACCATCAAGCAGGAACACACGGAGCAAAGCAATATCAACCTCTTGTATGCATGAGCCCTCAGATGACTATGATTCGCTTGTGATCGTTCTAGGTGACAGGGAAGCAAGCATATGCCAACCCTCTCTCCACAAGATCTCTCCAATTAGGTCCAATGGGCTCCCAGTCAGAAATCCCCTCCTCCTCCTAATACTGGTTCTGCCCCCTCAGTGGTCTGTGACATCCTGAGTCGGCAATCAGTCTTTTGAGGTGTGCCCTCCACGAGACCTTGTCCATGGCCAGTCGTCTTAAGTGGTTCAGGTGGTTAGTGGTACGTAGGAGTCCCAGGCCAGCTCATTTGATGTCTCGGCGAATGATTTCAAGAAGATTGGTGCAGTGTCTTCCTTGCCTGGCCTGGTACTTTCTGTTTCTGTTGAGAGCGAACTGCAGGGCTTGTGCTGGTGATTGTATGTCCATGCGGAGGATGTGGCCTAGCATGGACCATCTCTGTCGCAGAACCCTGAGAGAGTGGCTTGCAGTTGCATGTCCTGTTGAGGGCCTTGTTGGAAATGAGGCTATGTGACCAGCTGAGTCCAGTGATTTTGCGCAAGTGTTTGCGGTGGCATGCATCCAGTTTCTTCAGGTTGCTTGATGTTGGGGCCCAGCTGTTGCAGTTGTATATTGCATGATGGATGTGCAGTATGCGTCATAGAGGCGGAGTTTCTTCTGTACTGGGATCTTTGATCTACACCAGATTTTCTAGTAGGTTTGGAAAGCGCTGTTTCCTAGGTTGCAGCGCAATGTCTTCATTACTGCAGAATAGTGAGCCTAGGATCTTGCTTTTTCACTAGTATTCTTTTCTTCGGCATGCTTGACCTTTTTCGTCCAATTCTGACTTCTCGGCTAAGAAGACATAAGTGTATTCAGTCTTGGTTCCCCCCCCCAAAACACAGACCATAACAAAAAGGACATAAAATTACAAGAAATGTAACAAATTGGATAAACAAAACAAAATGAGAAACATGCTACACCATGGTAAATAAAATCACACACACAAACCTTCTAAACATTAACTGAGATACTGTACTGGAATAATAATTGAAAAAGACTTTAATAGTGGAGTGTTTTACAACAGTTATTCCTCTTCAGCAGAAACTGTCATTTCTTCCGGAGAAAGTCTTATTTCTTCAGAAAAGACATCCAACGTCATTACCTTTGACTGGAACTTAGCCGACGTTTGAGAGTGGCATCATAGAGCTTAACTGGTAATTAAAACACACTAAAAAAGGCTCATTGACAACTTGGGCATGAATGAGGAAAAAAAGGGAGTTACATAATCTCAACCAATCAGCAGGAGGAGGATAGCCATTGGCTGAATTTGAATGACGTGCCACTCGCTCGGCGGTCCGTGAATATGCAAACCGCGAATAGTCAAGGGCCTACTGTAATATTAATGGTTAATGCTGCTCTGATTTTCACAATTTTTTCCACAAAGGCAGAGTGTTCAGAAATTGATAAATACAAACCCTTCTTAACTTCAAGAGAGGAAAAAAAAGAGGCAGAGGTTGAGAGACCAGCAGGTTACAGGCCAGATTTATAAAGCATACTGTCAAGATTTACTAAAATCACAGTGAATAATTGGTGCAGTGTAAAGCAATACAAGATTATTATGACTTGTGGTCAATTTTACTGCTGTGAAATTATCTCATGCCAAAAACAAGCATATATCTTAATTTTGCAGAGAGAAAGAGTGAGAGAATGTATGAGTGCACAGGTGTCGGTCAGAGCAGATACTGCACAAACTTGCAGGTGGAGTGGAGCATGCTCAGAATCAATTTTTTTAAATTATTCATTTCTGTTCAAAATAATTTCAATGTAGTCACACGTCCCACTATCAACTTACAAACAAGGAACAAAAGTGAGAATGCATTCAATATGCATATAAAGAGGATTTTCTCCAATTGGGCTAATTTATTTGGAATGCAACTAAGCCGCATTACTCTGTAACTCTCGGTGAACCTATAATTTGACCTGTTCTTAGTTGACTGTGGTGGTCATTAATAAAATTAACTTATTGCATGTACAGCCAATAATTTGTGCACTGATAGTAGGTGAAGGAACATAGCATTCATTTATTAATCTGGAAAAAAAAATCATTGACATATTAGAGAAAAAAAAAAAACTGTTCTGCTAGTTGCTAGTTGGAAAATATGAATGTAAGAAACACACCACCCACTGTTTCCCCTACTGCTCTAATGGAACACAATATTTCATTCCATAAATAATGTAATTAAAATTATGAACTTACACAAATTAAATGCACAAAGCTTCCTGTGATGAACATTTGCTGCTAGTAAGTCACAGTTCATCATTAATTTATTTCTAAAAGGTCACTTTAAATGTATAATTGACTCAAAACACCTGCATGTCAGTATCTAGTGCCATTAACTGGTATGACATCTAATTTTAAGGTGTTCATCAAGGCTTGAGTCTACGTCCTGTGCTAAAGCCGCCATCATATGAGGATGCTAGGATGGAACCCCAACTAGCATGTTATTTTTGGGAGAGCAACTCTCAGGCTCCATAGTCATCACTTTCACCGAGTACCCATAAGTCTCAGCAGCCCAACTGCGGTCCAAGTCAACCAAGCCCATGCAGCGTTTCCCTGGAGACAAAAAAAAGACAAGGGTCATGAGATCACCACAAACACTTCTGTTCAGTCCATCGGATTATTTACAGGACTATCAAATCCCTGTATAAGAGACTTAACATTAACAAGAACCATTTTTCTTTGGATATCTCTAGATATTTCTATTTGATTTTGAATGCATTATTTTATTATTTACCATTCATATAGAAAATGGCAAGTCAAGGACTTTCAAAATGTAAGGAACTTTGGCCTTGTTTCAGTTCCTGCTATCTTCCAGCTTATTTAAAATATAACCTTCCTTGTTTAAGGTTCATTGTGGATGTCTCCACCACAACTCAGACACAATAACGAAGATGTTCATTTATCTTATTTGACTTTGCAAGAAGTGTATAAACTGAATGCTCATAAAAAAAAGAGGACCACATCTATCCATCCAAAAGGGCAATCAGTAATAAGTAGCACACAAACACACAGGCTTAACCAAAACAAGTGCATTATTCATGCAGTCACCATTAATATATTAATGATTGGGGTGGGGGTAAAAATTAACAAAGTAATATCCACCGAGTGGAAACAAGTTGCTGATGTTAGAGGTCAGAGAACAATGGCTACACTGTCAGGCAGAATACAGTAACTCAAATAAGGTAGTGGAAAAAAACATGATGAAGCTTGTAGTGAATGAGTCAGAGGAGCAGAAAACCACATCATTTTCTCATTCACTCCTATAAAAAAAAAAAAAAAAAAAACAATAGTCTGAGGCTACAGTGTACACAAAACTGGACAGGTGAAAACAGGAAAACAACCAGGCAGATAAAGTGGAACCTGTAAATAAAAGGGAACTATATAGTGGGTGACACAGTGACAGCGTGACTGCAAGACTTCCAACAAGAAGATTCTGTGTTCAAATTTGTGTAATTTTCATATTTATATTTGCATGTTTATAATTTTATTAAAATAATAATTATAATAATAACCTTTCAAAATTGAATCGAGGTGTGAGAGTGAACGGTTGTGTGTAAAACTTTGTCCCTCTGATAGTCTGATGAGCTGTTCAGGTTGTGTACCCTGCTTTCAAATCAGTGTTGACCGAGATCAAAATAGCCTCACTGCACCCCTAGTAGGATTAAGCAATACAGCAAATGAGTGAGAAAATGAATGAAGAGCAAGCCAAGGACTTTCAATATGGAAGGAACTTCTCTTGCTATTAGCTTCCATGTGTGCATGCATATACAGTGGTACCTCACCTTACAAAATTAATCCGTTCCAGCCCTTTTCGTAACCTGGATTTTTCATAAGTAGAACCGCATTTTACATGTAAAACATGTGATTCGTTCCAAGGCCCACAATACTACCCTATAAAATTATAAAAGCAGACCTTTTAAGGTACTTACTTTGTGTTGACCATGTCTTCTTAGCCGAGTTATAATCTTACAAATGTTTATGCATGGTTAAAAGCCTGAGCCAAAAAATAAAGTTGCAATGGGCACAATCGAAAAACTCACGAAACAAGCTGCTGCTCAAAAGAGCTGCATCATCCCTCCTAGCCAATGGAAGGCCAGCGGGGGTGGGATGTTGGAAAATAGCCAATGGGAGGGAGCTGCGTCATCCCTCCTAGCCAATGGGAGGCCAGTGAGGCGGGATGTTGGGAGATAGCCAATGGGAGGCCAGCGGGGCGGGATATTGGGAGCTCGTCAATGAGAGAGCAACTTGTGCATTGTTGGAATTTTTTTTTAATTGACCATGTCTTCTTCGCAGAGTTATGATCTTGCAAATGTTTATGCAAGGTTAAAAGCCTGAGCCAAAAAATAAAGTTGCAATGAGCACACTCAAAAAATTCATGAAACAAGCTGCTGCTCAAGGGAGCTGTGTCATCCCTCCTAGCCAATGGGAGGCCAGCGGGGTGGGATGTTGGGAGATAGCCAAAGGGAGAGCAACTCGTGCATTGTTTGAATGGTGCGTTTGAATATTTGAATGGCGTGTTTTGTAAGGAGAACTTGTTTCGTACACAGAGACAAAAAATTTAGGAAAATGTTTTTAATAAACTGGATTTTTCATTTTCTGGGACTATCGTAAGGAGAGGTACCACTGTGTGTGTGTGTGTGTGTGTGTGTGTGTGTGTGTGTGTGTGTGTATATATATATAGATATATATATATATATATATATATATATATATATACATATATATACATATACACACACACACACACACACACATATATATATATATATATATATATATATATATATATATATATATATATATATATATACACACACACACACACACACACACACACAGGGATCGCTCACTTTCCGCGGTTCATGGGGACCGAGGACCCCCCCACACACACACGACCACCGATTTCCGGTAAAAAATGTAAGTAGTTTTGTTGGGATGTTTTGGGTTGTGTTTTTGTTTGTTTGAGGTTGGTTTTTTGTATGTATAATTGGCCTTGTTTTGTGGTATTTTCTTCACCTTTTCCCACTATTTTCCATTAATTTCTTTATTTTTTGATAAATATTTTTGAAAAACCCGTGATGTATTGAAGCCACAGAAACTGAAGCACGAAGTAGCGAGGGATCACTGTGTGTGTATGTGTATCTTCTTTTCCTTTCGGCTGTTCCGAAACAAATTCATGTTATGAAAGTGCCATCTCAAAAATTCAAACAATGCATGAGTTGCTCTTCCATTGGCTATCTCTCAACATCCTGCCCTGCTGGCCTCCCATTGGCTATCTCCCAATATCTCACCCTGTTGGCCTCTCATTGGCTAGGAGGGAGCTGCATCTCAATAAAATCCCATGATGCAGCTCCCTCACATTTGCTATTATGGCGCTGCATCTCCATAATACCCATGATGCTTTTCGACCCATTGTTTTTTTCACAGAGTTCTAACACGTGTAAAGGACAGAGTTACAGTACTGTTGCTTCATGCGTTTTTTGAGTGTGCTCATTGCAACTTTATTTTTTGGCTCCGGCTTTTAACCTTGCATAAACATTTGTAAAATTATAACTCTGATAAGAAGACATGGTCAACACACACACACACACACACACACACACACACACACACACACACACACACACACACACACACAGTCGGCCCCCAACCTATGAAATCATTCCAGCCTTTTTTGTAACGTGGGGATTTCATAAGTAGGGGTGCATCTTGCATGTTAAACGCCTAATTCGTTTCTCGGCTCCTGGCTTTGGACTGGATGAACCCCATAATCCTTTTTAAAAATGATAAAAGTACACCAATTTTGTATGAAATGTGTTAAAAATAAAAGAAAATTATTTATTAAACAATTTAAACATTTTATTAACATATTGAACCATTTTATTAATATATTTATTAATTAAACCATTATTAAACATTTTTTATTAACACACACACACACACACCTCTCTCTCTCGCGCGCGCTGCGGGCCACGCCCACAAGACGTGGAATTCAAAGCGCATTCCCTGCTTGACAAACTCAACTTTAAATTGATTCCTTGAGGGATCGGAATTCCAGATGAACTCAAATGCGCCCACATTTATTAAACATTTACTGAATTAAACAACTTAAAAAACTAAACTAAAAACTAAAGACTTTAGCTTCCTTCTGTCTTGTGTATATGTGTAAAATAATACTGATAATAATAATAATAATAATAACAAGAAGAAGAACAATAACAATAATAATGCCAGTGGTAGAACGGTTCACCTTTTTTGAAAGCCCCACATGAAAAAAAACTTACACTGACTCCCTGCATTTAATAGAAGAAAATAGAATGAAAAGAATCACTTGATGCTTTTAAATTTCCTCTGGACCCATTCAAAAACACTTACAAAACCATTTAGCATTTCAAAGGATGTAATGTTGTCTACATTACTTAGGCAAATAAATAAATAAATAATTCCAACACTTAAAAGCTGCTGATTGTTAAAGCAACAATGCCGGAAAATAGTTAGATGAAAAGATGAAAGTTAAGAAAAACACTCTGTAATAAACATGATTGAAAAGTGGACATGATGCATGAAATCATTGCTGTTTCTGACATGCATACTAACAAATATGGTGTTCTTCCAGCTCCATTTGCCTATACTGTATTTCTGATGTTTTGGTGCACCTCTGCATATGCGTAGAAGTATGAAGGTAGATTATTATCAAGCTGAGCAAGATGGGCTGAGGTAGGATGCAGGCATGTGAAAATGTTATTTTCCCTGAAAGGAAACAGAATACATCGAATGCACCTCCAGTTAATCATGTTTGTCACACCATTCCTCGGGTTGTCATCTATTTCAGATTCTTTTTATCTACCTTATACTTTCAAATGCATTACTATTCTTCTAAGTCTTATGAAAACTGTTTTATTTTGCCTCAATCTGACAGAAGTACTTCTGGCAAAATTCAGACTACTTCAACCGTCTTCCTTGAATTACCAAAAATATCTTAAAGTGGTCTCCATTAGGAGGCAGGGCATTTAAAAATATAAGACATACCACTGTCAACACCGAGATCGCAAGGTTGAGTTCGGGTTAATGCCACAGCCGTCCGTAGCCAGGAATCCATGGGAGCTAATAGGCCAAGCTCTCATAGGACAGAGGGATGACATATGCTCACTTGCCTGTCACTCACAGCAATCCCCAGCCAATGATGGGCATCTGTGAAATCCCTTGCAGAGCTTTCCCTCTGAGTGTGTAAGACCGTCCCCAAATACACATGCGCTGCAGTTCGAAAGAAGCAGGTGGTTAGCATTACACGTCACAGAGGGGACGTGTGTATGCTTTTGCCCCTCCCTGGTCAGTGGTGGTCATGTGATCAGGAAGGCAAGACCCGACAGGTGGGAATTGAATATGTTTAAATAAAATAAGATAAAAAGCTTCAAGGAAAAAGGGTACCTCCCAAAAATCATATTTTATACACATATATACATTATATATATATATATATATATATATATATATATATATATATATATATATATATACACACACACACACACACACAGTTGAAATAAAATAATGGAAAAAGATGTAAAATTAAAACTGAGAACAGTCTTCTGTCAACACAGTTGTGTTCAAAATAATATCAGTCAGACATCACTAACTTGATCAATCATTAATTTTGGTAGAAATTATATTTCTACAGGCACATAATTTACTATCAGGTGTAGTAGAGTTATAGACTCCTACAGACCCAACAGTCCTGACCTGCATGCTGCTGATTCTGTGTAATTGAATCACTAATTGGAAGGGGCATGTTCAAAATAATAGCAGTGTGGAGTTCAATTAGTGATGCCAATCATTCTTTGAAAAACAGGTGCCAATTTACCCTTATTTAAGGAATGAAGGCTACAGATGTTGTACATGCTGGTAATCGAGCATTTCTCTCTGAAATTCTGAGGAAAATGGGTCATACCAGATATTTTTCAGAAAAGCAGCATACCTTGATTAAAAAGTTGATTGGAGGGGAAAACATATAAAGAAGAGGAAAATGAGAGGCTGCTCAGCCAAAATGTTCTCAAATGCTTTAAAATGGCAACCAAGACCTAAAAGACGTAAAAGAAAGCAAAGACCTGGAAGAAAATGGAAGTAAAACTGGCATTCAAATGGATGAAAGAAAATGGCAAGGACTCAGCCAACAATCAGCTCCAGGAAGATCAAAGAAGGTCTAAAGTTACCGCTGAGTCCTTTTACAATTAGAAGACGTCTCACTGTCTCCACAAGACTCCATCCACTCTGGTTCAAGTAGCAAACCATTTACACCCATTTTCTTGGAATTGATGGTCATGTAGTTGCTTCTTGAACATGTTTTTTTTAATCACGTAAAATGTTTGCTGAATAGATCTGCTTGTTTACTCGAGTTGTATTACCTCGCCCAAGGTGCTGATGTCACCTCTGGGGAAAACCCATTGGCTAACCATAAGTTCGGACCAAGGGGAAAAAAATAGCCACAATCAGCATCTGTATTGTGCAAAAAAAAATGTGTAATTATATTAATACTACACAAACACAGATTATTCTGCAGACTAGTCTTTCATTTAGAAATATTTTAGAAAGTAAACATGTAACCTGACTAAATAAACTATGAATAAATAAAAAAATAGGCGGAATGGTGGGGTCGTGGTTACATACCTGTCAAGTTGTACGGTTTTGGCGTAATTTGTACAAGTGAGCACTGATTTTTAAATGTGTACGCCGTACGTCCGAAATCTGTACGTTTTTCGATCATTTCGTCTTTTTTTTTAACTCCGTTTTTTGTGTCACCGTTTCGGTAAAGAGACGATACGCCGAATTGGTCTGTCGCCGTTTTCTCGCGAGAATCGCGCGTTGCGTTTACCGTCTGCTATCGTCTGCTCTTTCCGACCACGTGACCGCACTTTCACTTCCGCCATCATTCAAGTCAAACTTAATTGCGAGCTCAAGTGCCATTAAGTGAAGCCATCAAAAGAAATGATTGAAAGTGCCAAAAGTGCTACATATAGTTATAATAAAGATCACTGTTAAATTTCCTTAATCATGCAGCTGAAGATATTACTCTTTTATTTGATTGCACCAGGTTATATGTTACATTACCAATAAATTCATATTATATTAAAAATAGAGTTTAATTTTTGTTTCATATTGCACGCGATAATAAGACGCGTAAGATTAGTTGCTATTTTGTAAGGGCATAAGTAGCCATTTGTAAGATCGCCAACGGCCTAGGGTTGACAGGTATGTGGTTAGCACGTCTGCCTCACAGTAAGAAGGCCTGGTTTCAACTTGCAGCTTGGGTGTTTGAGTATGGAATTTGCATGTTCTCCCCATGCTTGCACCCTGTGGGTTTCAGCTGGGTATTCGGGTTTCCTCCCACAGTCCAAAAACATGGACAGTCGGCTAATTGGCTATTCCAAAATCAGTCCTAGGTGTGAATGTGAGTCTGAAAGGTTGTGTGAGTTTTGGCCGTGCCAGGGTGTCCTCTGCCTTCACCAGAGTCGGCTGAGATGGGCGACAGCCTTTCGGCAACCCTAAGCGGCTTAGAAAATGAATGAATGAATAAGTCAAATTTCTTTAGCTTGTTTAATCTTGATCTGTACTGTGTTTCT
Source organism: Plotosus lineatus (assembly GCA_024760905.1). Taxonomy (NCBI): domain Eukaryota; kingdom Metazoa; phylum Chordata; class Actinopteri; order Siluriformes; family Plotosidae; genus Plotosus; species Plotosus lineatus. The sequence goes on from CM045736.1 coordinate 27,742,830, forward strand.
CTGAGTGTCATAGATGGGCTATGATTAATTACCCTTAATCTGAATGTCTGTTCCCCATGATGGACTTGCCTCTGACCCAGGATCTATTTCCATCTTGGACCCAGTGTTTCTGGGATAGGTTCCAGATCCTTTACAAATCTATTCAGGATAAAGTGGTCAATGAAAACGAATAAATGAATGCATTACATATAAAATATAAATACAATGTTTATATAGATGTTAACACTGTGAATATGAAAATACCAATACAGTGGCACCTTGTCTAACGAATTTAATCTGTTCCGAGTGCAAGCTCGTAAGCCGAAAAGTCTGTTAGATGAAACAGTTGGCCCCCTACTTACGAAACCCCCTGGGTACGAAAATTCCAGGTTACAAAAAACATTTTCCTAAGTTTTCGTCCTCGGGACACAAAATTCAAACGCGCCAATCAAAATTTCACACGATGTGCGAGTTGCTCTCTCATTGGCTGTCTCCCAATATCCCGCCCCGCTGGCCTCCCATTGGCTAGGAGGGATGACGCAGCTGAACATTACCCATACTTCCTATTTGCCACACGTGTGAAGGAGAGTTGACTGTTGGCTTGTTTAGAGATTGATCATATGTTATGCGATAAGTGTTATATTTCGTTATCACTGAAAACCCTCTACAATTGGGATGATATTAAACCAGAAGGAGACCTTAAAGCGGAAATACAGTGATGGAGGCGATTATTTCAGCACAATATTAAAATAGAGTGCTCCGTGGGAGAAGACTTCCGATCTCGCAAGGAAGCAGGTTAATATTGAACGAGGACCTCTGATCTTTCAAACAGGTACTGTAATTCTGCTATAAATAAAACATCCCGTCCATTGAAACATTTAAATAGAATTGTCCCATCAACTGCGCGTTGCATGTGGGCTGGGCCCGAGTTTTGTGTGTGTGTGTGTGTGTGTGTGTGTGTGTGTGTGTGTGTGTGTGTGTGTGAGTGTGTGAGAGAGAGAGTGTGTGTGTGTGTGTATGTGAGAGAGAGAGAGCGAGAGAGAGAGACAGAAGGAGGCTTAACTCTTTAGTTTTTAGTTTAGTTTTTTAAATTGTTTAATTCAGTAAATGTTTAATAAAGGTGGCACATGTGAGCAAAACGCGGCTCATCTGGACCTCCAATCCCTCAAGGAATCAAGTTAAAGTTAAGTTTGGACCTCCAATCTGTTAAGCACGGAATGTGCTTTGAATTCCATGTCTTAAAATGCTCTGGCGTCCTGCTTGTGGGCATGGCTCGCAGCGCCACAATAAACATTTAATTTGTATACAATATACATTCAAGGCGTACTGTATTGTGTGTGTGTGTGTGTGTGTGTGTGTGTGTGTGTGTGTGTGTGTGTGTGTGTGTGTGTGCGCGTGTGTGAGAGAGAGAAAGAGAGAGAGACAGGGGTGTGTGTGTGTGTGTGTGTGTTAATAAAAAATGTTTAATAATGGTTTAATTAATAAATATGTTAATAAAATGGTTTAATATGTTAATAAAATGTTTAAATGGTTTAATAAATAATTTACTATTAACACATATTTCAAACAAAATTGGTGTACTTCAATCATTTTTAAAGGGTTTATGGGGTGGTCTTTGGAGCCTTGGAACGAATCAGGCGTTTTACATGTACAATGTGCCCCCTACTTACGAAACTCACGCGTTATGAAAAAGGCTCTGGAACTGATTAATTTCGTAAGTAGGGGCCGACTGTATTCCCATAAGAAATAACAGAAAACCAATTAATCCATTCCAACCCCCTCCAAAACCCATATAACCTGCCAAACATACGTATATTCGACCTAATATATTAAAGATAAACATGAAAAACAATAAATATTTTATAATAATAATACATGTACAGTGCTGTGCAAAGTTTTTTGCCCCTTACTGATTTTTTACTTTTTTGCACCTTTGTCACACAGCTTTTTCAGCTCATCAAACAAATTTAAACATTACACAGAGATAACCCAAATATTAAAAAAAAAAATGCAGTTTTCCTGTTGTGATTTTGTTCGTTAAGAGAAAAATCATATCCAAGCCTACATGGACCTCTGTGAAAAAGTAATTGCCCCCTTCTTAAAAGGTGAGGTAATTGTGATTAATCCTATTATTGAGGAAAATTGAGTTCAATTTGATTGCCACACCCAGGCCTGATTGCTGCCAGACATTTCCAATCAGGAGATCTCGAACATAAAACCTGTCTGACAAGGTGAGGTAGGCCATACTGAACACACATAATGCCACGATCCAGTGAGCTTCAAGAGCAAACAAAAAAGAAGACAATAGAGATGCATCAGTCTCGGAAAGGATACAAAATCATTGGTAAATCTTTGGGACTCCAGCGGATCACTGTCAGAGCCATTATCCATAAATGGAGTAGGCATGGTGCAGTGGTGACCCTTCCCAGGATTTGCCGACCTACCAAAATTTCTTAAAGTGCATGATGCAGACTAACCGGAGAAGCCACAAAGGATCCAAAAGCCACTTCTAACAACTACAAGCCTCACTTGCCTCAGTTAATGTTAATATTCATGACTCCACCATCAGAAAGACATGAGGCAAAAATGAAAGAGTTCCGAGGCGAAAACCACTGTGGACAAAAAATCAATGCACGACTCACTTTTGCCAAGAATTATCTTGATCATCCCCAAAGCTTTTGGGAAAATGTCCTGTGAACTGATGAAGCTAAAGTTAAACTTTTTGGGAGAAATGCATCCCGTTACACTGCATTTGATAAAAATAATATTGTGCCAACATGAAACATGGTGGTGGAAGTGTGATGATTATCTTCAGGACCTGGGTGACTTGTCATAATAGATGAAACCATGAATTCTGCTTGCTACCAAGAAATCCTGGTGAAGAATGTTCGTCCATCAGTTTGAGACCTCGAGCTAAAGCAGAACTGGGTTCTGCAGCAATCCACTTCTGAATGGCTAAAAAGAACAAAATGAGTGTTTTGGAGTGACCTAGTCAAATTTATTCAGATGCTGTAGCATGACTTTCAAAAGGCCTTGGCATTGAAAACTGCATTTTGTGTTTACTTGTGTTTTATCTTTGTATAATATTTAAGTTTGCTTGATCTGAAATGGATGACAGTGACAAACGTGCAAAAAAATGTCAGAAATTGGTTGGGGGCAAAAACTTTTGCACAACACAGTACATAAACATTACTAATAATTAATGATAAATGATAATAAAACAATAATAAACAATAAGTCAACTAAGGAAAAGGTGTCATGTGGGCAGGCAGGAGGTGGTGTGTAACAGAGGAGGAGGAGGAGGAAGAGAATTTTGTGCGTGTGCACACTGTGAATGCCAGCAAGGAAAGGCTTGTGGTGAGCTCCCACAAGGCCAGTACTTCTCAACTAGTGCGGCAGGGCACTTATGACCCTGGGGAACATGCTTTTTTCCCATACTGTATTAGAATTAATTATAATGGCGCATCCACTACAGCAGGGGCACTCTCATTGTCGTGCTATGGTGTAGGAAAAGAGCACCGAGCAAACAATATGAAGTGCAGAAAACACTATTTATCAGTGGGGCCAGTGGTGTAGTGGTTTGGGTGTTAGTTTTGAGAATGGAAATTTACAGGGTGATTCCATAATTTTTTTCCTCAGAATTGGTGAATTTATTCCCCTGCTTGGTCTAAAAAATGTAACTGTTACTGACTACTATTTTTTCTTTCTTGATTTCTTTTAGTGTTTCCGAAAGCCAGAAAGTTGACACTTGAAATGACTTTAGTTTTGTGTCATGTCTGTGATCTGCTTTTTTTCCACAAAATGAAACAACTGAATGAACATCCTCCAAGACTGGTGATTCCATAATTTTTGCCAGGGGTTGTAGTTGTGTGTGGGTGTTGACCTTGTGATGGTCTATCAACCTGTTCAGTGTGTACCTTGCTTTCGCCCAGTGTTGACTGGGATAGGCCCCAGTCAAATGAGTGATTGAGTGACAGAGTGAGCATAAAATGGAAGATATATATATATATATATATATATGTATATACACACACATATATACACACACACACACACACATATATATGATGGTAAAAATGTAGTTGTTAGCATCTCTGATTTAATGTTGCAGCACAACTTTTCCAATCAGCATTTTCCCGATCAGTATTAAACTTCTAACACAATACAGTGCTGCATCAATACCAATAAAGACGCTACAGCAAATCAACCTAATGCAGCCGTAATAAAAATAAAACAGTTTCTGGAAAAGGACCAGAGATGATGTTTTGTGTGTGGCTTTCTTCGGGTGTTCATGTGCATATATGTGTATATGTGTATATGTGTGTGTGTGTGTGTGTGTGTGTGTGTGTGTGTGTGTGTGATGAAGAGGAACGTGTCTCACTCCGGCAGCTGCAAAGGATGCGCATGGGAGGCAGGAATGACGGATCATCCAATCTGAACAAGAGCTCTTCAGCGCAATGAGGCAGCAGTGCAGTGTGATGGAGAGCCGTCACAGTGGGAGACTAAGTGATGCTGCCTCGTTCCGGTTTGATCTCCACTTCACCGTTATTCACACACACACACTCCATTTATATTGGACTGAAGCTCAAACTAGAAAAATACACCGAAAAACTCATTAACTCTGTGAGGCCACTGTGTTTCGTTTTAATTGAGATGTGCATAAGTAGGAAGTTGTGGAAGGAGGGAGGTTAAGTGAAGTAAGAGGTTCACCTTTTATATTGTTTACTGTTTGTTTCTGAATGTTCTTACATACACAATACAGAGAACCATTATCTTAGAGTGGAAAGCAGGTTAAACCTTGAGGCTGATGGCCTACTACAACGTCAAGATTAAACAAAAATTTCCCATATCACTCATTTGCTGGACCCTATTAGGGCCGTGGGAAGGCTGGAGCCAATCTCAGTCGATACTGGGAGAAGGCAAGGTGCATCTTGAATAGCTTGCCATACGACCACAGGGCCAACACACACGATCATTCACACTTGCACACATCCCTAGGGGAAATTTTTCGATTGTTGGAGGAAACCTGAGTACCCAGAGGGAACCCTCGCATGCATGAAAGTTTTTTTTTTTTTTTTTACAAAGGATTTTCTCAAATCTTCAAATGTTCAGATTTGTTACATCTCTTCCGAGTGTTGTAATTTAATTTGCAGGTTGAAAGGCTAATGATCAAACACAGACGAGTATTTTGAACATTAATTGCATATTTCAAGTTTGGGCAACTGAATATGGGTAAAAATCACAACATAGCTCCTTGGAGTACTGACAGACAGACGCGCCCCGACTTATGTTCATCCGCTTTACGTTTTTTCGTCCCCCCCCCCACAAAAAAAAGTCACATTTTGAGTTTAGATGTACCTACGTAATACGCTGATGTAATGACGCTGCATTCATTTTTTACAAACTATAGACTGAATGTGTGTGTGTGTATATATATATATATATATATATATATATATAAATATATATATATATAGAGCGTGTTACCCTTGTGTTAAGACATCGTCTCTGTGATCTTTGTGTTTACACTGTTTTGCGGACTTTTTTTAACCCTAAGCAAATAAGGTTCGTCAGAAGTGTAAGCCTACTAACATGGGTGCAAGTCTCATACACAGATGAATTAACTATCTGCTCAGATTGGCACAATCTACCATGCATACTCAGTTAAGCAAAGAGAGTTGTAATATGAATGAAAACCCGAATGCACAAATTACAGAACAATTACAGATATTTATTATCTTTTAGCAGAATCCAAAGAGGGTATACGTATTTTTATATTAATATTCATTAGGATTTGTATTTTTTCTTTGTATGCATCTCTTGAATAAAGTTACTAACTTACACAAAAGAAAGAACTCTCCACTTTGCTGGGATTCACATCAGTGCAGGCTGTGTTCTAAACGAGTTCAATGACACCGTTGTGCACTTGAAAGACAGGAAGTCTGTATAACCCACAACAAGTACACTACTTTCGCAAGTATACTACTTTCGGTATTGAGCACCTCACATATTGTAAGCGTTGATTGGCTGTTTTAAGCTTCATGTAAAGTGACTCGGTATAAATAAGTGACTTATTTGAAATTAATGTTGATATTATTTGATATATTTGATATTATTTTACAATGTTACGTTTATCATAATTGATTTATGGGTGTTTTATGAGATACGGTAATGGTATTTATGGATGTATAGTACAGTATGAGTGTCATACGTCACACGTCATACGTCATTGTATCAACTTACGTTCGGCCGTCCGGAACCAATTAAAAACGTAAGTCGGGGAGCGTCTGTACTATCCATTCTGAGATGCTTTTCTCTTCACTACAGTTACATAGCGTGGGTATTTGAGTTACTGTAGGGTCCTTGACAACTTGCACTGGTCTGGTCATTTAGCTTTGACCTTTCATCAACAAGGTATATCCTCTCACAGAAATGCTACTCCTTTGTTTTTCTTTTCTCCTTCACACCATTCTATGTAAAATTCCATGAAAGCATCAGTTTCACAGGAACATTACTCAAAGAAAATTGCAAATATGTGAGGCGCTCCACCGAATGTAGGGGCTTGTCGCAAGTTACATATGGTGCTTGTGAGACAAATCGCGGCTTATTCTGATCTTTCAACTGAGCAAGGGAAGGTTGAGTTCTAAACAAGTATTTAATACGCACTTGCTCACTTGAAAGATGAGAATCCGGATAAACCACAATTTGTCTCACAAGCATCATACGTAACTTGCGACAAGCACCTACATTCGGTGGAGTGCCTCACATATATGCAAAATTTTCTGCATTTTGTTGTTGTCACAAATGAGCAATGTGTACACATTTCTATTAAAGTAGCCAGTGAGTGTGAATACGAATGTATTTTGCTTTTTTATTTATTTATTTTTATCAATATAAATTTTAGATCCCTGACTGTTCATGATGCCATTAATAATCCAGGCCAGCAAAGGTGAGGAGTCTACAAACTGATGTAATAAACACTTTGGGCATTGTGACCTCTGACCGTGGTAAAATAAGGAAAACTCACCAATTAAGCGGCGCTCAGGAGGAAGCTGGATAGCTGTCTGGTCAGCAAACCTACACAGGATCATGTGCTCCTAGAGAAAACAAAGATACTGTTACATACAGTTACAAGTGAGTCACATACACCTGGTCACTGGTAGTGCTGTAAAGATATCTCCTGGGTACCATGTGTTTTTTGTTATTAAAAAAGGGGGTACCAGCATCTTAAATTTGCAGATATTATCTCTATAGATAATATCATTCAATAAAATTTAACCATGATTTAAAGCAGAGCTCCCCATAAATATGTATACTGTATCACATTTCAGCAACTTTTATGTTATTACCTTCGTCATAAGTATATGTTTAGGAAGTTTATGTTCTGTCTTCTTTCCTCGTTGGTTGATTTGTGTTTTCTGGTTATAAGTTTGTTTTTACCCAATTTTCTACCTAAATTAGTTGTATCCAATTCCCACCCATCAAGTACTGCCTGCCCTATCGCATGAACACCATCAATCATGTTGGAACAAAAGCATGCATGCGCCCCTTCGTGACATGCAACGCCAGCCTCCCGCCTCTTTTTGAACTGCTGCACATGCACATTTAGTCGTGGTCTAACACATTCGGAGGGAACGTGATATCCGCCCCTTCATACGAATGAGCTTAGTCACCCATGATTGGCTGGCGATTTCTGTGAGTGACAGGGAAGTGAGCGTATGAGAGAGCCCTCCCGTGAGAGCTCAGCCAATTAGTGGATGGTCACAGGTGGCTGTGGCATTAACCCGGATTCAAACTTGTCATCTCTGTTATACTCTTTAGGACCTTAAACCCTCAATAGATATGCAAATATAATAAAAGTAAGTCGCTCTGGATTAGGGCATCTGTCAAATTCCATAAACAACTTTAGTAAGGGGTTTATTTTATTTGTAATTGTAGCGAGGAAAGGAAGTGCTTTAGAAAAAAAGCTTCTTTAGAAAATCGAAAATCTATAATTAACACGTCTTCCACTTTAAAATGTGCTTTTTTTATTTAAAGATTTTATGTCTTTTGAATAATAATGTTTTGTACTTTTAAAATAAGACGGGTCCAAAAATAGACATTTTTTGCATGTCTTAATTGAAGTCTAAAACTGTAAAATAACTAAAATAAAAATATTTAATATCATTAACATTGAGTTGGCATCCCCTGTGTGGCTATGACAATCTCTACTATTTTGCAAAGGACAGACTTTCGAATTTTTATTGGTAGTAGGATGCTGGGGTTGGAACTACCAGGCTGAAGGCCTAGAGGAAGACCAAAAAAAGAGATTTATGGATGTGGTGAAGGAGGACATGAAGGTCGTTGGCGTAAGAAAAGAAAATGCAGAGTACAGGGTGAGATGGAGGCAGATGATTTACTGTGGTGACCCATAAAGGGAACAGCCAAAAGGAAAAGAAGAAAACTTTAGAATTTTTGAGTGCGATCTGACAGTCAGATAAAACTATATTTGTTCGGTTATACAGTGATGTTGAATAAAAAGGCTTGGCTACCAATCGGTGAATAAATTCATCCCAGAGTTATTCAGCAGAGTTAACACCAGGGCTCTGTAATTTACAGTTGGAATACTATTCGTTCATTCAACAAACCGCTTTATCCTACTAGAGTGGTAGGAAGGTTGAAGCCCATCACAGGAAACCTTCAACAAAGGCAGTGTACACCCTGAATATTCATGAGTGTTATGTCTATTTATATCAACAGCAAATGGATACATATCTGTCGGTGTGCTACCGAGTAGACTGGGAGTGATTTAGGAATAATTGTGAAAAATGGTAGTGTTGGTTTAAAGCATAAATGTTTTTAATCCTTCATTGCCAGTGGCCAGAAATGAATATGGAACCAAATAACAGGTGATCTGAAATTGCAGTCATGTATAATACTACCCACTATGTGCTTCAAGTTACACAAATATGCCATTCGTCACAACTGCTTCCAATGCTATAATCAGCCAAGAGCAGACAGCAGAATGTTGTGTACTACAAAGGAATTGCAGAAAAATTCAATCCCAATTTCAGTTTGCTGAAAGTAATGGCTTTTATGTTTCATGTAATAAAAAAGCACCCTGATGGTGTACTCTGGAGTAAAATCAAATAATGTTATAAAACACTCAACTTAAGATCTCCAGAAATTAATAATTGATTCAGTCTCTCTGCATCGTTGACAATTTTAAAAAATGGAGGGTAACTGTCTGGTTGAACTGAATTACCTCAAGGGTAGGTCCTAACAACGTCCATAGTTCCCATCAAAACTGTACATTTTGTCTTCTTTATCAATCACTTAGCTCCAGAAACTCTGTGTGAATGTGGACTGAGACCAAATTTACATTTTCATCTTATGAAAACTATGAAAACACGACTGTGATGTAATTTGTTTTATTTGTTCATGTTTTGCACTATGCTCATCTATGACCGGTCGACCCTACTACAGCTATGAGCAGCTTCAGCTTCGGGCAACTAAGCAGGCAACAACTCCTATCGTGAGCTAATATGCTATGGTGGCTCAATGCCAGCCACACCTCGGCTAACAATAAGCCCAGGCGGAGTTCTCAGAGTCTCCGGCGCTTGGTTAGCACTTCCGGCCATACTGCTTGAAAATGTTCAGCCCCTGCGAAACAAGATGGACAAGCTTCATGCTCAGATTGCAGCGCAGAGGGATCTACAGGACTGCTCCATGCTGTGTTTCAATGAAACATGGCTCAAAGAGAGTACATCCAACGGGGTGAGAGCACCAGCCGGCTACACGGCCTTCATCCCCTGCAATAACAAGCACCGGAGCCGTCATTCGGCCCCTTCCCACCTGGGCTTATTGTTAGCCGGGGTGCGGCTAGCATTGAGCTACCATAGCATATTAGCTCACGATAGGAGTTGAAGACTCCGATCTCATCGCTGTAGTAGGGCCGACCGTTTATAGATGAGCATATTGCAAAACATGAACAAACAAAACAACAAATAAAACAAATCAAAAGAAACAACATGACTCTGAGAACTCCACCCGGGCTTATTGTTAGCTGGGGTGCGGCTAGCATTGAGCTACCATAGCATATTAGCTCAGGATAGTGTGACTCCGATCTCATAGCTATAGTAGGGTCGGCCGGTCATAGACGAGCATAGTGCAAAACATGAACAAATAAAACAAATTAAAACAAACAAAGAAACAATTTGACTCTGAGAACCCTCTAGGCAGCACCATCTTGGAGACGTCACTCCAAGTTCAATGTAAAAGGGCATGAAGTGTAATAAAGTTTATCCTTTTGGTATTGTTTGTTAAACATGCGACAGAACATAAAATCTCACGCACAAACATTAACTTAGGTACTGTACTGGAATAATAATTGAAAAGACTTTAATACTAGTGCTTTACAACAGTATATGCTGTATAATGTTGATATTTTATCATCAATCAATATACCAGTAAAAGTTTTTCTTAAGCATTACTACATTTTACTACATTAATACTGTATTAATGAGTAAGACTGTCTATAGAATGTGTTTAAGAAGCATATTTTAGCGCATGTAATAGATACACAGTATTTTACTTCTGGTTGCTCATTCACACATGTAATATGATACATGGGGTTTTACTTCTGGGTACAGAACTCGCGGATTATCTTCATTCGCGGGAGGGGCTGGAACCGAACCCCCGCGAATATCAAGGGCCTACTGTGTGTGTGTGTGTGTGTGTGTGTGTATATATATATATATATATATATATATATATATATATAGAGAGAGAGAGAGAGAGAGAGAGAGAGAGAGGGAGAGAGAGAGAGATAGAGATCCGAAGTGGTACCATTAGGCTATTTATAAATGTATTACAGAAGTATGGACCTCTGTAACCAGGTTTAAAAGCATGTTATATAACAATGTGGGTCTTTAGAAGCAGAAACAGATCAAAGACAAAACTACTACTATGAAATAATTGACTCTGAGGGCTGCCAGATGTCTATGCTGAATTCTAATAATAATCTAATGCCTGAATTCTACCTACTACTCCAGGAGAACTGGTGGTGAATTTTCATTAGACATTTGGTTGGGTCTATATCTAACTTAGCACAAAGTACAAGGATGGTCTATCTAAAGAAAAAAAGTAGAATTTAAATTTATATTTCTACAAATAACAACAACAACTGGAACTGTATAGAATGAGGGAATGAAAAGAAAGGTAAGACAAAAAATATGTAAGGTGGTCAAACTCCTGGAGAAAGCGAAGAAATAAAGGCTAGTGTTCTGTACAGATTGTCAGAGGAATGTTTGATTTAAGATCTGAAGTGTGGACATTTGGGGAAAGAATCACTCAAGCTCTTTAGTAGAAGATCTTGAAGTTTTTGTTCGATCTACACTCTACAATTGCCAGATTTCCAGGGGGGTGGATGTACCTGACCTAACCTAACCTCACTATGATGGTAGATCTCTCAGATTAGTGTTGGACCACAAACCTGGGTTTGATAATCTGGAATGTGAGCAAAATTTGAAAGTAGCATCTCTCTTCAAGGCTCCAGCCAAACACCCTTGACCTCTGAGGCACGATCAAAGCTATACCCTTTTCACATACTCACTGACTGGTGGCTTGTGCACAGTTTGGTCACAAACGAGCAGGGAGACATTAGACTGGATATTTCCTATTAGACCACGTGACAGTTATTGTTCAGCATTTTTGAGTGGCCACAGTTGACAGATTTTTTTTCAAATCTTCGAACTTACTGTTTGCTGTTGGGGTGTAAAGACCATTTTATCCAACATAACAGATTCTGTATTCATTTAGTAACCCCAGATGTAATAACTATGGAAGGCACCAGACCAGACCATATTCCATAGGACACAACTGGGACAGCACTGATGTGCACAAGGACTTCTCCAAGTATATACTCATGTGTCTCTGAATGCATTCCGATTTTGAAGGCAAAAAGTGAGGACTGAAAGAGATAAACACCAAATAAGATAAAGCCAAGAACACAATAGAAAAACTTGAGAAAAAAATGAATTTGTATGCATTTTGCACTCTGACTACTACTACACGGTGTATTCCTGCAAGCTCAGTTTCATACAAATGCAGTTAACGCACACGGCTCGTGTAAACAACATCTAAGTAATGCAAAGACAAATCATGTGCACTGCTCGCATTATGAAATCTGATCATAACTGGGTCGAAATTCTGTAGGTTGTCAGTATCTGAGAAGAAAAGAAGAAAAACAAAAACAACTCAACATTCTGTTTATTTACAGAAGGAACATCTCTGCACCTGTTGGGACACTGTAGGATGGAAGAGCAGAAACAATCTCTGTTGATCGCACTGATTATGTTCAAACTATCACTCCCATGCCAATTTAACTGTCTCTTCCAGCCAAAGTTAGAAAGAAAAATGGGAGCGTGCCAACAACTTGATGTGCAAAACTCACACTCATGGGAACGCCAACATTCAAAAGAATATATAAGTGCTATTTGATCAGCTGTCTACAGCAAATAAAAAGGATTCATAAACATGATTTATAAACTGTTTTGAGTTAGCAGTATAAAATTTTTATTGACACTGTAATGAGCTGTTCAAAACCCACAGTATGATGACACTAATCTCACGAGACAATCAGTTTATCCACCACAGCTTTCATAACCTGTGTAAGGATTTCAATGTGCCATTCACTGTGCAATATAACCGTGACTTTTAAACGCTTTAACAAGTGGGAGGTTACTACAGCGATGAGAACCTTTATACTGTAGAGTGTTCACGGAAATACAAGCCAAAGGGATAGAGACAGATATCACCTACATGCAAGTAATGATGATGAGCAGGGAGAGGAATGACTAACACCTTCACACTTACCTTATACGTCAACGTGTCGGCAAATTTCTTACTGTGAAAAAGGAAAAGGGGGATTAATGACACCTCTAAAAAGTAAGGTGTAAATTAGTTTAAAAAGGAATAAATGAAAGACTTGTCATTAAAACCAGCTGATGTGGATAAAAAAGGTGGGAAGAGAAGAAAAGACAATAGAGCATGTTTTCATGAACTAGTCCACTGAATGAATTTTCTATATGGACTATATATATATATATATATATATATATATATATATATATATATATATATATATATATATATATATATTGGTGTGCAGCTAAAAAACACCCTGTTAACGACTGACCTAAGGGCAAGTAGGGGTATCATCATCAGTGTCCTTGTCAGCACAAGGCTGAATTTGCAACTGATGAATTGGAGTAAATTTTCACAAAAATCTAATAGAGTCTACTCTATTACTAAAGACTAATAGGCCTTATTCCATCCCTCCGAAAAATTTAGCAAAATTGTTCCTAACTCTTTGCAATACAGTTGCGAACAAAATCGGATAAAGTTGACACCCAATGAAACACCAATGTTGGTGAATTTAAAGGGATACTTCACTTAAAGCCACAGAAAATAAAAGCGCATCTAACATGAAGAATGTGTCTTTAATTGCTTACCACAACAAAATCGCCGCAAAATTTGCCTGGCGGGCATAGAAAATTCGACTTTTATTACTCCTATCATGCAGCTTTGTAGTATCCGCCATTTTCTACAAGTCACATGATCAAAACAAGGTCAGTGATGTCAGTGGTGCCGAATCTGCCGGAGAAAACCCAAGCCGTCATACACTCGGTTTGTACACAGACGAATACACACGTGCCTTTGACGTTCATTCAGATTAGCCCAACATTCTTACTGTCATCTCCAGACCAAGCTGTGATTATGAAGTTACTGAGCCAGCTTTGTTTCCTTATATTGGTAAATAAACCTACAAGTTTTCAGGTTTCATCCACCTGCCACTGTCCCTTATCCTCCATATCTTGGTTGCTCCAACACTTCTATAATTTCCATTTCATTTTTCCTGGAAAACACAATACAGTACCAGTACTTCATAGTAATAATACCGGGGATTTAGCTCAGTTGGTAGAGCGTCCGCTTTATCCTGCGGAAGGTCGGAGTTCGAATCTGGCCGTGTCATACCATAAGACGTTAAAATTTGGGAGCTGTTGCTGCCTGCTTGGCGCTCAGCATCAAAAGGATAGCGGTGGCGACGAGCGCTTTGAGCATACGCGTGTATGAAATATGCGCTATACAAGCATCCATAATAATAATACTAGTAGTTACTTGTAAGTTACTAACTAGTAGTTACTGGTACTAACTTCATAATACTTCATAGTAATAATACTTGAGCTGTCTCGAACATGCGGACATTTTCATAGTCGTCTGGGTTCACTACACACACGTGGCCGTGCATTCTTCACGCACTCAGCTGGCCGGCCACACTTTGCCAGCCACTGCCGCCGAAGAGAAACTTGTTTCTTCCCAGAGGGCAGTCTGTGAAAGTGTGACTTCCTGATGTTGTTTTTGTCGGACACTTTACAGTGTTTAGCAATGCATTAGGGCATTATTGGAGCAGAAACACGGAGACGATATAGCGCATTTGTACACAACAAAACATGCAAAATGGCGGAGTATAAGGAGGCGTGAGCACAAATGACGGCACAGACCCAATTTTGAACACGTGACCGGTATAAATGGCTGCGCCCACGGAATATAAATTTTCTTCGGTTAATTGCTTCTAAACTCTGGAATGTGATTACTTTTCTTTGTCATAATTCGTAAGTATGTTGTACTTGGGCGATTATATTATTTCATCTGAGATAGTGAAAAAAATGTGCTTTAATGAGTGAAGTATCCCTTTAACAATAATGATATCTGAGGATATTAAAAGGGTAGTGATATTATAGCCACAAATTATACTCACAAAGTATGATTAAACATTTTATTATTTGTCATCACTATTCAATCATTTTATCAGCTTTTCCAAGCCAGTGTAAATAAGATATTTTATGTAACTGGACCTTCACAAATCTTGACAATTCCTGTTTTATACAGAAGTATTTTCTTGTGTTTCCTTGCATCTGTCTGTATGACTAGATGGTATGACAAGCCAGTTTTGCTTACAGGATTATTAAAGTTTGTATCAACGCATCACTCCTTCTGTGTGTTAGCATTCCTTTAGTATTAGCAGAGTGAAAAGAGTGAGAGGTTTTGTGTGAAGTAATCCATTCTCATACACAACACCAAACACCTCATACGTTTGAGAAGGAGACATTTCTGTAGCTGTCACTCAGCAGTACAGGAACGCTCAGCATGGTGCTGTTTTCAGTACATCACATTAACATGAAAAACAGAAACAACCCAAACTCCACAGCCTGTCCGAAAGGCTTACTGTAAAATTACAGTCTGGCACCAAGAATGTCAGTCATCATGCTACACAAACACTGTTTCCAGAAACCAGAACATGGCACTGTCATGGTAACAGCTCAGGCACAATGGCAAAACAACACAGTTCGGCTTCCCGTGCTGCTAATAGTGACCCCTGGAGAAAACCGGTTTTACCCAGCATACACAATAAATTCTCTTCTAGCTGAGAATGGAATGCATGGCAAATGTTAAACTTGATTTTTCTTTTTGTTTTGCTTTTTTAAAATCAGGTACTGCTGCTTGAGTGCTGGAGGAAGGGAAAAGAAAGACAGGACATCTAACAGAACTTAATACATGCAAGAACACGGTGAAGCCGACACTTTATATTTGACTAGGAAGTAAAAAAGTAAGCACATCACACCACTAACCTCCTAGGGAAGCTGAACTTGAGAGTATTCTGGATGAAGCCGTAACAGCATGGACTGATCACGAATCCTGCTCTGACCTGAACACAGCGATCTAGAACCATGTCTGTTGCCACACCACACGCATGTAGAGCCACCTGCATTACATAAAACACAAATTATACAGAATACACGCAACCACTTTGACCATCATCACACAGCTGCACTTTATAAACTGGTTCAGAGCTTATTTCTTGCCATTTTACACCTTTTCCACCTTTAATGTAGCTAAAGCTGCTTTCACATTATAATGAAATGAACAAACATGAGCAATGAATGGGGATGGGTTATGGGAGGAGGGTGGGAACCAGACGCCCTAGTAGAAACAGTCATCCCTTAGGCAAACATGCAAAGCTCTAGCTCGCCCCCACCACCCACACCTTGACCTGAAGATCCAAGTCTTCCAGTCCCAACTTTTCATCAACAGAATCATTGCTCCTAGCCCATTTAGTGTCTCAGCTGCCTCCACATCCTCAACAGTACCATCAGAAAAGCTCAAGAAGCCCAGAGCCATGAAGAAAGAATTCAAGCTCTGGAGTGTGGATAATGAGCGAGAAGTTCGCTTAGAAATGAATTTGCTTGGGGTGGACGAGTGGACGAATGAGGCTGGAGGGTAACCAGTCACAATCTTACTTCTGACAAACAAGAAGTTCCTATAGCACATACAAAGCTTTATCACTGTGCACAGGATTCATGCTGGCATATGTTGAAAACTTTTATGCATGCACAAAAATTTGCAGAGAATAACACGGACAGCAATATACAGGAACTTATATGGGCAGTGTTGGCCTAGTAGTATAGGGCGCTGGATCGCTGATCCTAGGGTTGGGGGTTCGAGTCTCACTCTATACAAGGTTGTCACTGTCCCCCCAGTGCAACTAACTGGCTTATCAAAGGCCGGCCATGTCTCTCACTGTCTATGGTGAGAGGCATGTAAAAGAACAATTGCTGACTTTTGTAAAGAGTAGGCTGGAAAGCCGTCAGTGTGTTTCTGTCCCTTGCTAAAGGGTTGTGTCAGGAAGAGCAGCCGATGTAAAAACACCTATGCCAAATCAAATGTGCGAATCAGATGATTCGCTGTGGCGACCCCTGAAAAAGGGAAAAAGCCGAAAGGAAAAGAAGAAGCAGCAATATACAGGAACTTATTAAAATGGAAAAAAAATTGAAATCCAACAGAAATTCATATGAACTTCAGTGAATGGCAGCAAATGCAAAAAATTGTCCATATGCTGGACCAATTCGTTATAGTGTGTAGGCTGATTAATACAAAATATTTCCGCTGAATTATTTGGAAATACATGGTATACAGATTATTATTTGAAGATATTTTCTTTTTTTAACTTTGTGAATTTCATCTCTTTCTCAGCTTTACCAAATAATCCATCAACTGACTCTTTGGTTGTCTTGGGTAGTTACTAATCTTTCAAGTATTTATTATATTTTTCAGTCCACAGTTGCGGTACACCACAGCCCTGGAAAAGTAATATTTAATTCCTCTTTACATGTATATGTATAGTATAAGGACAAAAAGTTTATGGACAGGACCCATATACAGGGATCCCTCACTTTCGCAGGGAATTGGGACAGAAGCCCCCCTGAATTCCATAAAGTAGGATCAACCCTGCTTGACTGACGTATATGTACATGTATACAGTGAGTCGTCGACTTACGACCTATGCGAGTTACGTCTGATCGACTTTACGACCTCAAAAGTGGTGAAGCATGATTCATGGCAGTGCAGTGCGAGTGTTGCGTATGACACGACAGTTGTTTAGGCTGCCGGCAGCGCCAGCATCTTAAAAGGCCAAGCAGGAGATGATGCAGATTCACTTTCTAACTGCTCAGAGCAAATCTATTCATCTACTTTCAATGCCACGTCACTGTGGCGTGAAGCTGAGATCCAATCCTTTCTGTGTGGGCGGGTCCGATACCTTGAAACTCTAATTTTATTGGACTCACACGCTGCAGTGTTTATGTGACAGGAAGGGCTTTTGGCAGTCAGCTGGTCTGCAGGGTTGAAGTTTTTCCATGTCTGTCCTTTTGTGTTTGCTTGCCAGCTGTGCTGGGCTTCGTGGAAATGAGCCGATCAAAATGAGGGAAATTTCTCTCTTTACCCAAACAACATGCACAGTATGTGGCTGTTGTTATAACCCAATAAAATTGGAGTTTGAAGTTATGGGACCCGCCCACACAGTGGAGTACAGAAAGGATTGGCTCTCAGCTGCGTTTCACAGTGACGTGGAATTGAAAATAGATGTATAGATTTAAATGCGTGAGATTTATTCATCTGTTTTTGTTTGGCGTGAGTGTATTTGGATGGAAAGTCGACATACGACCAGATCGAGTTACGACCGGTCTGCCAGAACCAAACGCGGTCGTAAGTCGACGACTCACTGTATATCAATAAATACATATTCAACGCTATGAATTCTTATAATAACAATTAAACATTCAAAAATAATGCATAAGATGTAAATAAAATATTAATACATAGACATACAGACACGCACATGCACTCAGATGCGCACCTCACATAAAAATGTAAGTAGTTTTGATGGGGGGGGGGGGGGGGCTGTTTATTGTTTTTTTTTTTTTTTTTTTATTGCATAATTGGCCTTGTTTTGCAGCATTTCCCTTAACTTTCCCCCCTATTCTTCCTTAGTTTCCTTATTTTTTAATTTGATGAATATTTATTAAAAAACAAAGTTGAAAGCACACATTTCTGCAGAACGACTTTGTCTGCTCGTGGGTTATAATTTCCCTTCTTGCAAACTCAAGAGACTTAAACCTGTTCTAACATGATGGTTCCCCTGCACATATTGTGAGTTCCATGAAGACATGTGTTGTTAAGGTTGGAGTGAGAGAATGTGTTCCTTGCACAGAGCACTATCCTTAACCCCACAAACACATTTGGGATGAACCAGAATGTCAACTGCCCCAGGTGTCCCCACCCGATATGAGTGGTTGACCTTAACAATGCTCTTGAGGATGAATGACCACAAATCCCCACAGCCACATTCCAAAATCTTGTGGAGAACTTTTATGGAAGAACATCAGTAAAATGCTCTTGACGTGTTTATGAGGCTTCTACAGGCAAATTCTTTACCCTACAACTACAGCTGCCTTTAATCAAGCACAACTTTAAAAAACCGTTAGGATATGAGAACAGACATAATAATAAAAATAATAATACATACTTAAAGTCTTGTCAATGACACAATAATAAACAAGCCGCAGATCTGAGAAGTGTGGCGTGCATCTGATTGGCTATGTGACTGGTATCACTCCAAAGTTTAATTTGATAAAAATCATAATCATAGTTATAACAAGAATACTAAAATGTACCATGGCAGATACTATACAGCAATTAATGCCATAGTGACTTTACCTTTGTTTAAATTTTTATGAATTGAATTTAACTTTTGAACGGCACGGTTGCATAGTGGTTAGCACGTCTGCCTCATGGTAAGAAGGTCCTGGGTTGGATCCCCAGCTCGGGCATTTCTGTGTGGCGTTGCATGTTCTCCCTGTGCTTGAGTGGGTTTCCTCCGGGTACTTCGGTTTTCTTCCCACGGTCCAAAAACATGCACAGTAGGTTGACTGACTGTTCCAAATAGCACCTGAGTATGAATGGTTGTGTGAATGTCAGTCCTGTGATGGCCTGGCAAGCGGTCCAGGGTATACTCCGCCCTCACCAAGAATCAGCTGAGACGGGCGCCAGCCTCCCCGTGACCCTAATTAGGATTAAGCGCTTCAGAAAATGAATGAATTCAAATTTTTATTATTACAAAATATCTTAAATGCATGAAAAGCAAGTGAAACAATTAAGCATGCCTACAGTTGTCCTGATCAATGCCCGTCAATTTGGGTGGACAATGATGTCTTGGCAGGTGTCCAGTTGTGCCATACTTCCTATTTTTGGATGATGGATTGAACAGTGATTCCTGAGATCTTCAAAATTTTGGATATTTTTCGAACCAAACACCTTTTTATATTTCTCCACAACTTTATCCCTGATCGATCTGGTGTGTTATTGGACTTCTTGATGCCGTTTGTTAACTAATGTTCTATAATAAAAAAAAAATAAATAAATAAATGAATAAATAAATAAAACCTTAAAGGCTTTCACAGACGAGCTGCAATGTATTTATACGGAGAAGATTACATACAGGTGGAACCTATTTACTAATTATGTTTCTTCTGAAGGCAGGTGGTGCCACAGAACACACATCATTTATTTTCAATAAACCAGGGGGCTTCTAACCCTGCCAACCTTCCTCCTTGATCCCAATTCACAAGATGTAATTAATTAGTAAATTAACAGTCTTCATGGTTTGACGTTTGGGGTAGACATTAAAACATGTAGAACAGGGGGACCCCCAAGACCAAGCCTGGGAACCCCTGTATGAGACGATGAAATTATCAAGAGTTTGACCAACAATCAGTGCTGAAACAGTAATTAAAAGAAAAATAGAAATAGAGTCCGACAGTTGATTTGCTCAATCTCTAATTCCAAACACTTGGACTGGAGTGCACACAAGTGAAGTGTGCTCATTGATGTGTTTGTAGTTTGAGCACGAACACAGAAGTCCTCGAAGGCAACAGTGTACCAGAGCATGACAGCAGAGGACTCTGTGCACATTAGCTTCAAACTTACAAATATAAAATGCTTAAAGGAAAACTGAGTAAAAGCCACAGAGACCCTACAGGATGAGTAAAAGATGGACAAGCATTCATCACTTCATCTTCCTCTACAGAAATGTGCCTAAGCGTAGAAGAGGACCTGAGGTAATAAGCGCTGGCACATTCAGAGAATGATTATGGTTACTTTAATCTGATCTTTAGAATATAATCTACAATTTTAAAATATATACCTAACCATATCACCCTATTGTGTTCCTATATCAGCTGTATATTTCTGTAGCTGCCTAAATTGATTTTACTCAACATTTTTCGACAAAAAAGTATTGAAAACTGACCATCTAAAAAAGAACAATTTTGAAGGGCTATGTTCATAGGGTACTATGATGGTCTGTCGAACTGTTCAGGGTGTAACTCTAGATTCACCCAATGTTGACTGGGATGGGCTCCAGCCTCCCCATGACCCTAATGGGGTTAAAAGGCTTCCTCCCACAATCCAAAGACATGCACAATTTGGTCAAAAACAATTTCCCATAATGGTGAATGCAAGAGTGAACGGTTGGTTGTGTTGGTGTCCAGGGTGTACCCCACCTCTCTCCCCAGCTTCCCCTGGCCTTAAAGGATACGTAGTATAGATAATAATATGGATGTTTATAAGGCTACATATACATAAGTTTATTTAAGAGCAATCTTCACAGTCCTATACAACACTTTACATAAAGGCAGTGTTAATAGAGCTATATAAACCATAGATATGCCCTTCATGACACTTGGATGAACTACTTTTAAACATTATTTAAAGTTAGTGATCACAGTGCTGGGAACATAGCGTACATCCTGCCCATCCGACATTACAGCTGACTTAAAGCCATGGTCCACAGAGCACATAAGCCCATCCAGACTATCAGATATGAACTGTATGACACCCTGTCTAAGAAAATGGTTTATAGGGCTACAGAAAACATACATAAGCTCTTCATGAATACCCGATTAACTGCATGATGCTTTATTCAAGTGCTAATATAGCTATATAATGCTTATATTCTGACCATCTGACCTGATAGTTTACTTAAGAGCTTCGCTTGTATGGATATAAAACACACATAAGAACTCCTTGACCACTGGACATAGTGATGAGTCACGAGGAAACACAACACCTACATGTGTTTAACATACTCTGTATAGGCTCAATCTTTACCACACAAAGGCACACAATCCTACCCACGGACTACGCTTCTCTCCATGAGTGAAATTAGATTACTGTCATTTTGAAATCACGTGACCTTGAAATCAATTACTCAACTTGCAATTGTCAAAAGTCAGATCAGTCAAACTTGATTCAACTCCCACAATAACTCTCAACATTACTCAGTTATAACAATATAAAATATAAAAAATAATACACTTCACAATAACTTTCAACATTGTTCAGTTGTAACAACATAAAACAATAAACTCACTTTCAGTTCATTCCTCTTCCACAAATCCATCAAATTCTTCATCTTCATTGTCTGAGTTTAACAGTTGCGTGAGTTGGACATAAAGCCTGGATCCCTCTATTATTTTTTTTATAATTATATTATTATATTTTATTATCTATTATTCCTTCACACATGGAGTCAAATCAATAGAGATGAAGATTAGAAGTCTTCCCTGGTCGCGACCTTCTCTCAGCCACGCCCCCTTAAAGAGACAGCGCATTAGTATTGTGTTCATTACAGAACGGAGGTCATTACTCTTACGGAGCTGCATCAGTGTAACTTTAAATTCAAGAAGGTTAATCCCAGGTCTCAGGAGGACACCTGCAGCAGTGCTTTATCTCGGTAGTTGTACATAAAGCCCGGATCTCTCTAACTTATGACCTGTTGACACCAATATTTGGAGGTTGAAGTTCTTTAGTTAATCCACTGGAATGATAGTAAGCTCTGAATTAGTTTGCTTCACTTGGGTTTTGACGGTGGCAGTGAGATGGAGGCACGCAGCCTCATCCACAAACACACACACACACACACACACACACACACACACACACACACACACACACACACACACAAGGCGCACGATTATAATACGATTATAAGACGCACCGACAATCTTCTGACGACCGAAGGCTTTACTGAAGGCTTTTTTGCACCTTATGATCCAAAAAATACGGTGACTTTTTTTTTTTTTTTAGCTCCAACTGCATGATTGTTTTAAAATTTGGACTCTTTCATTCTTTGATTACAAATTCAACTGAGTGTAAAGTCAACTTCAAAATATTTTTATTTTGAAAATGAAATCAGTCAACGATTCTGTAAATCTATGCATCAGAGTTAAGCCTGTTTTGTATTGATACTGATAGAAATTTTTGCTATAATTGTACAATTGTATAATAATACAAAAAATTGACTTCATCCTCTATGTCTCTACGTAGTGCAATATAAACAGTAGCAGAATTGTTACACATATTCACTTTAAATCCACTAGTTTTCAAGTCAATGTTTGTACAATGAATATCTTGAAGTTTGGAAGGTCTCAAAGATAAAATGTGCAATTGGCTCAGTCCTTCTGTAATGCAGGCCGAGGATACAAAGAGGGAAAAAAGTAGATGGAGAAAGTTATTAGGAGCAATCTAAAATCCATTATAACAAAATGGGAAAACTCAGACACGACCAAATGATCAGGCAAGAAAAGAAATTGTCAAGAAAGTGTCTAAGAGTCAAGCAACAACCCTTAAAGTGATACAGAACTCACTGGATGAAATAGGAGAACCTGTGCAGATCTTCACTGATCCGGTTGCGAAGATTTATTAATGTTCGAAAGTTTAGGACTCGTTTAAAAAATATATTCAAGTCTGTTAAAAATAAAATCTACAATCAAGGCAAATTTTTACTGAAAACCAAATATAAACCAACAGCTCTCCTGTTATGAAGGATTTAAAATAGTTTTCCTTTTTTTTCCGTCTGAGAAACTAGATCCAAAGGTTGGGGGTTCGAGTCTCATTCTCCACAAGGTTGTCACTGTCCCCTCAGTGCAGCTAATTGAGCTATCAAAGGTCAGCCATGTCTCTTACTGTCTATGGTGAGAGGTTCATGTAAAAGAACCATTGCTGACTTTTGTAAAGTGTAGCTGCATAACCATCAGCATGTTTGTGCCCCTTGCTAAGGGTTGTGTCAGTGAGGGCATCCGACGTAAAAACCTATGCCAAATCGAATATGCGAATCAGATGATTTGCTGTGGTGACCCCTGACAAAGGGGAAAAAGCCGAAAGGAAGAGAAAAAACTAGAAAGATTGTGTCATTGTATGCAGCATTCTTAGCATTGGTTCAGATCAAATCCATCAGAATGTGGCATGACCTGAAAATGTGCGTCAGCCAACACTCTCCATTTAATTTTGGAAAGAAAAAAAAAGACTTAGGGAAGGAAGTGAAAATGAAGCAAGTGCATGTACTGAACATACAGCCAGGACAATCCATATTGAAAATAAAATGATAATTCACACCAATCAATTTTACCTAGATGTCCAGAGAGCAGACTCACTGGGTGTCTTCAAATGACAACTGAAAACCTACTTTTTTTACATAAGTACTTGGCTTAGCACATTCAGTTTTCAATCTTATTTGTATCTTTAAACCTTTCAACAGAGTTTTGACTGATGAGATACTGAGCTTGTGTATTTATTATTTAAGCAGTTTTGGGTTTAAAAAAAAAAAGCCTTTGTGAATCAGAAGCTGCAATACAGCAAAAAAGTTAGATGTTAAATGATCACCGGGGGATACTTTCTAATCACCTGGGATTTTCAGGCACAACAGTTTTGAAAGTACATGCCAAAGCAGAACAGGCTGTAAAAATGTTTTATGCATTTAAGGAGTAAAAGCTTATTTTGGCTTCTGCTGTTGTAGCACACTCTCCTTGAGGGTTTGACATGCTGTGCATTCATAAAACAGTGGGTATGTGAGATGCCATAGCCGTCCTGTCACTCAAAACAGTCAGGCTATACTTCTCTGACCTCTCTTCAAGAAGACATTTCTATCTTCAAGACAATGCTCGCTAGATGTTTGCTGCACTCGTCTTTATAAACTCCACAGTGGATGTGGTGTCCATAATTCCAGGTGATTAGCAGTTTGTCAAACACTTAAACTATCGTGTCTCGGCACCAATAACCATGCCAAGGTTACAAATTTCAATCAGATCAGTTCGGTTTCCCATAAATACCAAGGGAGTGCTCTTCAAGCAATGAAAAAAAAAAAAAAGAACAAAAACAAACAAACAAAAAAAAAACAAAGGAGAAGACCAGTAAAGCATCAGCAAAGTTTTCAAACTTCTTAGAAGAGCTGTGAAATCCATTAAAATAAAGTGAGGGGAATAACAAAGGTGTCCAAGTCAAGCCAAGCCGAGTACTTGGACAAAGACAGTGTCAGAGAGGTGGACACGTGTCTAGCTACAATAGTGAATGGGGTTAATACAGAGCTGACCAGCTGAAATAGGAGAACCTGTGAACCTGTGAAGACCTCAACAAGATCATTAGGTCTTCACAAGTGCAGCTTCTATGGCAGAGTGGCCAGAAAAAGAAACCACCCCATGAAATAGCATGTTAGAAAATCTCAGAGTTTTCAGGAAAAGATTTTCTGCTGTGTTAAAACTAAAGTTAAGCCATTTGATTGTGTTTACATGGGTTTAACTCTGGGTACTTTGCTTTCCTTCCATGGTTCAGATACATGCACTGTAGGCTAATCATCCCAAACTGACCCTAGGTGCGAGTATGAATGGTCGTGTTGAATGTGTTAACCATGCAATGGTCTGGCAAGTTGTTCAGGGTGTTTACTGCCTTCATCCAGTGTTGGCAGATAGAATCTAGCCTCCTTGTAACCCTAGTAGGATGAAGCAGTTTGGAAAAGTAAGTGAGTAAATGAATGATTCACTTTCAGTTTTATAATGGCGATTGAGACCATTCAGGTGCCACTGTACAGAATTCTGGAAATCAACCAGCAGTAATAAACAATTTTCAGCCTGTAAAGGAATTGTGATAGTCTGGGTGTACCACACCTTCGCCCACTGTCGGCCGAGATAGGCTCTAGCCTCCCAAACAACCCTCATATGATTAAGACAAACGAGTGAGGGAATGCTAGATGCCACCTAGAATGGGTTTACTTTTAAAACTGACTGCATTGGCGTTATGAACTGAAATTAATTTTGCGTTTATATTTATTTAATGCCCTATTTCAATTTATCTGCATTGTTCTTTATTACATTTGTTTATTTCTTCTCATTTTTTTAAAAATGGCCCATACTGCTAAACTTTTAGTAAGCTCAAAGTGTTTAAAAACATTTGACTGCTCAGTCAGCTACAAATAAATGTTTACCAGCACCGTCACTATCCCTTAAATTTTAAGCAAATTGATTTTTTGTTGTTGTTGTTCTTTTCTCTAAACAGGAAGCAGGTTAAAATTATTTCTTTTGGTAAACACATATACTATAGATGTGGAACATTGACATTAAGTTGAAAAATGCTGAAACGCTCCTTTAACAACCCAGAGTTTAGATTAGATTTCGCCTCCTTTGTAAGTGGATTTCAACAGCAGCATCTGCCAAATGAATAAGTGTAAGCATAAAGGTCTTCAGTCACTGCTGCTGAACAACACTCTAGCCACAACAAATTAAGTCTGCACCAGCCATCAGCCTCAGAGTGTTTTCCCTCCAGTACATCAGTCCTGCATTGTTTACTCACATCTTTACACAAGCCTGCAGCCGAAAGCAGAATTTTATTTATGATGGTCAGGAAAAATTGTAGTGACTAGTCTTCACGCCTCAAATCCCTATTGAAGTTGTAAGTAACCGCCTCTGCCTGGCTTCTCTGGTGGTTTTAAACAGACAGGCCAGTAAGAACTTAAACGTGCACAGCGAGCGGATATCCTGCAGTATGATGTTATTCCAACTATTCTAATTGCATAAGCAGCACTCTAACGTAGGCTGATCTAACCAAGCAGAATCTGAGCTCTGGTTCCTGACTAAAAATTAAAATATGTATATTTATAATACTGCATTAAAAAAAAGAAGAAGAAAAAAAAACATTGGCAATAAATTAAAAAATGGAAGCGAGATCACAATAACAAGGGTTTCATTTACTTTCAACAAAGTCAGGGTCAGGTTGGAATTGTTGGAGTGTACCCAATAAATATTGAGTGCAAGATGGGAACACAGCCAGCCTGCACACACTCATTTATACCTAGGAGCAATTTAGCATTAGAAGATTACCTACTGTTTTTTGGGAGGAGGGAGGAAACCAGAGAGCATAGAAAAAGCCCCTGTACATCCAGTATGAGACAATCACATAGAAAAAAAAGACATTGATATAGTATATAATGCAGCTTTTCCCCAATTAATTCTGCCAAATCTAAATATACAGCCACAAATATAATGATGTAAACTTCCTGTGTGGAGGTGAGAGACCAACAATTTATCAGGCGAAAGAAACAGCAGATGGTTTAGAGTGAAAAGCCAAGAGGAGCAGGTCTCCATGGAGCACAGCACTAGCTGAAACGCCTCATTAGGGCAATGAGCATACAAAAGAAAGGCAAATGTTCAACAAAACACCAAAATCAAAGCCACACATGGTGCTGCTCAAGTGAGGACTATGTTATGTAACTCAATGAAAAGATTAACTCCACAGAAGAAATGAGCCATTCAACCCCAAGGTGGATTACACCAACAAACCCGTGTGGTCTGGGGATTCGACACCTTTTCAACAAAACATTCAAAAGGAAGTGCGATTACTTTATAGCGTCACGTGTCACACCACATTCCCTGGCCAATTCAATAATTTCAAGGCAAATCAAGATCACCATTTAAATCTATAAAGAACTTGTCATGGTGGTTGCAGAGTCCTCATTACTTAGAATAACAATCCATGCTAATGGGTTATATAACTTCCCAGAATCTCACCAACAGCCATGTAGTACAAACCTAATGCAATGCCTAATGGGCCCTTTCAATTGGATAATAAGCAAAATGGCCTTGCCAAGGTTCCTTTGACTGCTTTATTTTTTGTAAAGTTCCTGAGTAAAAAAAAACAAAAAACAAAAAAAAAAAAACCCCGAGTACAGTCAACTCGCCTGCTAGCACAGCAGCAACTCTTCTTCAGGTCAACTCTTACCTATGCCAGATGTCAGTGTCTCTGCAACCCTTTGCTCTTTGAAGTTTCTGCAACCTAAACTCTCTTTGAGAGGCCAAAAAAGTGCACCGCTGGAATTTTACAACAAACAAATTCATGTATGACTAACTGTCTATCTAACATTCATTCAATTTCTAAACTGCTTAATCCAGGTTAGAGTTTAGGGGAGGCTGGTGCACATCTCAGCCGACTCTGGGCAAAGGCAGGGTACGCCCTGAACAGCTCGCCAGGCTATCGCATTGCCAACACACATACAACCATTTGAATTCAGAGTCAAACCTAGGCACAATTTGGAACAACCAATCAGCCTACTGTGCATGTTTTCGGTCTTTGAGAGGAAGTTGTACTTTCATGACCTGTACTGGAATGATTATATGCATTGGGCTGCTGCCAAATGATTGGATAACTGTATTAGGTAGCGGGGGTATCCATTCCCTCCCTGTTTCCTTTAGGTTCTTTGCTTTTATGGTTTATTTTCTCATTTTTAAAGTATGGCACTGAAGCCGCTGCCAGTTACAAGGACCACAAGTGTCTTTTGTTTTAATTCAAGGATAATCTACTAAGGATAATGTTATTTTATGAGCCCAGATTGCAGATAAATCAGATCATACTACAGTATTCCTGTATGGCATGTACTAATTGATGTACTAATGTAGTAATTACTAATAAATGTAACGGTACAGAAATCTGGTGAAAAAGACTCGTAGCGCATTCACCATTTCCTTTCATTCCTTTCTCCTCACTACCCACCCCTCCTCCCTTCCACCTGCAACTTCATAATCATTCAGCAGCTCCAATTCGTTCTTTCCCTCCTCATAATCCTTTCGACACTCCATCTTCCTTATCTTTTTTGATCATCATCATTCTAAGCCACCGCCTCCACCTTTTCCACACCCATTCCTTCTACTTTGTATTCAGTTTCTTCCCGACATTAGTCTCCTTCTCATCGCTCACTGCAAATCAACATCTCCCCTTCTCATTCTTATCTCCATTCACCTGCTGCTCTGTCTTTGTCTTCATCCTTCCCCTCTTCATCCTGCTGATAAGCCTGCCACTGTCGTACACTGTATCCTTATTCTCCTTCCTTTTGTTCTTTTTTATTCCATCCTATTCCTCAAACTACTGTGACTCATACTGATGGTTCTCCTTCACCTCCTCATCACCATAATCAAAATCATCCAGTCCTTTCTTCATCTGCAACAAGTTCGAAAGGGCTGCAATTTCGCATCACAACCATGTCCTTGCCCAAAGACACAACCACTACCTTCTTTTGATCCCCCCCCCCCCTTATTTTTCTCCCTAATTTAGTCGTATCCAATTCCCACCTGATTGCCTTTTCTATCTCATGACCACCACCAACTAGGGAGGGGCAGAAGCATGCACAAGCCTCCTCCGTGACAATGCAATGCAATATACTCACCTCCTTTAAAACAATGGCACATGCGTATTTGGGGCGGGCAAAAATACTTTGCGAGAAAGCACCATCAGCTATCAGCCTCCTTGAAAGAATGAGCTCACAGACACTCACAGTTGGCTGGCGATCGCTGTGAGTAACATGCCGTCCCTCCCTCCCATAAGAGCTCGGCTAATTAGCTCTGATGGACTATTGGTTCACGAACAAATATGGCGTTAACTCGAATTCAAACTTGTGATCTCTGGGTTAAGAGTCACGCATTTTGTTGGTGTGCCACTCGGGAGCCAAACATGACAACTATGATTCTTCATCTTCATCTTCATCATCATCTTCATCATCATCATTGTCCTTTTTTCTAATTCAGACCGCACTGTAACACATCCTTTGCTTCACAACTAAACCCGGTCATGGTATTTTTCAATTAAAAAACTATGAAGATCAACATTTTATAAGCAACACTCAGAATGAAGGCTTCTTAATTTAGAGATAACATGTTTTTTGGGTGCTAGGGTTGTGGAAGTGCTAGTGGATAGGAAGCTGATAGTTGTGTTCTCACTACATATGGCATTTGATAAAGCACAAAGCCAAGAACCAGTGAAACCATTTACACCACTAACAGGATGAAAAAAGCTGCAGTGAGTGACTAATTTTTGCATAAGAGCTGGCAAACAAAAGCAACACCAAAATTACACATTCCTGGCTTCAAGATAAATGAAGCTGGAGATCGAAATCTTTTGCCTGAGGAAGATACTGACAGGTGATCCAGTTAGAATAGCAGTCAATAAGAAACAACATTTTTCTTAAATTACCAAACTTAAAGCATGAATATAATGATAAAATTTAGTTAAATTAATTCCATTGGCTGCAAATACGACTCTAATAAATAATGTATTTGAGAATGTAGATGTGTTAGAATATATTGACTCAAATATAAACAGCTCCTCTTAGTGCAGTGATGGCTCAATAGTTAAAGCTCAGGGTTATTGAACAGAAGGTCAGGGATTCAAGTCACAGCATTGCCAAGCTGTCAGTGGTGGGCCCTTGAGCGAGACCCTTAATTCTCCCTTCTCCAGGGTACTAAATCATGTCTGACCCTGCGCTCCGACCTCCAACTCCCAAACAAACTAGGATATGCAAAGAAATGAATTTTTATGTGGTTATAATTTATATGTGGCGAAAAACAAAGTGTTTGCTTCTTCCTAAATGCAAAATCAACTTGCATTTCCACAGTTTCTAAATATAGACAAGAATCTCTATTTGAATATTAATGATATCTTTATTTTATATTTTGTTTATTATCCACAGTACATTCAAAAGATCACTGACATTCCTCTTAACCAATGCAAAACCAAGTCCGTTTTGAACTGTTTGTAGCTCATAAATTAAAAAGGAATGTTAAATGGATCCTCACTCACCCCTACTTGGAAGCTCCCTATAAAGTAATCGAGGTTCGCCTGGATGAAACTGATGTTCTGAAGGCCAAGCTGTGAACTTCTGTCTCTCGCTCTTATCAGAGACTCTTCTTTATTTTCTATAAGGATGACCTAAAAAATGCAAAAAGAAAAAGAAAAAAAAAAAAAGTTTATGCATGTGTATGAACACACATGTGTGCTCGCATGTCCACAGTTGTGGACACACACACACACACACACACACATACACACACACACAGAAATATGGACAACTGTTTATGAAAACTTGACCATTGGACCAGTGTTTCTCAATTATCTTCTGTGCCGAAGGAAGAAAAAACATTTCACGACCCCCTACCGCCCCGCGAGCAACAATAAACAATATTATTTGTCTATAAAATTATTAGTACGCCTCTGCATAACATTGTATCTTTATTAACATGTTTTTTTAATCTGTAACAGAAAAGATTTAAAGTGCACCAATGTGCCTGAAATAAAAAAAAAAAAAACATCCTTATTTAAACTCATTCAACTTATTTATGTCTTAATATCTCCATCACTCTCCACCTTTCTTTTCATTCCTGTTAGAAATTGTCCCGTGTTGTTTCTTGAGGGGTTGTTTAATACGCTTCATTTCGTTTGCTCGTGCGAAAAATCGCTGCACCATAGAGTGGCAATGAGCGCCACTGCCAACTAGTGGAGTGGAGGTGCAATTACACATAATTCTCGTACACTATTCCAGAAAAGCATGATCCCAAGGGTTATACGCGCTCCCCAAGGCATCACATTGCCCCCCCCCCCATAATACAGCACCCCCTTCCCCAAGGCGGGCACGCCCCACTATTTGAGAAGCGCTGCATGAGACCGACATGTAGCCTTTTTCTGCAAAGTTGGTGCCAAAAAGTTGAAAGCATAAATACGTTTTTTTGTTGTTGTTGGGTTACAATTACCCTTCACTACAGCTAACAGGCTCAAAAGTGTTCTGGCCTGACTGTTCCCCTTGTGCATACAGTGAGTTCCATGAAGAAATGCCTTACCCAAGGTTGGAATGTAAATTGCTTGTGCAGAGCACTGATCTCAATCCCACTGAATACGTGTGGGATGAACGAGAACAACAACTGCCCAAGGGGTCCGCTCCTAACACCAGTACCTGAATTTAATAATGCTGTTGTGGATGAATGATCACAAATCTCAACAGCCCAT
The DNA here is from genome assembly GCA_024760905.1 of Plotosus lineatus. Lineage (NCBI taxonomy): Eukaryota > Metazoa > Chordata > Actinopteri > Siluriformes > Plotosidae > Plotosus > Plotosus lineatus. Next base: position 27,774,339 of record CM045736.1, read on the forward strand.
ACTCCAAAATCTAGTGGACAGACTTCTCAGAGGAGAGAAATTTATTATAACAGCAAAGAGGAATGAAATATATAATCCAAAGATCAAGAAAGTTGTAATGAGTGTTATGGTGAAGTATCCATACACTGTTGTCCATATAATACATATATACGTATATGTGTGTGTGTGTATATATATATATATATATATATATATATATAGAAAGGGAGAGGGAGAGAGACACACACATACACAAAAAAAAATCAAAAGTATGGACACCTTATAATTCATTGTAGCCTAAATTTCTGTCCAACAACTCATACCATAAAATTTCCTTTTTATTTGTGTTTGTTAGTTAAAAAAGAAAGAATAATGAAGAAATTAATTTAACGAAAGCACAACCTTCAATGAAAACTTCAATTTTTAGTTCTCTGATCTCTGACAGGTGAGTCTCTCAATGTCAGGTGAGTCTCTGTGACCGCATAACTTCAACATGCTACAGTACTTCCTGAATGGAAATACTCCAGCATCCACTCTACAAATATGTGTGTAGAATTCCATAGCATGTGGACTCAAACAAAAGAAAAAAAAAAACAAATGCAGGACTTACCTGACACTGTGGAAGTGTGTGTGCCAAAACAATTCCAACATGACCCTGAAATAAAAAGCACAAACAAACAAACAAAGAAAAAGGTCTCAAGACACAGCTTTTAAAGAAGCATCAGATCAAAGGCTGTCCATCAGAGCTGAACTCCGTCCATCAGAGTATTGCCCTGAGAGCCTCATCGCCTGTGAACTCCACATGAAAGTCTGAATCTAGACCTGGCTGCTGTGCACAGCATACAAAAGCATGAGAGTACATGATGGTCTGTGTGTGCACATGCTTACAAACACACTATACAGTGTGAAAGAAATAATATACACTCACAGTTATAGGGGAAATTATGGTACATGTTTATTTATGCAATATTTAACAACTGGAAATGGGAGACTTACAAGACAACACCTTGTGAAATAACAAGATTAGATCCTGTAACTCTGTACAACAATCATTATGAGGAATATGAATATGGTCTTAGAATCAAATGTTAAAATATTATTTCAAATTTGAATATTATTTATTACCATATACTACATGGGAACAGAATAATCTGATTGGCTTGCCATCCAAGGATATTGGAATTGGACATTATTCTTTCCATAAACATAGAATAATGCTTGAACTAAAATGGCTGACATAAGCTCATAGTTTGTGATGTTGAATAATTTTGAAATTCTAGAAATTCAACAAAATTCCAGTCCAAATACACTCATGCCTTGGTTTTTACTTCGCTTTAACGGATTCTGGATGCAACGGACAAAATCTGTAGCTTCCGACGAGTCCGGATCGTCTGGACGCTGGCCTTTGTTTCCAAAAGTGACCGCCAGATGACCAGACTGACTTGAAGAAATATTGCGCATTTAAATCTATTCATCTATTTTCAATGCCACGTCACTGTGGCGCGAAGCGGAGAGCCAATACTTTATGTATGTGGGCTGGTCCGATACCTTGAAACTCTAATTTTATTGGACTCACACGCTGCAGTGTTTATGTGACAGGAATCGCATCTCAAGTTTTGGCAATCAGCTGCTCTGCGGGTCGAAGTTTTTCCATGTCTGTCCATTTGTGTTTGCTTGCCAGCTGAGCTTGGCTTCATGGAAATGAGCTGATCAGAATGAGGGAAATTTATCTCTTTACTCAAAAACAACACGCATAGTCTGTGGATCTTGTTATAATCCAATAAAATTAGAGTTTCAAGGTATCGGACCCGCCCACACACTGGAGTACAGAAAGGATTGGCTCTTCTCTGCATGTCACAGTGACGTGGCATTGAAAATAGATGTATAGATTTAAATGCGCAAGATTTATTCATCTATTTTTTTTTACTTGATGGCTATTTTTGTATTTTTATTTAAATAACAGTGAAATTGTGTATTCGTTATTCTGTTAAGAAAGGCCACCTGATTTATCTGAGAGCCAGATACAGTCATCAAAATGGCCACATCTGGCTCGCGAGCCATAGGTTCCTGACCCTTGA
>CM045736.1:27778895-27801395 GCA_024760905.1 Plotosus lineatus
CAGCCCCAATTAAGTCAATTATCATCACAAAACAGCGTGAAGAACTGATTGCAGAGATGGAAAAGCTGCTATACACGTGGTTGGAAGATAATAGGTAAAGAAATGTAAAAGTGATGTTGCGAGCAGCGCAAAGTAAGGTTACAAGTATATTTTGCATGTTGAAAGAACGTGCAGGTGAAGAATACACTTCACATGAATTCATGGCAAGTGCTCGGTGGTTTCGGTTTGATTGTGTTAAATATCCGACATATGACTGGATGGTCGGAACCGATCTAGGTCGTAACTCGAATAGTGACTGTATGTATATACAGTGGAGCCTGGGAACTCGAACTTAATCCGTTCCAGACGGCTGTTCAGATTCCAATTTGTTCGGATTCAGAATCCACTTTTCCCATTACAAATAATCTAAATGGTCTTAATCCGTTCCGTCGTCTTTTGAACAGAAGTTAACAACACAGTAACTCATACCATAGGTCCACAAAGTAAATGAAAAAAATTATTGGATACAGTACACTATGTTATGGCCTGTGTTGTTAGAGACTTTTTAAAGGGATACTTCGGTCATTAAAGCCCATTCCTTTCACTATCTCAGATGAAATAATCGAGCAAGTACAGCATACTTACGAACTATGACAAAGAAAAGTAATCACATTCCAGAGTTTAGAAGCAATTAACCGAAGAAAATTTATATTCCACGGGCGCAGCCATTTATACCGGTCACGTGTTCAAAATTGGGTCTGTGACGTCATTGGTGCTCATGCTTCCTTGTACTCTGCAGTTTTGCATGTTTTGTTGTGTACAAATGCGCTATATTGTCTCCGTGTTTCTGCTTCAAAAATGCCCTATTGCATCGCTAAACACTGCAAAGTGTCCAAAAAAACAACCTCAGGAAGTCACACTTTCACAGACTGCTCTCTGTGAAGAAACAAGGCCAAGCAGTAGATGATGCAGATTCACTTTCTAACTGCTCAGAGCAAATTTATTCATCTACTTTCAATGCCACGTCACTGTGGCGCTCAGCTGAAAGCCAATCCTTTCTGTGTGGGCGGGTCTGATACCTTGGAGCTCTAATTTTATTGGACTCACACGCTGCAGTGTTTATGTGACAGGAAGCGCGTCCCAAGTTTTGAGCTGCTCGGCAGGTTGAAGTTTTTCCACGTCTGTCCTGTTGTGTTTGCTTGCCAGCTGTGCTTGGCTTTGTGGAAATGAGCTGATCAAAATGAGGGAAATTTATTTCTTTACTCAAACAACATGCGCAGTCTGTGGCTGTTGTTATAATCCAATAAAATTGGAGTTTGAAGCTATCGGACCCGCCCACATAGTGGAGTACAGAAAGGATTGGCTCTCCGCCGTGTGTCACAGTGACGTGGAATCAAAAATAGATGTATAGATTCATAAGATGCACATATCTGCATTATCCGGTGATAAGTGTCTCTTCTTGTTCAAAATGTTCTGTGCTGTTGAGAACACACGCTCTGACGGCAAACCAGAAGCAGGGACGTACCATTTACCATAAAGAGAGGCGGGACGTACCATTTACCATACAGAGAAGTGGTACATACCATTTACTCGGGGTGTCATTGAAAATGGCATTTACTACAGATGCTGTCATGAACACAAGAAAGCTATAACGTTAGAAGTATCGATACCCCTTTTATAGGTATCGATTGTCGATCGACATAATTATATTGGCGGTATTCCGATTGTCAATGACATCCCTACTATTGATGTCCTGTTTTGACAAACAGTGATACAAGCCATGTAGGCGAACTGCAGTGTACATGGTGTAGATAGGGCTACACCACACCCATAGTAGCCACACCCATGAGGAGGCTTACCTGTTCTGAATGGGTTCTTCCAGGCTCCTTCTCTTGACGTCCTTCATAGCAACCAAAGTCGTACGCAAGATAACTGGGTTTAACACCACCATATTAAAGTCCATGTGCTGGAGGATGCAATCCAGGTCATCATGCAATAGTCGTTCGTGCACCTCTTCCAGCTCATGACAGCAGAAATTCATCCGTCCACATTTGCATTCAACATCAGGTTAACGAGTTCTTCGTCTCCGATCTCAGAATCTGAATCGGTATTCTCATGATTCTGGGCCATTTTGTGAATAAAAAAGGGCAGAATGTCAAAGGCACGTGTGTATACTTCCGTGTACAAACCGAGTGTATGGTGAACTGAGCACCACTGATGTCACTGACCTTGTTTTGAGCACGTGACTCGTAGAAAATGGCGGATACTATGAAGCTGAATGATAGGAGTAATAAAAGTCGAATTTTCTATGCCCGCCGGGCTCATTTTATGGAGATTTTGTTGTGGTAAGCAATTAAACACACATTCTTCATGTTAGATGCGCTTTTTTTCTGTGACTTTAAGTGAAGCGTCCCTTTAACTGCACTGTGGTTTTTATTTTAGTGTGTTATGGCCTCTCACAAAAGAGTTGCGTGTTGAAATGCGCTTTGGAGAGGGGCGTGGCTGTCACACGTGGGGTGGAGTACTAAACACACACACCTGAGTCCACTTAATCACGGGCTATGAAGACTAGCAGTGCTCTTCCCGGTGCTAGAAGATTGTCTCTCTTCGCCCTGATCTCTCTGGCTCTCAGCTCCGTACTCCACCGCTTTAATTTGATTTCCGTGTTTCTCCGCATCTCTAACCATGACTACGATTTCCCCGTGATCTAGTGCCTTTCCCGTGAACAATAAAACGCACTAAAACGAGTGTGTTTTATTGTTCACAGGGAAGGCAGTAGATCAAAACGAGTGCATTTTTTAAAAACGGGTGCATTTTATTGTTCACAGGGTAGGCACTAGATCACGGGAAAATCGCAGTAACTGTTAGAGATGTGGAGAAACATTAAGTGGACTCAGTGGACTGATTAAGTGGACTCAGTGGACTGATTAAGTGGACTCAGGTGTGCTCTCCACCCGTGTGTGACAGACACGCCCCTCCTCAACGTGCATTTCAACGCCAACTCTTGTGAGAGACCATAACACACTAAAATAAAACCCACAGTGCAGTTAAAGCATAAGAACAATAAAGATAAGAATTTTAACCTTTGTGGTGGTGAGCAGTTGGCATAGTTAAATGTTGAAGAGGAAGAGAAGAAGCATATCCCCTTCCATAACAGAGAGGGAGAGAGCAAGTTGATTCCCTTCCATAACAGCTTCAGGTAAATCAGCCAAAGGTGTTTTTTTCCCCTCTTGCTACCGCTTTGCATGGATGACTCTTCTTCAGGATGTTCCTTTATTTTCATGAAGAATATTTCTAATGTGGCTTGTTTCTGCCTTCTTTTCAAAACCTTACGGAAGTGGCTCATGACCTTATCGTTAAAGGTGTTCACTGCGCTGCTCGCGCTTTAGCTTTATGACGGTGATAAGTACTGTATCAACAACTTCCGGACTTCCCCAGAACAGCTTTATCAGGGTGATGCATAGTATCAACAACTTCCAGACTTCCTCAGAACAGCGCAGTGTGATACATAGTATCAACAACTTCCGGAAGTCACACACTTTTCCTCCCTGTCCGTCTTGTTTGACTTGTTTGACTTCCGACTTTTGTTCGGTTTCCGGGACAAAAAAAAAAAAAATCCGGATTTTTGGTTCGGATTCCGATTTGTTCGAACTCTACAGCGTTTGGATTCCGAGGCTCCACTGTATGTATATGTGTGTCTGTGTGTGTATGTATAGCATAATTTTCTTTTGCATTGTGCCACATGTGCTGTATTGAATTGTACTACATTGCAATGGGGTGAATTTTTTCAATACAGCACATATGGCACAATGCAAAAGAAAACTATGTTATGCAATTAAATAAGTAGATTTCACCTGAGTGTTTCTCCTTAAGATTTTAGAGTTAGGTAGTCTACAGATTATCAGGAATAACAGTGAAGCATAGCACAATGTTGCATAACTGCTGCCAGTAGACAGAGGTGCTTTTGCCTTAGTTCAGGCAGGTTAACGCTACAGTCAGCAGAAAGCAAGAAGACTTTTTCTACATAAACACTACAAAATTTATGCAAACAATCATGCAAGCAAGCAAACAAACAACTAGTTAACTGCTATAGGGCAATTTTGATGAATGAGTATACCAACCAGGAGATGCATCACTCACATTTTGCAAATTTAGTAATTGCAGAAAAAACGGCACTGACTTACTCCGCCACTACAGAAGTCCACTATTGTGTGATCAGGTTCAGCAAGTTCCTTTACCATGGCGACCAAGTTGTTCAGCTGTTGTCGCTTTCGTACAGCTCGAGTGTCTGACATTTTACCTGAGAACAACATGTAATAGAAGACTCACCATTATGGATTGTTAAGGATAAAAACACAACTCAAGCAATATCAAACCAATAAAATTTATTTTGAAATCGTTTTAGTCAAGGGAGGTACAGCTAAACAATAGTGACTGAAATGACTTTATAAGGAAATCACTTAAAAATACACCCATCGAAAGAAATATTTCTATTTTAATAAGCTTAATTTACATCTCCTTCAGTACAAACAGCTGCTGCAAAACACGCAATGTTTTGTCGATAAGCAGTTATGTCGATAATAGAAATGTTCAGTTGCTTATAAGAAAAATACTAGCACAATTTGTCTCCTTTCAGAGTTTTTCACTGCGAAAAATATATGCAGTACGAACCTCCAAATTTATATTTCCTGAAAGAAATTTAAAAGCTAATATATGTACTAGTATATGTGTGTATACTATACTAGTCCTTCTCAAAAAAATTAGCATATTGTGATAAAGTTCATTATTTTCTGTAATGTACTGATAAAAATTAAACTTTCATATATTTTAGATTCATTGCACACCAACTGAAATATTTCGGGTCTTTTATTGTTTTAATACTGATGATTTTGGCATACAGCTCATGAAAACCAAAAATCTCTATCTCAAAAAATGAGCATATTTCATCCGACCAATAAAAAAAGTGTTTTTAATACAAAAAAGTCAACCTTCAAATAATTACATTCAGTTATGCACTCAATACTTGGTCGGGAATTCTTTTGCAGAAATGACTGCTTCAATGCATGGAGGCAATCAGCCTGTCGCACTGCTGAGGTGTTATGGCAGGCCAATTGAGCACAGTAATACCATGGTCAGTAAACCATTTACCAGTGGTTTTGGCACTGTGAGCAGGTAACAGGTCGTGCTGAAAAATGAAATCTTCATCTCCATAAAGCTTTTCAGCAGAAGGAAGCATGAAGTGCTCCAAAATCTCCTGATAGCTAGCTGCATTGACCCTGCCCTTGATAAAACACAGTGGACCAACATTAGCAGCTGACATGACACCCCAGACCATCACTGACTGTGGGTACTTCACACTGGACTTCAGGCATTTTGCCATTTCCTTCTCCCCAGTCTTCCTCCAGACTCTGGCACCTTGATTTCCGAATGACATGCAAAATTTGCTTTCATTCTAAAAAAGTACTTTGGACCACTGAGCAACAGTCCAGTGCTGCTTCTCTGTAGCCCAGGTCAGGCACTTCTGCCGCTGTTTCTGGTTCAAAAGTGGCTTGACCTGGGGAATGCGGCAGCTGTAGTCCAGTCCACTGCTTCCACAAGTCCCCCAAGGTCTGGAATCGGCCCTTCTCCACAATCTTCCTCAGGGTCCGGTCACCTCTTCTGGTTGTGCAGCGTTTTCTGCCACACTTTTTCCTTCCCACAGACGTCCCACTGAGGTGCCTTGATACAGCACTCTGGGAACAGCCTATTTGCTCAGAGATTTCTTTTTGTGTCTTACCCTCTTGCTTGAGGGTGTCAATGATGGCCTTCTGGACAGCAGTCGGGTCGGCAGTCTTACGCATGATTGCGGTTTTGAGTAATGAACCAGGCTGTGAGTTTTTAAAAACCTCAGGAATCTTTTGCAGGTGTTTAGAGTTCTCTCTCTCCGTACTCGGGCGTGCTCCGAGCGTACGGCATTCCGGATCTGTTGCTACGAGCTATTCGGTCGCTGTATCACCGGAGCCAGAGTTTGGTCCGTATTGGTAACAGCAGGTCGGATTCGTTTCCAGTGGGAGTTGGAGTCCGCCAAGGCTGTCCTTTGTCACCGATTCTGTTCATAATTTTTATGGACAGAATTTTTAGGCGCAGTCGAGGCGATGAGGGGTTCTGGTTTGGTGGCCATCGGATATCGTCTCTGCTTTTTGCGGATGATCTTGTCCTTTTGGCTTTATCAAGTCGGGCCCTCCAGCTCTCATTGGAGCGATTCGCAGCTGAGTGCGAAGCAGCCGGGATGAAGATCAGTACCTCCAAGTCCGAGGCCATGGTTCTCAGTCGGACAATGGTGGAATGCACCCTCCGGGTCGGGAATGAGGTCCTGCCCCAAGTGGAGGAGTTTCAGTATCTTGGGGTCTTGTTTACGGGTGAGGAAAGGATGGAGCGAGAGATCGACAGACGGATCGCTGCAGCCTCTGCTGTTAAGCGGTGCCTGTACCGGTCCGTCGTGGTGAAGAAGGAGCTGAGCCGCAAGGCGAAGCTCTCAATTTACCATTCGATCTACGTTCCAACCCTCACCTATGGTCACGAGCTTTGGGTAATGACCGAAAGAACAAGATCACGGATACAAGCGGCTGAAATGAGCTTCCTTTGCTGGGTGGCGGGGTTCTCCCTTAGAGATAAGGTGAGAAGCTCCGCCATCCGGGGAGAGCTCGGAGTAGATCCGCTGCTCCTCCGCATTGAGAGGGGTCAGTTGAGGTAACTCAGGGCATCTGGTCAGAATGCCCCCCGGACGCTTCCCTGGTGTGGTGTTTCGGGCATGTCCAACCGGGAAGAGACCCCGGGGTCGACCTAGAACACGCTGGAGGGACTATGTCTCTCGACTTGTCTGGGACCGCCTCGGTGTCCCCCCGGGAGAGTTGGAGGAAGTGGCTCGGGAGAGGGACGTCTGGACCTCTTTGCTAAGGTTGCTGCCCCCGCGACCCGACCCTGGACTAAGCAGAAGACGATGATGTGTTTAGAGTTAATTGGTTGATTCAGATGATTAGGTTAATAGCTCGTTTAGAGTACCTTTTCATGCCCCCAGTGCAGCGAACTGGGTTATCAAAGGCGGGCCATGTCTGTCACTGTCTATGGTGAGAGGCATGTAAAAGAACCATTGCTGACTTTCGTAAAGAGTAGCTGCAAAAGCCGTCAGCGTGTTTCTGTCCCTTGCTAAAAAGGGTTGTGACAGGAAGGGCATCCGACGTAAAAACCTCTGCCAAATCAAATGTGCGAATCAGATGATTCGCTGTGGCGACTCCCGAGTAAAAGGGAAAAAGCCGAAAGGAAGACAGACAGAGTACCTTTTCATGATATGCTAATTTTTTGAGATAGGAATTTTGGATTTTCATGAGCTGTATGCCAAAATCATCAGTATTGTTTTAATAATAATAATTATTATTATCTGGTCAGAATGCCCAGATTAATAATAAATTAATAATAATTTTTTGAGAAGGACTAATATATATGTCTCCTTGAAAACGTGCTCAGAAATAAATACATTCCAAAATCAACAGCCAGAGGTCTATGTGTGGTACACAATAAATGCAACCAGCAAACAAGTGACAAAAATGCCATTTAGTTAGAATGTCCTTCAGAACAGTAGCAGTCAACAGGCTATATAATCATCAGACTTAGACAGACTTTGTCATATAGTTTGCACAGTAATATGGTACAAAAATGTTTGTATGAAAGATAAATGCATTGCACAGTCTAGTTAGTACTGCACAGTAATATGGTACAAAACATTTCACTATAAGATAAGTGGAGCATGACTATACTGCACAGTCTAGTTATCTTTGTAATACTGCACAAGTAATATGGCACAAAAACCTTTGTAGAAAAGATAAATCACACAAATATGTTGCAGTTACAGCTTAAAATCACACAGTAATATGGCACAAAGGTCCTCAGTGGTGCAGGCCTTTGTAGGTGTGTGAGTGTGGATGGAAGGGGAGTTCTATTTTAATGCATTCATTATTCTTATAGCATGAGGGAATAAATTGTTGCGCCTTTCTGTTCTGCTCTGTATCTCCTTCTTGAGGTCAACAGTGAAAACAGTCCGTGTAGGAGTCTCTGGTGTTGCTTTGAGATCTGGTCAGACAGCGTTTCTTTACAACGTCCTAGATGAGAGGAAGTAAGTTACCAATGATTTCCTCCACAGTCCTCACCACCCTCTGTAGGGACTTCCAGTCAGAATCACTACATACCCCGAACCAGACTGAGATGGAGCTAGTCAGAATGCTCTCTATTGTCCCCTCTGTAGAAGATGGTGAGAATGGGAGTGGGTAGATGCATTCTAATCATTTGGCGTAGACAGTGCATACACTGCTGTTCACAAGGGTAACAGTGTGATTTGACCAGTTCAAAGAGTCCACTAACTGCTACCCCCAAGAACCTGGTGCTGCTGACGATTGGCATAGATGTTGTTGATGTTGATGTAGAGAAGAGTGTGAAGTCTGTGGGAGACTATTAAACCTCAACAATACTGACGTAAGACTTGTCCACTAAATTTTCCACAAAATAGTTAATGCAAAAACAAAATTGTAAAAGGAAATGAAACCCAGGCTTAATAAAAGCTACCACGAATAGTTTTGTCTATTTGTCTGTTTCTATTAAAACACACTGTTTTGGTAACCTTTGTTTCAAGTACAAAGTAAAAACCAGCAAATATTCCACACATAGCGGAGCACCATTTTAATGGAAAAAATTTTATTTGTGCCTCATTTTATTTTATTCAGAAGTTTACGAGTTTATATTTATTAAATTACTCTTTGTACACTTATTATTGCCAGTAATTTGCCTTGAATTGGGGGACTCACCACCTATTCTCACGATTTCACAATCACGAGAATGAAACATCACTATTTACAAAACTTCCACCGCAAACTATAAAACAAATTTTACCAGTCTCTAATTTCAAACTGTAACGCGCACAGAAGTCCAACAACGAAACACCATTCAGGTTCAGACTGGAGAGGCTGTACCTACCAATCACACCCTTCCAGGTCACACTATTGTTTCCCACATGAGCATTGTCTTCCAGGACAAAGAATGAGTCTCCCGGGGGTGCATTCTCCAACACGCCCCGAAAGGCTCCAAGAAAGGTGGGTACTCTGAACTGTCATGTGGTGCATAAGCAAAAACAACAGTCAGGACCTGTCCCCCCCCATCCGAAGGTGGAGGGAAGCTACCCTTTGTGTCAACTAGGGAGAACCCGAATATGTGGGCACTGAAACGGGAGAGACAAAGATATCCACACCGGTTCGCCACCTCTCCCTACGAGCACCAATGGAATAAGATCCAGCCCCTGTTGAGACGGTTGGGTCCAGAGCCCAAGCTGTGCGTTGAGGTGAGTCCGACTATTTAGTTGGTATCTCTCTACCTCATACACCAGTTCAGGCTCCTTCCCCTCCAGAGAGGTGACATTCCATATCCTGAGAGTCAGAGTCAGTAGCCGAGGCTCAGTCCAACGGAACCCATGCCTTCAGCTGCCATCCAACACACACTGCACCGACCCCTATAGCCCTTCCCACAGGTGGTGGGTCCATGGGAGAGCTGACCCATATCTCATTTTCGGGCTGGGAATCAGAAACCCGACCAGCGCTCCCCCCAGCCTGGCTCCTGTGATAGGCCACAGTGACCCGTGTCCAGGCAAGGAAAATTGAGTCCTTTTTTATTTTTCTTCATAGACCTCTATTGAACCTTTTGAAGTTGAACCGCGCTGTTTGCTTTGGGTGACCCTACCAGGGGCATAATGCCCCCGATAACATAGCTCCTCGGAACATTGGGGGGTGCGGCACATTTCATTTCACTTTCAAATTTTTCTCTTAAGTGTTGCATTTTGAGTCAAGCTGTTTGTAAAAAAAATCTTCATTATAAAATCAAAAATACTGAAGACAGTTCATTTGATTTTTACCCATTTCTCTCAAAACTCAAAAAGGACCACCCAAAAGTGTCCCAGAAGTCTTATTTATCTGATAGAATAGCAAATTCCTACTACTTGCAAGTGTTTATTTATTAGATATTTAATATAATTATTTATATATATTAAATATTAAGTTGTATTTAATGCTATGAATAGTGAATTGAAATTAAATTAGCTCGTTCATGTTATCAACTACAGCAGCTATAAACATTTAACTCCACATAATACTTACTTTTTAAATTGTTTTACGTTAATAAAACAAACAAATACAGAAAAGTTAGCTATGCAATCAGAGCTCATCTTTTTCCGTCCTGAAGACATTAATATGGAACATAATCTAAACATATTGCTAATTTAAGCTACCAGAATTGAGAGCTCAATGGCAAGGTGGCGGAAATAAAGATATACACCACACAGGAATGGTGCAATCTTATCGGTTGGCTATCTTGGGATTAAAAATCATTATTAATGGATGATGCCTAAATAAAAAAGTCAGAAACTCAGTTTGTCACAATCATTTGGAGAGACACCTGCTCACACAAGTACTTAAGCTCACCTGTGTCTGTTATGATTTAACATTTTTAAAGATTGTTTTAGTGGAGTTTCTTGTTTTTTTCTGTTATTTCCAAGTTGTATGTAGAATATAGTATAATGCAGCCATGAGGGGGGCACACGCCAGTGCTCTCAATCATGCCGGTCCCAAGCCCGGATAAATGCAGAGGGTTGTGTCAGGAAGGGCATCCGATGTAAAACTAACGTCCATGTTAGAGGTATTGGAGACAAAGTCAGAGGCTAGAGCTTGAGATGGTTTGGACATGTCCAGAGAAGGGATTGTGAATATATTGGTAGTAGGATGCTGAGGTTGGAACTGCCAGGCAAAAGGCCTAGAGGAAGACCAAAGAAGAGATTTATGGATGTGGTGAAGGAGGACATGAGCGTAGTTGGTATAAGAGAAGAAGATGCAGAGGACAGGGTGAGATGGAGGCAGATGATTTGCTGTGGCGACCCCTGAAGGGAACAGCCGAAAGGAAAAGAAGAAAGAAGATGTAGAATACAGTATACCATTATTTCTCTATTGGGAACATTCAGCGACATCCATCTTACCTTTGGTGCACAAATGTTTACTCATAATCTGCATGTGACCAGTCATAAGAATGACGAAGAATAGATTGGCAAACTGTTCAGAATAAACCTCACCTTCATCCGGAGTTGTCAAGCTTCTGCCCGCTTGTAATCCCAGCAGGGTTAAGCAATTTGATAATTGTATAAATTAATTAATCAATAAATAAAGAAATAATGATGATGCCGCACTTGACAACTTGGAGACCAGAAATCAAGATCTAATATAAATGACACGTTACATCATGGTGCTCACTCTCCCCTTACACACACACACACACACACACACACACACACACACACACACACACACACACACACGCACACACGCACACTGGGAAATATCCCATTTTGCACGTAATGTGACACAAAATGAAGTAAATTACCCTTTTCTGAGGTCAAGATTGGTTCCATTGTGCCCAGAGTAATTCGGATCATGTACCCCGAGGAAAGTTTATTAAAAAAAAAAGCCACGGTTCTTATATCAATCATCTATGAACTGAAATAAAGGTGGCATCACATTATCGTCTCCTGAGTCACACATCTGATCTATCTCCATTTCCTCCCTCAATCTGAAGAGCATTTTCACTGTACTCTATAACATAAATCTCAGTTCGGTTGGAGGGCAGTGAGCACAGCAACAATTATATTGTGAAAAACACACTAGTGGCTTCCGTGGTTATACCAAAAGTGAAAGAAGTAACCAAAAGAGAGAAATTTCTTTGGTAAGTATAGCACAGCAGATGAAAAACAAACAATCCTGACTGGAGTGGGGATTGGATGAGAAGGGGGGAAAAACAGAGGTGTGTGTGCATATGAGAGAGAGACAGAGAGAGAGAGAGAGAGAGAGAGAGAGAGAGAGAGAGAGAGAGAGTGCATAAATCCAATTTTTTTCTCAGTGAAAAGTGAGAAGCAATCGTGGCAAGAGAAAGAAAGAGAGGTACAATAAGATACAGAGCACAGATACCCACTTTATATATCAATGTTAAGCAGAAAGCACAACATGGAAACCTTAAGTTGGGTGGAAGCAACAATTAAACATAATTAATTTCCTAGTTTGATCCTGAGCCAGGTTACTCTTTGATTATCATTCTCCCACAAGTTCTCAATGTTTTGGTTTCTGTATTTATTTTTTCTTCGAGCATTACAAACCCATGCAAATAGGCAGATTGTCCACATCGAATTACACCATGTGCACACAGTGCCCTGTGATAGACTACTGTCCCAGTCAGTGTTTACTCCACCTTCATGCACAGCATCCCCGGGCTAGACTCCAATGTCGCCCTAATGAGGTTAAAATATTTACTGAAGATGATTTTTGGAAAAAGGGAAAGCACACAATCACTGAACTGTTTCCATTTCCCACTTGACCACAAGGCATCGTAAACTTGCCTTTGTTTTTTCAAACTAATGGTATGAAGCATATCGCCATTTTGTAAGAAGCAATCTGACAACACTGCAAAAAGTGCAAATTTTAATTTCAAAATTTTAATCTTTAATGTAGAAGTTTTAGGGTGATTTGGGCTTAACTTTCAGAATACCTTCAGAAAGTGGAAAACAGACATGACAATATGTATGGGCCTTACTGTAGTTGCCAAGTTTATATTCAACTTAATGAGACTGCTAACTGGATTTCTATTTTTTTCCTTCCACGAAGAAAAGCTTGCTGAACTTATAATCACAAGCAAAAGTAAGGCTTTTCTACTTAAAAATACTGAGAATATTCAACCTTCTGTTTCCCTCAGATGTAAACCCACAATGACACCTAGCAGTTACTCCTTCAGAGTGTGTTACCGTCATTCAACTACAAAACTGATTAAAAATCAGTATAGGCCAATAATAATACACAGACAGACATTAAAAACTTTGAGCCAAAATTTTTTTGACATAACTGTTACTCTAATACCCAAAACTGGATTTTTGTAATTTATATAATTTGTGTATTTAATGATGGCTTCATAAAACAAACAAAAGTGGCAAGGATAAACTATGCACATCCAAAAAAAAAAAAAAAAAAATGTCCAAAAAAATTGCACTTATAATAATACCTATAACTTAAGAGCACATGTAAGAGGTTTTGCAGACAAAGTGAGGTTGGAACTACCAGGCAGAAGGCCTAGAGGAAGACCAAAGAGGAGATTTATGGATGTGGTGAAAGAGGACATGAAGGTAGTTGGTGTAAGAGAAGATGCAGAGGATAGGATGAGATGGAGGCAGGTGCGTCACTGTGGTAACCCCTGAAGGGAACAGCCAAAAGGAAAAAGAAGAAAAATAGCATGGCAAAACCAGTCCTGAAAGTGCTGCAACTGGATGCAGCGATCCATCGGGAATGGTCACTCTCTCTCACCTTGAACGTGGCCTGTTGTCAACTGACACTGTCACGTTGTAGTGATCAGTCAGTTTCCTGATGGTGGGTTGTGTACAGCCCATTCGCCTCATTGCCTCAGTGTAGCTCAACCCGGGCCTCCACCATACCAATTGCCCAGAGACATTCTTCAGGTGACATTACGATGTGCACCAGATTAACAATATTGGCTATTTTTGAGCCTTTATATAGACTTTCCAAACTCCTCAAACTGTGCAGATACACATCATGCTCAAGCTGCATTCGATCCACTTTTGCAAAGTGACCTACACATATGCAATGAAGCATGAAAAAATGGCAACTCATCAGTTTCTCAAGTGCCCAAGTACTGTCATCAATAAAGCCACAGGGTATCCCCCCCGACACACACACACACACACACACACACACACACACACACACACACACACACACACACACACACACACAAGTACCGATATACAGATATTTTAATGACTGACAGTATACATTTGGTCATCAGGAACAATAGCACCTACTCTCACGCACACAAGCTCCACCCTGACATCAGATTCATGCATGGTGCTTGTGGCAAAGAATAGCAGTATGTGTTTAGAGCATTTCAGATCTCGTATTCTTTTGATTACTCCTGAAGTGTAAAGAGTCTTTCAACACATGAAACACTCTGTGTCTACAAATGAAAAGTAAACCAAGCCCAGCTTTAATGAAGTTTAATGAAGTGATAAGATGGCTAGCAATTTTAGCATTGATTGTTTGGTTGTTAAAGCCTTCACCTTAGAGTTGATCATTTGTTATATTTAAGGGGTGCTGTCAAATACTAGTTAAATGGGTCTGATTTATTACCACCATGTGTGTCTGGCCAGGATCGTTTCTACCACCTTCACACTGGCACAAACTCCAATTCCTGCAGGTTGTATGCGTAATGGAGCATTTACTAAAACAGTTTTCTCATCAAAGAGGTGTGAGCCAGAACATTTCTACACTCAGCTCATGCATCTCTCATGAAGGTTATTTCTAATTGTGTATGCAATGTCATAAAATAACCATGCAACATGACCCAAGCAATCTGATTCGTCAGACGTATTCCAGGCCATGGCATTGCTCCCATTGGGAGCTGTGATTGGCAGGAAAACGGGAGATTAAAAAGTTATCAAGTAAGATCCAAGGAAGGTAAACCGGACTGTATCCGCTCAGTTTTCAGAAAGTGGATGTTAAGAGTGCTGCAAGTTCGGTGGTATTCAATGAATAATGTGGGTGTGGGTATTAGTGGTGATGCCAAGTTGGAGTGTAAAACAAAAAAGTTGGAGAGTTAAACGGAAAAGGAGAAAACCCCCAATGTCTGCCAATTCAACTCCCACAGGAACATAACACAGTAGCATGGATCAGTGCCCAGTCTCGTACAGGAAATGGGATGTATGGAGTACAGAAATATAAGGAAAGTGAGGGGAAAATAATAAATCTGTCAATCCAAGTCAAAATTCAAGCCTCTTCTGTTTGTAATTAGCAGTTTCTCTTCTGCTGCTTTCCATCGAGTCAGCTTAAAGCACTACACTGGTTGGAATGGACCACAAATGATGTTCAAGCATATACAGTACTGCAAGATCATCAAGCAAACAAAACAACATTCACTCATCTTTTCAATCCTATTTATCAATCACGAGTCTCAGATTAGCCTCATTTTACAAAGTGTAATAACAATCTAACGTTAATTAGTATGCATGAAAATGGCTTGAACTGACAGAATCACTATCTGGGAATTAAAAAAAAAACCCATCATTCTTTATTAAAAAGAATTTCACTTTTCTGACTGGTGGAAAGCCATCAAACAATTGTTAATATTGCAGTGCTGCCATTGGCTAATCGGCACGAGCCAATGCTCCTCTTCATAGACATCATATTACAGAACTAGGGTACACTCTGCGGCGGACTGCGGAAGTACAGTAGCCCTGAGTTGGAAAACGTTATTTTCTTAATATTTATGCTGCTCTATGTATAGAGGACTAGAGAACAGAAGAGATTGAGGACTACAACAGCATAAATATTAAGTAAATAAACTGAAGTTTCCAGCTCAGGACTGGCATGCTTTTGCCGTTTGCCAGGGTGTAGTAGTCGACCTATTTTAAGTTGTCTGTTTCTTCCCTTCTATCTCGTCCCAAACAAAATGGCTATCAACTTTCAAGTTTTTTGCTGATCATGTTGTGCTTGGTTAAAATGCAAGTTCTAATTATTAAAAATTGAAACTAAAAGCAGACTTAGACTTTCTATTATACTTTTAGAAGCAATATCAAGAGAAGAAATTGCAGATAGAAACAGAGCTTCTTATTGTGATGTTTGAGCCCGTCAATCTTTTGGTGTGACAAAGGAAGAAAATAAATTGGGGTGTTGTGTGTGTGTGTGTGTGTGTGTGTGTGTGTGTGTGTGTGTGTAGCAAGGTGCAAGTCAGATGTGCACAGTGATAATTTACACCAATTACGAAAGCCTCACTTACAGTAGCTAATTCAAGCGTTACTGCATTTCGCCACCCCATAATTCTTGCTCGTCAAAGTAAAGAAGAGAAAAAGCATATAAACTTTATATGACAAGTTTCATTTTTTTTTTAAAAACACATTACGAAAGCAGAATGGCTTTTGACAGCACACATTGTGCACATAAGGGAGAGTAAAATGTTAGAACAATAAGAGAGCACTTAAATACCAAATAACATGATTCATCAAACGCCTTTAGAATAACAGCCATTTTAAATGGTCCATCACAACAAAGTCCCTAAATTCCTGAAGGGGTATTTTTTTTAAAGTGGGTGCACAATACAATTATCTTAATAGAGAGAGAGGGGGGGAAAAACACCTCTCTATACTTTACTGTAAAACCTTATACAAAGTTCATCAAATGTTTCAAATTTTTTTCTCAAATTTCTTCCATTTAAGAACTGAGAGGAGGAGCCTGGAGCTTATCCCAGCTGACACAGTATGAAGGCAGAAAGTACCCTGAACAGCTTACCAGATCATCTCAGGACAAGCACACACACACACATACACGCACGCACAAACTATTTACATTCATACCTGGGGCAAATCCAGACTATCCAATTAGCTTAACGTGTATTTCTTTGGGAAGAAACAGGAACACCCGGAGGAAACCCACATAAGAACATGCAACTCCACAAAGCAACACAAGCACAGGGCTCAAACCCGGGGACCTTCTTGCAGTGAAGCAGAAGTGCTAACCACGACTCCATCACGCCGCCCACTAAATATTTTGAAAGTTTATAATTTAAATGCAATATAATTAAATAGTTTGCAGTTTGATTGTGAGATTTATTTCAATGTTTATCGTTTATCACAGAACTGTTCCAAAATCCCCCAGTGCAGCTAACTGGGTTATCAAAGGCTGGCCATGTCTCTCACTGTCTACGGTGAGAGGTTCATGTATAAGAACCATTGCTGACGTGATAAGAGTAGGCTGCATAGCCGTCAGTGTGTTTCCGCCCTGCGATGGCCTGGCGAGCTGTCCAGGGTGTACTCTGCCCTTGCCCTGAGTTGGCTGGGATGGGCGCCAGCCTTCAACATGACTGACCCTAATTAGGATTAAGCGTTAACAAAAAAATGAATGAATGAGTGAATGTGTTCCAAAATATCCTATATTGCAGTTGAGGACTACAGTCAAAGTGGTTCTACAAAGTACCAAACTGAACTGGTGCATTGAAAAATACTTTAAAAAAACAACAACAAAAAGGTTTATGCAAAGCTGTTATTTACACTGATGTTCCTTAGGGACTAGCGGTACAGCACTGCCCTGCAGCTCCTGTGCATTTGGCACTGGGCCACTCGCTTTTACATTCTCTTTTTCTGGAAACCACAACACCAGTGCTCTTTAACACTAAAGTTTCAGAAGCAATGTGGAGGATTAGTCACACCTGCATCTACAGAGAATGCAAACTTTATTTTTGTCTCCTAGGCATTAGAGGCATGTACAGCTCTGTCAACGCAAAACAGGAAGGTAAGCGTGTGTGCGTACCTGAGCCAACAGAAAACATATGTAATTAACTTTATTAGACTCCTATAACTGCAGTTCTGTCTCCATCCAACTCAAGTTTTAACACCTTGTCAGATACGAGACTTTGCCAGGCGCCGGCTCAGTGGATCACAAATACGCACCACACATTGGGGAGAAAGTCAGTCTCAGACATGAAATATGTGATTTTAGTAGATTAAACTGGACTAGTTTTCTGATTCAAGATGTGCCAGGATAAGTATATGTTAAGTTACGGTATGTATTCAATGCTGGGCAAGTGAAACAGCAAGGCTCTCTGGGTAAAAAAAAAAAAAAAAAAAAAAAAAATCAAATTAAATAAAAATGGCACTGACTTCCCCCCTCCCCCCAATTTTCTCCTTAATGCTAGTCATATCCAATTCCCACCCATCAGGTATTGCCTTCCCTATGAAACGACCACCACCGCCCAGGGCAGTGGAAAAAGCATGCACACTCATCCCCTCCATGACACGCAATGCTATCCACCCGCCTCTTTTCAAACTATGGCGCATGCACATTTTGGGGTGGTAGGGAGGGAAGGCACTAGCCGCCCCCTCATACAAATGAGCTCACAGACACCCATGATTGGCTGGCAATCGCTGTGAGTGAGAGAGAAGTGAGCGTATGCCATCCCTCCCTCAAGTGAGAGCTCGGCCAATTAGCTCCCGTGGACTCCTGGCCACAGCGGCTGTGGGATTAAACAGGATTCAAACTTGCGATCTCCGGTTTAACTGTCACCCACCTGATTGATGTGCCACTCAGGAACCCCAAGTGTTGTTTTTCGAACAAAAAGTAAAACACTACATTTTCCTTTGAGTGAATTTCCAGACTTCAGTGAGAAGAAATATTTACTATGTATTTTTATAACTGTGAGTCCATACTGTTCCACTTTAAATTTACACACAATGCTCTTGGACTTGGTAAATTAAGATTGTGAACAAAAAGTATGCACACACACACACACACACACACACAAAAAACCTGAAATTAATTGTGAGGATAAGTGCTGTGACTGGCTGAGATGGACGCCAGCCTCCTCACCACCCTAATTAGTATTAAGTGGTTCAGAAAATGAATGAATAAATGACTGAGAAGAACTGAGACACCTCAAATTACCAGTATTTGCAACAAAGCAATTCTTGTCAATTACAGCTTTGAGGCAAAAAGGCAATTTACTTTATTTGTAGTATGACGGGTTGATGTCAGCTCATTCTTCATACCAAAACATCTGAGACAAGTGAAATTACAGAGGACTTGCATTTTCAAACTTCTCCATAAATTTTCAATGGTATTCAAGTCAGGGGACAAGCAAGGCTGAGTTCAATGCTTGTAGGGCAGTTCACTGCTCATTGCTCTGTTCCTAGTTTTTGTTACCACTGCTCCATTAGAGGTGTAAAATTAAATCATAGCATGATGCAGAATGTGCACTGTGTTTTGTAAAAATTGTAGTGAAGCTGATGGTAGCTCAGTGGTTCAGGCTAAAAAGTGGTTTAAGGCGAAATCAAAAGTTGGAGGTTCAAGCCCAGGCAGGTCCCACCTACCTGCTGAGGTGTATGAATTAAATAAAAAATAAGTGTATTTGATTAATTTAATAGTACTTTTACTATCTAATGCTTCTAGGCAACAATGTTAATTGTAAAAAGCACTCGAAAAATAAATCCAAATGAATAAATGATGAGCATTGTTTCATGGACAGGATGCAGTATGCACTTGTGAAGCCTGATTGCACCTAATCACAATAACAAACACATGTGATTGTACAACCATGTGACCAAGGCTATGAAGAGCTTTTTAGTAGCTTCCAAACACCACCAACAAAAGCCACAGAAGCAGGTATTTTAGCTGACTTTGGACCTCAGTCATGAACTGTACTATTCTGGGCACATTAGATGACCCAGAAATTCACATGTCTTTTGTAACACAGCCATAAGACATTGGAGTGAATTGGGAAAAGATTTCAAGGTTCCGTTTTCAGGGGTTGCCACAGCAAATGATTCGCACATTTGATTTGGCATAGGTTTTTAAGTTGGATGCCCTTCCTGACACAACCCTTTTGCAAGGGACAGAAACACGCTGATGGCTTTGCAGCTACTCTTTATGAAAGTCAGCAATGGTTCTTTTGCATGCCTTTCACCATAGACAGTGAGAGACATGGCCAGCCTTTGATAACCCAGTTAGCTGCACTGGGGGGACAGTGACAACCTTGTGGAGAGTGAGACTCGAACCTCAAACCTTTGGATCAGTGATCCACTGCCCGATACCACCAGACCACCACTGCCCCTAGCCATCGAACATCACAGTCTGGAGGAATTCATAATCAGTAACTGATGAACTCTCCTATGGGGTAAGTTGGGGTGAAGACACTCATGAGCACTCAATGTCTCCCTTGTTGTGCAAAGGGAACAACACAAATAAGGCTACATCATTGGTTGGTTGATATATTCAAAGAAATTGATTTTTTTTTTAAGTAGGAAATTAATAAAATAATAAAGAAATCTTTTACATTGGCTTAATTTCCCTGCCAGTTTCAGCAGTACAAACCACCAGGCTAGCCTGCAGCATCGCTAAGGCTTTAAAAGCCCGAATCAACATTTCAAACATTGATTTGATCTTAGACATGAAAAAAAGTACTACCAAAGCACAATCACTCTGACCGACATGAAATGTTTTCATCAACTAGCCCCAGGTGAACATGCTGGCAGACATCCAGCTGGATTCCCATCAGTTCATAGAAATAAAAATGAACGGATTTACAAGGTACTTAATTTGAACAATTTTTAAACAACAAATAAGCATCTTTGTTTTCTTTGTTTGGATACACTGGCTTCGACCTTCACACAATCTAAAGCCAGACACGCTCAGAAGAAAACCCATTTATCATCTTGAAGGTCATTGGAAGTTATTCTAGGGCTCAGAAAATGAAAGGTGACAACCAAAAGCATATAGGTGCTGCAAGACTGAACTGATGTTCCTCTAATCCTAACTTAAGACGACATTAAAAACCTGCCAGTTCACAAACCTCAACTTGTCTTTTTAACCTACAGTAATCGTTTGGCTGTTGACTGCTGGCAGACCTCAGCCAGAGTTAAAACTTTAAAACCAAACAACAGTTTTCCCAATTGTCTCCTCGATGTAGTCAAGTGAAGGTTAAGAGAGCCGCCTGTTTCAACTTATAGTAGATCACTAAACGAAGAAGGCACTCACTCACTCAGCTAGAGACATGGAAACATCCCAACACCTTTCGTGAACTGCACTCCAGGACTCAATACAGGAAAATCCCTGTGTGACAGAGTGATTACCAGTAGCCTTGAAGATCACTGAGCAAGACGATGATTTGTAATCATGTCAAAGTATAGGTAATTAGAAGAATATTTATATTTAGCTTTAGTACACAGGTTTGCCACAATTCTCCACTATTCATACTTTGAACCTTCATGCATGCTGTGTTAAAAACATTTATTAATTAGATTATGGTGAGGTATTATGTATTTCATCTCGAATAAACTTCACTTACATACTAAAGGAAATGAGTTATCTAAGGGTAGAAATATAAAAACATACATCATAGATGTTAAAACCCCTCAACTGAAAAGTAGATCTTGAGAAATAACCCAGATAAAACAAAATTAAGATCACTCTGACAAGATCGAAGGTCAAACAGAGAAAATGATAAACCTTCTCACACCAACACACCATGGGAAACATGCAGGCAAAATTCCACAATGATCTGCCAAGCAGTTCTTTACAAATAATCTGGACAAAATAATGTTGAAGTCATTGGTGAAGGAGGTCATTGGGACAAGGTGTGAAGGACAGACACTGCAGTGGTTGTGATGTCAGATCGTCGTGACACCCATGACTACTGAGAGGACAGCCTACTATGAAGTACACGCTCACTGTGATGCCAGAAAGAGTGTACATAAGAGAGGAGAGCGAAGCACAGATAGCCAAGACATTACGAGCGATTGCTAACGCTGTGTATCTACCTAAATAAACCGCTACATTGACAGAGTTTGACTCCTTTGCATTACTCCAACTATCCACCCACCAGCTTGGCACAAAGGTCAAACAGAGAAACTGACAAGCCTGTGCACACGTACACAAAGTGACCTGCAGTCAGAAGAGGCAGATGAGGCCGTCCCTCACCTGTCACCATGGAAAGCAAAAAAAAAGTAATGTTAATTTTTTTAATTAAATAGTAATACAGTTGGCCTACTTACGAAATTATTCCGTTCCAGTGCCTTTATTGTAAGTTGAGGTGCATTTTAAATGTAAAACGCGTGATTCGTTCCAAGGCTCCCAAGACTACCCCATACACCCTTTAAAAATTATAAAAGTACACCAATTTTGTATGAAATATGTGTTAAAAGTAAAATAAAATTATTTACCTTTAAAATCTCTCGAACCACCCATGCGACGCTTCGTCTGAAGACGCCTGGTCTGAAGAACCCTCACCCCCACCCTCCTTCACGAGGTCCTTAAACATGGCGGTTGCTTTTTCTGAAATAATCGCCTCTGTCACTTTATCTCCGCTTTTAATGCCTCCTGCTTCAATATCGTTCCGAAATAATTGCCTCCGTCACTGTATCTCCGCTGTTAAGGTCTCCTGCTTCAATATCGTCCCCAATTGTAGAGGGGTTTCGGCCATACTCCTTTGGGATTTCGCTCAACCGCATCCCACTTTCGTATTTTTTTATTATCTCCTGCTTCACTTTGATTGATAATGGAGCCCGCTTCTTTTTGGTGTCACCGGGAATAACTTTCTTGGGGTCCATGATGGATAACGAAATATAGCGCTGCAATGATCACTCTCAAAAAAACTCACGAGCCAACAACCCTGTTCAACTCTCCTTCAAGTGTGTGACAAACAGGAAGTATGGGTACAAGAATGGATACAGTTCAGCTCCTTCCTTTCCGATGGGAGGCCAGCGGGATGTTTGGAGACAGCCAATGAGAGCGCAACTTGCGCATTGTTTGAATGGCGCATTTGAATTTTTGAATGGCGCGTTTGGCGCTTTTTCATAAGAAGAGGTTGTTTCGTATACAGAGGACGAAAATATAGGAAAATGTTACGAAAAACATTTCTTTA
>CM045736.1:27806395-27868895 GCA_024760905.1 Plotosus lineatus
AATATATGAAAGTTTAATTTTTATCAGTACATTACAGAAAATAATGAACTTTATCACAATATGCTAATTTTTTGAGAAGGACTAGTATATATATATATATATATGCACACACACACACACACCGTATTTGACGTGATAAGCGTCTGGGGTGCTTTTGAAAATTGGAGCATGTGGGCGCTTATTAAAATGTTACCAGCAAAGTGGAAAGGTGAGTGCTTATTACCATTGAGATGGAAAACATGAATAATAACAGAAGAATAAAAGAGTTTTACTGGTATTTGTGTTATTCATTTTGTGGTATCAACCAAACTACTTACATGAAAGCTGAAAACAAACAGAAAACGGCATACTTTTTTATAAAAAAGACCCCTTACTTTTCCCTCCCGGTGCTGTTCCTTTAAATATTTTCCCGGGAGTAAAATCAAGCCAATCAACATGAATTTCAACTTTAGCACATGGCACGTTGAACCAATCAACATGAACATGAACAAAAGCACATGTCCAGGAACATCCTTAAATTTATGAAGTTCATGAGCAGGAGAATCGGGTGAAAAATGCTCATAACTTTCTGATAGGTCCATATCTGGCTCATCACTCCATTCAAAGCATCCGACAATTTTGTTGTAACAGTTTCTAATCGTTCATCGGTTGTTGGACATTTACCAAGGACAGCAAAATATTTTCCTTTTTTTTAAAGCACGGTGGAACAATTAAATGCGTTGTTACTAATAAACAGACATTCCCCAGTCACAGGGGGTCTTTAAATACAGGGATCCCTCACTTTCCATGGTTAATTGGGACCGAGACCCCCACGCGACCATCAAAACTCGGTGAAGTAGTATCACCCCCCCACCCCGACCCCTTTGACTGATGTATACATACATGTATATGTGTATATAATATCAATAAATACATATCCGATGCTATAAATGCTTATAATAACAATTAAACATTAAAAAAAAAACGATGTAAATAAACTATAAAGATGATAAGATTATCTTATGATAAGAGTGAAACTTTCTTTAAATCTGATCAGATCCGCTATGCTGTGCTTGAGAGGAACCAGGAGTTTAAACACGGGACATAATGATAATGTACAGATGATTATGGGGGGGGGGATATCGTATACAGTACAAACTTGTATAGATTACTTATACAAGATTTAAACATAAGTTCCCTTCTAAAGAATGGCCTTTAACGACTTACAAATTCATCTAAGAACGGCAGTCTGGAACGTAACTCGTTAGTAACATGGGGAGCGTCTGTGCACACAGATACAGATGGTATTTCATGAGAAGATGACATACATACGCGTGCAGATGCATGCACACACAGATGCAACAGTGTACAGTCATCCCTTGCTACTTCGCAATTTGAGCATCGTGGTCTTGGTACATCGCGGTATTTTAATAAAAGTAAAATAAAATAAAAATATTCATAAAAAATTCAAAATTCGCACCGAAACTCACATGTAAGCAAGTGGAAGGCAGGGACCCAAGGCAGGCTGCGTCCATTGTTTCCAAACGACAGACTGAAATGCACCTCTCCAGTTCAGGCAGGGACCACCCACTCAACTCAATCTCGCAAGCTGATTGGCTTAGACGCGTGACGCTATTGCCTCCCGCCCACTCAACTAAATCTCGCAAGCTGATTGGCTTAGACGTGTGATGCTGTTGCCTCCTGCCCACTCAACTCAATCTTGCAAGCTGATTGGCTTAGACGCGTGACGCTGTTGCCTTGCACATTCCCGCGGGATTTTTTGTGATTTTGTGATCTTACTGTATCGTGTTTGTGAACGCCCTGCACCGTGGAGAAGACCTGCAGTATTGTCAGAGGTGAGTACAGTACTTAAAGTATTTATATATAAATTCTATTTAAATATTAATACATTACAGTATTTACATATGAATATAACTAACATTTAATATACGCTTCTTGATATTGTATAGACGCGAAAACGTATAGAAATGAGACAACATGGTAGAAATGGGGGCGGGGCGGGGGGGGCATTCCTACTTCGCGGTTTTTCGAATATTGTGGCCAGGTCTGGTCTACATTATCCGTGATATTCAAGGGATGACTGTATCCAGTTTTGATGTAAGATTTTGGGTTGTTTTTTGTTTGTTTAGGGTTTTTTTTTTTTGCATAATTGGCCTTGTTTTTGTGACATTTTCCATAACTTTTTCACCTATTCTTCCTTACTGTCCTTATTTTTTTAGTTCGATGAATATTTATTTATTTATTTTTTTAAAAGCCACGATGCACTGAAGCCACATTAATTGAAGCGCAAAATAGCGAGGGATCCCTGTACCGTGTAAACTCACTTTTACAGGCAGTGAACGCCTCATTTTACGGTTACAGAGACTGGTTGAATAAAATTGGTAAGTTTGATCAACAATTTTGTTACCAGTACACATGGGCGTTTATTAGCTGCAAGGTTAAAAACAAAACAAAACAAAAAAACGGGGTGGGGGGGGGCTTATTGGAGCAGGACGCTTATTACGTAGAACTCGGTACAAGTGTATGTATGTATGTGTGTGTGTGTGTGTGTGTGTGTGTATATGTATGTATATACTCATTGTACATACATAAATACATACATACACACACACACACACACATTTGTGTGCGTGTGAGAGAGAGCAAGAGAGAGAGAGAGGGAGAGAGAGAAAAAAAGAAAGAGTGATTGTATGATCATGCACAGAAATGAAGCGAGCTGTCCATCTGTCTCACATGATAAACACTTGCTTGGCAGTTAGGGATCCCTGGAGCGAACAGGACACCCTCTCAGTACCATAGTGTGTATTCATCATAAAAGGAAAAAAAGAGAAGAGACACAAAAAAGTAGACAGGACCATGAGGGATGGCTTCCCGGTCAGCTTTCGTATCCTCACTAAAAAAGAGCCCTTATCAACCTTCATCACAGACAGCCCTGCACCTTAGAAGACAATCTCCATCACTGAGAGGAATGTAAACAGCACTACTGTTGACCCGGGGCTTTTGTTTCAACATGTGAGGGCTGGAAACTTGACCTGCAGATTAAACTAGCTTGAGTTTCTTATTCACTCACAATAAATGAAATCAGATTGATCCACAAAATAATCAATTCTAATTTCACAACTCAACCTGAACTGAAATATGAACTTCAGCATAAATAAACTCAGTTCAGTCTTGGTATTGATGGATGTTCAACTCCAACGAGATAACAGGAAAGAAAAACATGTAGGCAATTAAAACACACACACACACACACACACACACACAAAATCAATCAATCAAACTACAATTAACACACAAACTAGGCCACAATTT
Source organism: Plotosus lineatus (assembly GCA_024760905.1). Lineage (NCBI taxonomy): Eukaryota > Metazoa > Chordata > Actinopteri > Siluriformes > Plotosidae > Plotosus > Plotosus lineatus. The sequence goes on from CM045736.1 coordinate 27,809,708, forward strand.
GAAAGGAAACAGGAAGTAATGTTTATAATGCTAATGCTGAGAATGTGAATGCTTATAATACTGAAGATGTGGATGCTTCCTTTTAAAAACCTCTCACTACTGCCAACATACTTTCATGATTAGCTTTTGACTCTTATGTTGGCAGAGATTTCACCCATCAATAATCCCATTTCATGAAGTCTTGAATGCTTTAAATGCCTTTTCTAGAAGTAAGGCGGCCGATGCACTGCAAGTCAAACAAAACAGTAGATTACAGAATGTTTAATTAGGACTTTCTATCAAAATCTGCTCAGAGCAGCAATCACTTCAACTGAACAAGTTATAAAGTCATTTGCAGTGACTTCAACACTGTAAAATCCAATGTTAAATGTGCACCAGGCATATATACATACAGTATGCCCTTGCACCCACGGTTTGAGTATTCGCTGACTGCCGAGCAACCAAAACGTGATTCAAATTCAGCCAATGGCTGTCCTTCTTTCTCCTGATTGGTTGAGCTGATGTCCCGACCCTTTTTTCTCATTCACGCACAAGTTTTCAACGAGCCTCTTTTTTTTGGGTGTGTTTTAATTACCAGTTAAGCTCTACGATACCACTCAAACGTTATGCATTTTCTCTGGCTAAGCGATAGAAAACGCTGGATGTCTCTTCTGAAAAAATAAAACTCTCCTGAGAAACGACAGTGTTCTCTGAACTGTTGTATTAAAATCTTTTTCAATTATTATTCCAGTACAGTACCTGTCATGTTTATGCGTGAGATTTTATGTTCTGCAGCATGTTTAACAAACGATACCAAAAGGATAAACTTTATTACAGTACTCTTCATGTCCTTTAACATTGAAGTTGGAGTGACGTCTCCAAGATGGCGCTGCCCAGGGCGACGTCACGGAGTTCTCAGAGTCAAATTATTTCTTGTTCGTTTTAATTTGTTGCTTTATTTGTTCATGTTTTGCACTATGCTCGTCTACGACGGTCAACTCTACTACAGCTATAAGATCGGAGTATCTTCAGGCGTGTATAACTAAGCACGCTCAACTGGGCTGGTTAGCCGGGCTGCGGCTAGCAGAGCTAATATGCTATGGTAGGCAGCTCAATGCCAGTCGCACCCCAGCTGACACCAAGCCCAGGCAGGATGGGGCCGAAAGACGACTCCGGCGCTTGGGATTGCAGGGGATGAAGGCCGTGTAGCCGACTGGTGCAATCGCCTCGAGCCATGTTTCACAGAAACACAGTCCTGTAGATCCCTCTTCGCTGCAATCTGAGCTTGAAGCTCGTCCATCTTGTTTCGCAGGGACTGAACATTTTCAAGCAGTATGGCCGGATGTGCTACCCAAGCGCCAGAGACTGAGAACTCCGCCTGGGCTTATTGTTAAACGGAGTGCGGTTAGCATTGAGCTCCCATGTGAGCATATTAGCTCACGATAGTTGTTGTTGCGTGCTTAGTTGCTCGAAGCTGAAGCTTCGAAGCTGAAGGCTGTCCTTTGTCACCGATTCTGTTCATAATTTTTATGGACAGAATTTCTAGGCGCAGTCGAGGCGATGAGGGGTTCTGGTTTGGTGGCCATCGGATATCGTCTCTGCTTTTTGCGGATGATCTTGTCCTTTTGGCTTCATCAAGTCGGGCCCTCCAGCTCTCATTGGAGCGATTCGCAGCTGAGTGCGAAGCAGCCGGGATGAAGATCAGTACCTCCAAGTCCGAGGCCATGGTTCTCAGTCGGACAATGGTGGAATGCACCCTCCGGGTCGGGAATGAGGTCCTGCCCCAAGTGGAGGAGTTTAAGTATCTTGGGGTCTTGTTTACGAGTGAGGGAAGGATGGAGCGAGAGATCGACAGACGGATCGCTGCAGCCTCTGCTGTTAAGCGGTGCCTGTACTGGTCCGTCGTGGTGAAGAAGGAGCTGAGCCGCAAGGCGAAGCTCTCAATTTACCATTCGATCTACGTTCCAACCCTCACCTATGGTCACGAGCTTTGGGTAATGACCGAAAGAACAAGATCATGGATACAAGCGGCTGAAATGAGCTTCCTTCGCCGGGTGGCGGGGTTCTCCCTTAGAGATAAGGTGAGAAGCTCCGCCATCCGGGGAGAGCTCGGAGTAGATCCGCTGCTCCTCCGCATTGAGAGGGGCCAGTTGAGGTGGCTCGGGCATCTGGTCAGAATGCTCCCCGGACGCTTCCCTGGTGTGGTGTTTCGGGCATGTCCAACCGGGAAGAGACCCCGGGGTCGACCTAGAACACGCTGGAGGGACTATGTCTCTCGGCTTGTCTGGGACCGCCTCGGTGTCCCCCCGGGAGAGTTGGAGGAAGTGGCTCGGGAGAGGGACGTCTGGACCTCTTTGCTGAGGTTGCTGCCCCCGCGACTCAACCCTGGACTAAGCGGAAGAAGAAGATGATGATGATAATGATGATGATGATGCTTTACAACAGTATATGCTGTATAATGTTTATATTTTATCATCAATAAAAATAAGAGTAAAAATTGAAAAGTTTTTCTTAATCATTGCTATATTTTACTACATTAATACTGTATTAGTGAGTAAGACTGTCTATAAAATGTGTTTAAGAAGAATATTTTAGCGCATGTTATAGATACATAGTATTTTACTTCCGGCTGCTCATTCGCGCATGTGAAGTGATACATGGGGTTTTACTTCCGGGTACAGAACTCGCGGATTATCTCGATTCGCGGGAGGGCACGAAACCGAACTCCCGCGACTGTCGAGGGCCTACTGTACATGCACTAGGGCCAAACACAGCTTTAGGGTCGCCAGTTAAAATAATCTCTAGATTTGCCAACTTTCTATAACCTTAAATATCTTTAATATTTTTTTAAAAAGCCTATTGACAAATCTATTAAATTTTTCAGCACATGTAAATGATAGTTTTTAAGTAGGTATGGTTTCAGCATGTTATAACAGTTTAGAAAGCTGATTTACTCGACTCACTATGCAACACCTGACTTGAAATAAAAATCTCGTTGATAATCATAATCATGCTACAGTCAACATCTGATAACTGGTCCCAATCAAAACCAATAACTGAGTCATAGTTCAACCAACAGCCAGTAACTCATAGCCACAGTATAATGTCCACAGCCAATACATGACACCCATGGTCCCGCCCAGAGCCAGTAGGTGATAGCCATGGTCCTATTCACAATCAAATGCCGATAACCATAGTCCCACTCAAATCCAATAGCTCATAACCATCGACACACCTATAACCAAGCACTGATAATCTTTCCCACAAGTAATAATTGAGAATCATGGTCCCACTAGGGATGTCATTGACAATCGGAATATCGATATATCGCCGATATAATTATGTCGATCGATAATCGATACCTATAAAAGGGGTATCGATACTTCTAACGTTATAGCTTTCCTGTCTTCATGACAGCGTCTGCAGTACATGCCATTTTCAATGACACCCCGAGTAAATGGTACGTCCCGCCTCTCTGTATGGTAAATGGTACATCCCGCCTCTCTGTATGGTAAATGGTACGTCCCTGCTTCTAGTGTGCCGTCAGAGCACGTGTTCTCAACAGCACGGAACATTTTGAACAAGAAGACTTATCACCAGATAATGCAGATATGTGCATCTTCTAAATCTATACATCTATTTTCGATTCCATGTCACTGACACGCAGCGGAGAGCCAATCCTTTCTGTACTCCACTGTGTGGGCGGGTCCCATCGCTTCAAACTCCAGTTTTATTGGATTATAACAACAGCCACAGACTACGCGTGTTGTTTTTGAGTAAAGAGATAAATTTCCTTCGTTTCAATAGGCTCATTTCCACGAAGCCAAGCACAGCTGGCAAGCAAACACAAATGGACGGACATGGAAAAACTTCAACCCGCAGACCAGCTGATTGCCAAAACTTCCTGTTACATAAACACTGCAGCGTGTGAGTCTAATAAAATTAGAGCTTCAAGGTATCGGACCCGCCCACACAGAAAGGATTGGCTCTCAGCTTCGCGCCACAGTGAAGTGGCATTGAAAGTAGATGAATAAATTTGCTCTGAGCAGTTAGAAAGTGAATCTGCATCATCTCCTGCTTGGCCTTTTAAAATGCTGGCGCTGCCGGCAGCACAAACAACCATCGTACACAACACTCGCACTGCACTGCCATGAATCATGCTTCAACACTTTTGCGGTCGTCAAGTCGATCAGACGAAACTCGCATAGGTCGTAAGTCGACGACTCACTGTGTTCAATGCATTATACAAACTACTGTAATATATTTTAGTCTGTTCTATTTAATGCATTTATGGAACAGTACAGCAATATTCCAATGTATCGATGCATCGGAAATTTTTTTAATCAATATATCGATACCAACAATAGGTTTTCAAGGACACCCCTAGGTCCCACCCACAATCAGTTAAAACCACGATCCCTTCCACAACAAATCTGTGATCTCCATCTTCCTACAAAGAAACTGACAACTACTAAGCGGGTCTCGCCCACAACCAATCACTGGCAATCATGGTCTTGTGCGAAAGTAATCACTGATGACCACTATCCCACCGACAACCAGTCATCATTAATCATGCCCCTCCCCTATTCTCACTATTAAATGTCACACTCAATAATGGCTTTGTTTGTTCTTTATTTTGAAAGTTATATCATGAGATATTACATGTTAAAAGTAAGTACATTTTATCTTAATTATAACTGTATAGTCTGGACTTGGATCCATTCAAACTACGAGGGCACAGCACTTCAGCATGTTAAAAAGGTAAGATGAAGCGTAACTCTAAATACATGGTTGTTGTAATATGTGGTCTTTATAGTTGAGCTTGACAGGCATGTAAAGTCCAGAAATAAATTTATTCTCCAAAACCAATTTCAGACTTTAACATGTTACAGGATCCAATATCTGCTCTCCAATCCACAATCCACCAGTTTTTCTTCTCATTTTTTTGTCTTAGCAAAATATTTGCTTTCAGTTCAATAGTGACACCGGGTACTGGGATGGTGCAATCACTCGCAATGAATTCTAGGATTGAACGGGATTGAAAAATTTATGACTGAAATTGCACAATGGTTGAAACATCTGGAGCTGAATTTATATTTATATACATACATACACATGCATATATATATATATATATATATATATATATATATATATATATATATATATATACACACACACACACACACACACACACACACACACACACACACAGTGGTCCTTCTCAAAAAATTAGCATATTGTGATAAAGTTCATTATTTTCTGTAAAGTACTGATAAAAATTAAACTTTCATATATTTTAGATTCATTGCACACCAACTGAAATATTTCGGGTCTTTTATTGTTTTAATACTGATGATTTTGGCATGCAGGTCATGAAAATCCAAAATTCCTATCTCAAAAAATTAGCATATCATGTTCAGGTAGTCTAAACGAGCTATTAACCTAATCATCTGAATCAACCAATTAACTCTAAACACCTGCAAAAGATTCCTGAGGCTTTTAAAAACTCCCAGCCTGGTTCATTACTCAAAACCGCAATCATGGGTAAGACTGCCGACCTGACTGCTGTCCAGAAGGCCATCATTGACACCCTCAGGCAAGAGGGTAAGACACAGAAAGAAATCTCTGAGCGAATAGGCTGTTCCCAGAGTGCTGTATCAAGCCACCTCAGTGGGACGTCTGTGGGAAGGAAAAGGCCGATTCCAGACCTTGGGGGACCTGTGGAAGCAGTGGACTGAGTCTGGATTAGAAACATCCAGAGCCACCATGCACATGCGTGTGCAGTAAATGGGCTACATGTGCCGCATTCCCCAGGTCAAGCCACTTTTGAACCAGAAACAGCGGCAGAAGCGCCTGACCTGGGCTACAGCGAAGCAGCACTGGACTGTTGCTCAGTGGTCCAAAGTACTTTTTTCGGATGAAAGCAAATTTTGCATGTCATTCGGAAATCAAGGTGGCAGAGTCTGGAGGAAGACTGGGGAGAAGGAAATGCCAAAATGCCTGAAGTCCAGTGTCAAGTACCCACAGTCTTGATGGTCTGGGGTGCCATGTCAGCTGCTGGTGTTGGTCCACTGTGTTGTATCAAGGGCAGGGTCACTGCAGCTAGCTATCAGTAGATTTTGGAACACTTCATGCTTCCATCTGCTGAAAAGCTTTATGGAGATGAAGATTTACATTTTTGTACATTGTGAAGAGAAAGTTGAGAGACACCAGACCCAACACTGTGGATGAGCTTAAGGCCGCTATCGAAGCATCCTGGGACTCCATAACACCTCAGCAGTGTCACAGGCTGATTGCCTCCATGCCACACCCCATTGAAGCAGTCATTTTTGCAAAAGGATTCTCGACCAAGTATTGAGTGCATAACTGAACATAATTATTTGAAGGTTGACTTTTTTTTGCATTAAAACACTTTTTTTTTTTGGTCGGATGAAATATGCTAATTTTTTGAGATAGGGATTTTTGGTTTTCATGAGCTGTATGCCAAAATCATCAGTATTAAAACTGCATTGCACACTGGGGGTGCAATGAATCTAAAATATATGAAAGTTTAATTTTTATCAGTACATTACAGAAAATAATGAACTTTATGCCAATTTTTTTAGAAGGACTAGTATATATATATTGCTGTGCATATACATTTTTGACTCCTGACCAATTTGACATTTTTTGCACATTTGTCACCGTCATCCATTTCAGATCAAGCAAACCCAAATATTATACAAAGATAAGACACAAGTACACACAAAATGTAGTTTCCAGTTCAATTACCTTAATTAAGAGGAAAAACCATCTGACCAGGATGACTAGCCCGTGATTAAATGGAATCAGGTGTTTGTTTAACACTTCACCTGGCGTGTGACAGCCACGCCCCTCTCCAATGCGCATTTCAAAGCGCAACTCTTTTGTGAGAGACCATAACACACTAAAATAAAAACCACAGTGCAGTTAAAGCACAGGAAAGGCAATAGATCACGGGAAAATCGTAGTCACTGTTTATAGATGCGAAGAAACACGAAAATCAAGCTAAAGCGGGAACTGGTGGAGCACGGAGTGGAGAATCAGAGAGATCACGGGGAAGAGTAACAGTCTTCTAGCACCGGGAAAAGCTCTGATTTGTTTGAACTCTAGAGCATTCGGATTCCGAGGCTCCACTGTGTGTGTGTGTGTGTGTGTGTGTGTGTGTGTGTGTGTATATATATATATATATATATATGCTCTGGGGCTGAACCTGCTTGGACGGTCAGACCTGGGCATGGTGGCAGTTGTTTTTGAATGTCCTCCACTTGTAAACAATTTTCCGGATGGTGAAACGGCTCATGTCAAATTCTTTTGATATCTTTTTAAATCCCTTACCAGACTCTGAAGCAGCCACAATCTTCTTTCTGAGGGCCTCAGACTGCTCTTTGGAACTCAGCATGGTGTTCAGTCTCACATCAGCAGACAGGGGCACCAAACTAAATATCTGAGGTTTAAATAGAGCGAGGCTTCTTCAAAATGCTGGGTAACGATGTTCTGATACTGTGCACCGGATCTAATCCACCTGTGGGTGATTATAGCCATTTTAAGTGGAAAAATATGGGGGGGGTGTCCGAATTTTTCCTCCATTGAAATACGCATTGTTGCTCATATCTTTGGTCTGATGAGTAAAATATCTTAGTTTCTGTTGTTTTATTGCAATTAAATCACTTTCTTTCCCATAAATAAATAAAAACAATTGGAAATGGTTATGTGAATATTTCTGAATAAAGAATTGACTTATGGGGGACCCGAATGTTTCACATGACCACACACAGACACACACACACACACAAATGTAAATTCTTTTATTAATTTAATAAGGTTGCAGACAGGCTGGAGCCCATCTCTATCTATTGTACCTATTTGCAGAGATAAAGAAGGTGGAGGATTTTAAGTACTTAGGCTCAACAGTCTAGAGCAATGGAGAGTGTGGAAAAAAGGTGAAGAAGCGTGTGCAGGCATGTTGGAATGGTTGGAGAAAAGTGTCGGTGTGATAGGAGGGTATCAGCACAAAGGAAAGGAAAAATGTACAAGACAGTGATGAGGCCAGTGATGATGTATGGTTTAGAAACAGTGGCACTGAGGAAAAGACAGAAGAGAAGACAGAGATGAAAATGCTGAGGTTCTCTTTGGGAGTAACAAGGATGGATAGGATCAGGAATGAGTACATCAGAGGGACAGCACATGTAGGATGCTTTGGGGACAAAGTGAGAGAGGCTAGCTTGAGATGGTCTGGACACGTACAGAGGAGGGATAGTGAATATGTTGGTAGTAGGATGCTGAGGTTGGAACTGCCAGGTAGAAGGCCTAGAGGAAGCCCAAAGAGGAGATTTATGGATGTGGTGAAGGAGGACATGAAGGTAGTTGATGTAAGAGAAGAAGATGCAGAGGATAGGGTGAGATGGAGGCAGATGATTCGCTGTGGCGACCCCTGAAGGAAACAGCTGAAAGGAAAAGAAGAAAACAGGCTGGCGCCTATCTCAGACTTTGGGCGAAGGTGGGGTACAGCTTGAACAGCTTGCCAGTTCATTGTAGCACCAATACACACACATAGAAAACCATGTACGCTTAGCGGCAATTTAGAAGAATTAATTAGCCTTATGCATGTCTTTGGACCTGGAGGAAAACTATGCAAGTATGGAGAGAACAAACTCTACAGAAAAATCCAGAAATAAGTGTGACAGTCAAAGTCTCCATAAGATCTTCAAATTCTTCTTCACAATGAGAAGGAAAAAAATTATCCGAATCTGTGAATTAATTTCAAAAAGCAACGTGCTTATATCATATACTAGTACAGTGAGTCGTCGACTTACGACCTATGTGAGTTTCGTCTGATCGACTTTACGACCGCAAAAGTCGTGAAGCATGATTCATGGCAGTACAGTGCGAGTGTTGCGTATGACAGTTGTTTGCGCTGCCGGCAGCACCAGCATCTTAAAAGGACAAGCAGGAGATGCTGCTGCTTCATTTTCTAACTGCTCAGAGCTCAGAGCAAATCTATTCATCTACTTTCAATGCCATGTTACTATGGCGCGAAGTGGAGAGCCAATCGTTTCTGTATGCGGGCGGGTCCAATACATTAAAACTCTAATTTTATGGGACTCACATGCACTCACACGACTGCAGTTTATGTGACAGGAAGCGCGTCCCAAGTTTTGGCAATCAACTGCTTGGTGGGTTGAAGTTTTTCCATGTCTGTCCATTTGTGTTTGCTTGCCAGCTGTGCTTGGCTTCATGGAAACGAGCTGATCAAAATGAGGGACATTTACCTCTTTACTCAAAAACAACACGCGCAATCTGTGGCTGTTGTTATAATCCAATAAAATTACAGTTTGAAGCTTTCGGACCGGCCCACACACTGGAGTACAGAAAGGATTGGCTCTCCGCGCCACAGTGACGTGGAATTGAAAATAGATGTATAGATTTAAATGCGTGAGATTTATTCATCTGTTTTTGTTTGGGATGAGTATATTTGGATGGAAAGTCGACATACGACCAGATTGCTTTATGACCGGTCTGTCGGAACCAAAAGCGGTTGTAAGTCGATGACTGTCTGTAATAAATTGGCTTCGCTTATTACTGTTTGCTTCTCTTTACAGTGGATATAATTTTTTTCACGGCATCTTTACTTCACAGCTATTTCTCTTTCATCATACTTTGTGATCCTGTGGCACACATTTTCAACCAATAATTCAAAAAGGATCCCCTGAGCATTACCAAACCCATCAAATCAACAGCTCAGCTTCTGAGACATTACATCTCTTTTTAGAGGGCCTCTAATGACCAAGAGCCACAACAGCTTCTGTAACACAGATTCCCGGTTAGAAATTTCATATCCACAAATGCAGGTCAAAGGTACATCATTCAAATAAGCAGCCATATGTGAAGACGATCCAGAAACACCAACATCTGCTCAGGGCCAAGGCTCATTTAATATAGACTGAGACAAAGTGGAAAACTATTCATTTGTCCCTTGCACACACAAATACTCAAATTTTCAGACTCCACTGATGATACTGCGTACCATAGATCAGGGGTCCCCAACTTTCTTATCAACACTTGACAATTTTACCACGGACCCTTGAAGACAGTCTCATAGATTGTTTAGATTGTAAATATAATTTATTTATATAAAATAATAATAATAATAATAATAATCACTCCTTAAATGTTACTTTTCAACAGCTGAAATAAAATTGGTTGGGAAGTAGAGCTTGAACTTTTCTTTAAAAAAAAAACACCACCACACAGGTGATGGTGCACCAGCAGGGAGAATGAAGGCTCAGGTTCAGTCTCACCCAAAATCCCTGCTATTGTTTGAAACATGTCTAACACGCCTCTGTTCATGTGCCATCCCCCTGTGGGTTACATTTTAGCACTCAAATGACCGACATGTGACTGAAAGAATCCGGTCATTTTTCAAAATAAAAGATTTTACAAAAATAAAGTAGTGGTCCACGTACCGGTAGTTGGGGACCCCTGCCATAGATGATTACATATTTAAAGTGTCCGTAATTTTACTTCTGAAATTGTTCCACAATTTGTAGACAGTAATTTTTTCCCCCGCAGATTGCCGAATCCCTGCCCTGATGTTCTTTTTATACCCACTCATGTTACTGACTCTTTGCCAATTAATCAACTTGGCTCCAAAATATTCCTCCAGCTTTTTCTTTTTCGCCTCACTTACTTTTTCAGACTTTTTTTGACCATCTCTTTTATTTTGAGATGTGTTGCTGCCATCAATTTCAAAACGAACTAATATTTTTCATGAAACAGTAAAATGTCTCACTTTCAATGTTTAATATATTTTCAATGTTTTATGGTGAATAAAATATCTGACCTGCTCCTACATAATATGGATCAAGTCCCAAGGTGGTGTTTTGAGTAAGAGCCAAAGTAAATTGAAAATGGCTTACCGAGACAAACATTTAATAATCACCAAAAATACCCCTTCAAAGCATAATCTTCAACATACAATTTAAATATCTATGAACACAATCTATCTATGCCAAAATATTTGTTTAAAAAAGGTTTGATATTCAAATTGCTGTGAAACGGCAAATATAGGGAAATATCCATATTTGGGATCAGAGTCCCCTACCTACTCATGGCATCCCTGAAGGATTCCCTGAATCATACAACAATACACCAATAAGAAGCCTTTAAACAGTCATGAATCTGTGTAACTAGATCTCCTTTGTTGCTTAGACGACACTGCTACGATTACGCTGATTGGTCGGGCGCCGGATTAGTTTACTTTATGGATGTTACGATGTCTTAAATGCAAACATTCAGAAACTGGTTCTATAACTGCAATTGTTATTTTTTTTTTTTTTTCAAAAGTACAAATTCCTGATTCAGTGACATAAAAAGTGATGTAACTTTCCCATTTTTATGCTATAATCATGTATTACAACTCATTTTAACGCAGATACAATTATATTAATATCCTAGTCTGTCAAATTTCCTACTTAATACTTATTATAGTAGAGTGGGACCCATCTGGGTTTATGAGATTTGCAAATAATTGCATTCTAATCAGCATCCCAAATTTTGCAGTTGGGATTGTATGCTATTAGCAGGGGACAACCAGAGGAGACATTTGAAAATAGAGGGAAAGAGAGGGGATTTCTGTTGGTTTAACTTTAATAGTGGACCTTTAATTAACAGCATTCAGTAGTAATGTTTTACACCTTTTATGTGTAATATTTTTGATGTATTTCTTGTTTGTTTTAATGTCTTCTTTGTTAATGTTACAAAAATAAAAAAGCAACAAGAGCAAACCAGTTCACTATTCAAAAAAGACATTTCCTTAGTGTATCAGTGGAGTACAGTACAATAAATCTAATACCCAACGTTGATTATAAACTATACTTAACTCAAAGACCTGCGGCGGAGGTGACTACCATTACCTTCATGTCTTAGAACAACATCAGGAAATGCCAAAGGCAGCCCAGATTGACCATCGAGCTTGGGTTTATAAGACATGACCTACACAACATGCTCACCAGTACTTCAATTAAACATGGCATGTTGAATATTTAGATCTTTTAAACTCCTACGTTAAATGAGGAGGAGGATGTGAGGGAGACGGAGCACATGGTCTGATTCTTCACCTTTTAATAACATAGACTTTTACTCTATAATTGGCTTATCTCTCGGTTAGCAGAAGCCAGTCAGTTATTCAATGCACGCACACACACACACACGCACACACACACACACGCACACAGAGGGAGATGCATGCAGAATGCCTCTAACAAATACTGCATAAATTATTTACATATTAAAATTAATACAATAAAATATCTAGCAGCCCAGTAGTGAGAAAAAATATTGCAGGCGGGTAATAAGTAAAAATTCCAAACAGAGTGATTCAGAGTTACATGTTGATTTGTCTGGGACGACAGGATACAAAGTGTATCTTTCACCCCCTGGTGATTCAAACCTTATGGAAATGTGATTTTCCATATTTTGCAAAGTCAAGTTAACTATGCTTGCAAAACAAATATCCTATTTAAATGGTGACTGTAGGCACCATGCACCTTTTGCAGTTGCTGGCTGAAAGCAAGCCAAGCAAGCTAATACACATTTTTGAACATGTTCAGGACATAAAAAAATTAAGCTGAATCATTTTATCTTTTTAAGTGCTTTTTTCAGGTCAGGCTGAACTAAAAGTACCATGTGTTCCACCTACACGAATGTTCTAACTGTTCACCCACACAGATTAATTAAATCATTGCTTAAAACAGATCGAAATGGCATACGGCAGATCGGTGGTGAAATTTAGTTCTAGCAATCTATGGTTACAAATTGTAGAAATAGTTGGACTGTTTGTGATATGCTTTTTGTCTTTACAAAGGATCTGAATAATGTCATTTCATGAATACTAAGCAGGGATATTAATCAAAAGCTCTTTAAAGTTCTTGAGCTATTTCAATACAGAAGATATAAAATGATTATGAAAAAGATCAAGCAAAGGAGCTTAGGGTTGAAACAGCAACTAACTATTATTAGTTTTTGTTTATGTTGGGTTTTTTTTTTTTTTTTGCTTTCCTGTATTAATGCAACAAGATAAATTATTGCCTCGTTGCCTAATTATTGCCTAATTATTTAACCCTCCAGAGTGAGTACACATACTTGGAGTAGTGGGCTGCCACACACATTGGGGCGCCTGGAGAGCAGTTTGGGTTAAGTGTCTTGCTCAAAGGCACTTCAACCATGAAGGTGTAGGCAGGGAACGTGGCTCACTCCTCACCGCCATACATTTTTCCTGCTGGTTATGGGAAACAAACTAACGACCTTTTGGTCCCAAAGTCGCTTCTCTTACCATTATGCTACGGCAGTCTCTATTGAACAAGTATAACAGAACATGGAATCTAAATATTGAAATTTAAACCTCGGGCTGTATCATAGTTTCATCCTGTTAACATTAACTGTATTACTCTATAATGCTCCAAATTTTGCACAATGTATGAAACCATGATATAGAGCTCCAATTACTGCTCGACACAACATTACATTTTTTCTCATTTGAGCCAGTGTTCAATACAGTGGCTCTGGATTCACCACAACCCTGACCAGTGTAAAACAGCATATCAGAATAAAACACTGTGGCATGGAGGGTACAAATGGGCACCCTCTGCATATGGAGAGGAGCAAAGTAGAACCAGCAGGTAATGTGCCGATGAGTTGCTCCGGTGTTTAATTATTGGCAGAGCCTTCATGTGCCTTTTGTGTGCTTGATAAAGGCTAGTAATGACACATGCACAGATCTCTCTCTCTCTCTCTCTCTCTCTCTCTCTCTCTCATTACTGGCCATCTGACAACACAAAAAGAGACAACTATATACTTGTAATTAAACACAGGTGCAATTCCTGCGTATGTTACCTGCCAGTTCTGCCCGGCACTTGATCATATCCACACTGGGCATAGAAAACCAAATTCTGCATGACTACTTACTTGGATCTCTACGGCAATGGTGATAATACCAAAACGCTTCAAGGTTCATTTACAGTGATGTGTTTCATGGAAAGAAATCGAAAAACAGTTATCAGTTACAGAGGTCAACACTTGACCTTTGTTTGAAGGAAAAAAAAAAAAACCTCAATGTGAAGTTAATAGGGACGAGGTGGCTCAGGGTTAAGGTTCTGGGTTACTGATCTAAAAGGTTAAAGCCCACAATACCATCACGATGGCACTGTTGATCCCTTGAGAAAGATCCTTAACTCTTAAAAAAGGCAAATGTAAGTAATGCTGGATAAGGGTGTCTGCCAAATGCCATAAATATAAAAAAGCAAAAGTGTCCCATATTTAAAGGATAAAACTTCCAAGACAATTTATTACACTGTACCTTTTTTCCTTTCTTGTTAATAGACCTTTCACAATTAATTTTTTAAACCCATCTTTGCCATGGGTTCCAATAATCCTAGTGCTGACTGTAAGTCACAGAAGTCATCCTTTAAGGTATTAGTTCTGGTATTGGATTTCCGACTGCAGCAATAAAGCTCAATGGCGTAGTCACAAAAATGGAGGCAGAGAATAAAAACGTGAGATGGTGGCACACATTTCAGACACATCGAGTGTCAATTTAATTTCTCCTAGAAGCCCAAACTCTTCATTTTTTTTCTATCATCATTCTGCTTGGGGGGAAAAAAAAAACACTAGTTGGCAGGACATAATAACTGCATTGGCAAGAAATGCTGGTATTTTTTTGGGGTGGGGGGAGAGACAGCATGAATGTCTAAATGAGTGGCTGGCAAGGTTTAGCACTTTAACTAGATCGTAAGACCATATGGTTTCCATTAGTTAAATCCGTGCAACGAGTGAAAGATACAAACTTGGCCAGATTTAAGTTTTCATCAGCAACAGTGGCTCTTGAGGTTCACAGTACTGTTTAGAGCAGGGGTGGGCAATTGTTTTGGCTCGGGGGACACATTGACTTTTAAAATTAGACAAACAGGGCGAGTCAGCAAGATACGATTAAACAAATGCATTTCTTAACAGTACATGTCAAATATAAACAGAACGGAACTGGTCTGAAGCAGTCGGAACCAGTTCAAACTGGTCAGATCCAGTTCAAACCGGTTGAAACCCCTTCAAACCGGTTGGAACCGGTCGGATCCAGTCAGAACTGTTTCTATCCGGTGGGATCCGTTCGGATCTGGTTCAATCTGGTGAGAACCGGTTCAAACCTGGGATGGAAGGATTTCCAGACAGTGCTGGGGGTTTAGCTGGAGGTCATGTGCATAATTTTAGATAGGGAACGGTATCTAAACACAGCCGAACACACTTGAAGGTTAAAAAAAAAAAAATTGATTCTATGTTTCAAAAAAAGAGGAATGATGAGCAAGTTGAGAAACAGACAGCGGAAAGTTCAGAGAAAGCACATAAAGCAGGGAGGCTATGCCATAGACAAGAGATGGGCAATGACTGGCTGATAATGTTACTAGACCAAAACACAACAGTAGACTATATGATTTTTTTTGTGTAGTGTTACGGGTCCTAGCCAAAGGTCAGAGAACCTACGTTCCAAGTCCAACTCTCAAAATGTGATCCAAAGGGCCATGGTCTGAATGTATGAATTTTTTTTGCTGTTGGTTGTGATATCAGCCAATTAGCGTGTATTCAGCATAATGTTTCAAAACAGATGTTCACAGGGCGATTGGCATGCTTGAAGTGGTTATCAAGTGGGACTGTGAGAATACTAAGACGACCATCAGACATCCAAAGCAAATTTGTCTTGGATATGAATAATAAGAACATACCATCTGTCTATACTTCAACTTTGTAAAAATATACATTTCATTGTTATTACATTGATTATGACAAGTGAAAAACACTCCGGTGTTATTGGAATGTGAATGGATCATTCGGGTGGATTCGAACTGGCAATAGACCTGACAAAGCGTAGCACTGTTTATATACCCACCTCTATATAACTCTTGCATCAGTAAGACTGGACATGATGTCCACTAATGAGCTAAAGCCAGATCTGCCTGGCAGGTGTCAACGTGATGTCAAATATTTCATTGAAGTATTACTATTATTGTTATTTTACTCTTTTCAATAAAAATAGAAAGCTTTTATTTTCAACATTTAATGGGATTGGGGTGGTCGTCATGAGCAGTCTCTAAAATCACATACAACACATTCATTAGGAAAATTCAAAACATGGTGACACGCATGGTACAGAGGGATACACTGCCTCTTCCCGGCTCCAACATCCTCGTTTCGAGTTTGAGTTACTGTCCCTGCAGAGCTTCTGTACATGCTCTTCCCACCAGGTTCTGGCCTGTTTCCTCCCATCCACTAAATACATGGTGACAGGTGGACTGTGTATAATGTTCTATGATAGAATAAAATTGCCTTAAGAGTGTATTCCAAGCTCATAACAAGTGTTCCATAGATAAGCTCTGAATCCACTATGGCCCTCAGGAGAAAAAAAATCATTAGGGACAGTGAGTAAGTAAATGAGAACCTGAGACAGTGAGCAAGAGTGAGAGAGAGCAAGCGAGTGTGAGTAAATGAACAAGTGAGAGTGTTGGTGACTAAGTGAGAAAATGAGAGAGTGTGTGTGCGTGCGTGTGTGTGTGTGTGTGTGTGTGTGTGTGTGTGTGTGCGAAAGAAAGAGAATGTGTTTGTGTGTAAGAGAGTGGGCGCGGGTGTGTGAGAGAGAGAGAGAGAGAGAGAGAGAGAGAGAGTATGTGTGTGTTTGTGTGTGTGAGAGAGAGCGAGAGCGAGAGAGAGAGAGCGAGAGAGAGCAAGAGTGTGTGTGTGAGTGCGCTTGTATGTATGTGAGAGAGAGCGAGAGAGAGAGTGTGAGCCACAAAGAGAGAGAGAGAGAGAGACAGAGAGCAAGAGTGTATGTGTAAGAAAGTGTGTGTGTGTGAGTGAGAGAGGGGGGGGGTGAGAGGGAGAGAGAATTACAGACGCTCCCCGACTAACGTTCTTCCGTTTTGTTTTTTTTTTTTAAAAAAGTCAAATTTTTGAGTTTAGTCGTACCTACGTAGTACGCCAACATAATGACACTGCGTCCATTGTTTACAAACGAGACTGAACATGCCCCTCCTTCTTCCCAGTTCAGTTTTTTATATACATATATATATATATATATATAGATAGATAGATAGATAGATAGATAGATATATCGTTATATATATCAGTTATATAGCGTGTTACCCTTGTGTTAAGACGTCGTCTCTGTGATCTTTGTGTTAACACTGTTCTGCGGACTTTTGTAAGCAAATATGATTGGTCAGAAGTGTAAGCCTACTAGCATGGGTGCAAGTCTCATACACAGAGATGAATTAACTATCTGCTCTGATCGGCACAATCTACCGTGCATACTCAGTTTAAGCAAAGAGAGTTGTACAATGAATGAAAATCTGAATCCAGGAAAGAGCTCTCTGCTCTGCTGGCTCCACATCAGTGCAGGCTGTGTTCTAAACGAGTTCAACGGCACCCTTGCGCACTTGAAAGACCAGAAGTCCGTATAACCCACAGCAAGTACACTACTTTCGGTATTGAGTGCTTCACATATTGTAAGCATGATTGGCTGTTTTAAGCTTCATGTAAAGTGATTCGGTATAAATAAGTGACTTATTTGAAATTAATGTTGATATTATTTGATATATTTGATATTATTTTACAATGTTATGTTTATAATAATTGATTTAGGGGTGTTTTATGAGATACAGTAATGGTATTTATGGATGTATAGTGCAGTATGAGCGTCATACGTCACTGTAACAACTTACGTTCACTTTCAACTTACGTTCGGCCGTCCGGAACCAATTAAAAACGTAAGTTGGGAAGCGTCTGTAATCTCAGAGGGAAATTCACAAATTTGTGAGTGAGAGAGAGAGAGAGAGAGAGCAAGAGAGAGAGAGAAAGCAAATTTTGAGAGTTTGGAGTTTGGTTTTTGAGATACTTTATAGGAGGAATTCAAATTCAAAAGGCAGGAAATTCACAGGCTGATCAATGTGTAGCCAGTTCACTTTTGAGCCATTGTACTGAAACCCCTCTATATAGACGAATTTCAATGTTGTCAAATAGTAGTCAAGCGACTAATGTGTGCACGCAGACTGGATGCAAAAAAACTTTTCCAGTCTTGTTGGGTTTTCTTGTGTTTTGTCTTGTATGTTGTCTGTTGGAGGTAGAATTCCAGACATCCCATCCTCTACTTATAACTGACTTTTAGCAGGGGGCTGATTTTCATGATTTATGTCTTGTTCGCGATTTCTTTCATATCTGTAAAAGCAGTGCACGTTTTTTTTTTAATTATTTTATTATAGGTATCTTAAATAACAAACATGCAAGGAACTGAAATTTGCGCATTTTTTTTTCTTTTTTTGATAAATTTGCTGTTTAAGTCCACAAAGCTGCTAACTGTTTGTCAAAAATGTGTTTTTCCTTCTCTGCAGTACGACGGTATCAACATAAATGAGCTGTCTAGACCTCAGACAGGTAGAAACACGATCTGTACAGTGTGCTTACATTAAGCTTCCATTATAGGGAAAAAGTATCTGCCTAGAAGATATCATCAAGATAAAGAAAAATAAACAATCAAAATCTTTGTAGAGAAGAAAATGGACAATATTCCCATTAGAACTGCAGTAGTCTGTAGAAATTTTTGAAGATGAACTGCTTCTCAAAAGAGAAGTTTGTATTCTATAAATGTGTATGGTTAGGTTCCCTGGTGATTCGAGAGCTGTCATACAGACAGTTGGCTGATGTCTCACACTGTAGCTACCTATCATACGTTTGTATGTCGTCTTCGCAGAATGAAATATTTAACAGTTACTCCACCATCTCTGATTGAATATAAACTCATATTAATCATATCGAATGAGACAAAGTGGAATAAACTGTTTCATTCTATCTATAACCACAAGATTGAAAGAAATATAACTAATTTTATTCTCGAAAATTTAAAAAAATGATCAAGTACTCATTGAGCTCGCATAGAGGGTTATGCTACTTCTGGGAAAAGGTGTGTTCAATAGAGGAAAAAATGTTGGTGCCTTTTTGTGGAATTAGTCCACAGTGAATGAACGAGCGATCCAATAAATAAAGTGTACTCTATGGTCACACTGGGGCACGATGTCCCTGTACTCCATGATTTGCGAGTATCAAAATGAAGGGGGGAATCATGGGATTGAATCATGATGATTTTGAGGAAACTTGGTGGACTTGTGATGAATATTATAATTTAATACAATTTGATGCCAATCATGATATAACATGGGATTGTAGTGGAGATGAGTAGAGCTTAAAAGACCTTAAGAGAATGTAACAGATCCTGATGCGCCATTGTAGGTGACTTTAAAGAACTTCAAGTTTCATTCCTCGGATGCATCCTGCCTCATTTTTATACTTCGATCATGCTCATAAATAATTGCTTTGTTTTTTTAATTGCAGAGATTGCATACATCATGCCCTATTGTAAACCCTGGGCTACAACGCCCTCCTACCCAGTCATCAACATCAGGCAAAGCTGAGGACTGGTTCTTGCAGCAGGCCAATAAAGTTTCTTTTGGTGGAAAACTTAAAAAAATTATTTAAAATAAATACATTTTTTGATCAAATATTGTTGCTTTTCATGTAATACGTCTATAATGAACAGAAGAGCCATGATAACTTCATTTTTTGTAATGACATACATACTAATGATGTACTGGTGTATGAGGTGAGATCTTAATAATAGCTTAGCCATTCAGAACTCACAACTGTTCATATCCAGTCAATATAGTTAGAATAAACATTTGCTTAGTCGGATATAAATGCCGTGACAAGCCATGATTGTTTGGTATTCAGACTTTGAAATCCAGACAGTAGACTCATGTTTAACAAAGTTAATCATAACCATCCTGGGTTTGGGCTGATATCTCTTCACACCTGTCTGAGGAAGGCTGCGGGTAATGTTTAATTGATATTTTAAAATACCACACCACCACATGAGCTGTATAATTACAAATATAAAAAGATCAACAATTAAGCCACCAGTACTGGAGTGCAGAGAGGGTTTCAGAATTCTCAGTTTTCAGCAAACCCTAAAAAAATGGCAGAAAACGTGAGGCACATCCTGCCAGCGGAGAGATAAAGGGATTCTACAGCTGCTCCCCAGTTATAACACAAAGAGCCAAAAAAAAAAAAAGCTGGGCTGAAACCAGATACAAAACATACACAAACTTTCCTCCGCCTGGGAAAAAATTGCAAACTTCCCACTGGCTTGCTGTTTGTTAAACACTGCAGCCTGATGATCAGGAGGGGGGAAAACTACCATACATTAAAGTTTTAGAGCCAGACATGTGGGAAAATCATAGCAGCACAAGCACGACTGCTCAAATATAGATGAAGATTGATCACAGCTTTGCTGGCAGCATTCCACCATAACTCCAAATCTGGTTTTATAGCTTCAGAACTGAGACGACCGCACTCCTGACAGTCGTAGCTAATCATCTACACAATATACATGCCACCTGTTAGATACTGCTCCCCTAAGCTGTAAATAGACAACATGCATCTCTAAACATGGTCAACGACACAATGCTTTAAAGAGAGTCAATATTCAATAGACTAGAGCTACTATAATGAAATACAAGGGAATTTCTAAGGGTTCTCTTTCTCAACCACAAAATGACCTTAGAGAAAATCTATTCTTGCACTATTTTTCAATATAGTCTATTTAAATATCAACACACTTGGTACAACAATGTTCAAGCTTCACTTTCCCTTCACGAAGGTGGTCACATCTTGAGTTTCCAGATGCTCCTCAGCAGCATGGATGACTTTGAAAAACACTGATCATGCAGGTGGGATATCAATTTGGGATACAGACAGAAGTTGATGTTGAATGAGAAAGGTGCAGTTGAGAGCCATACAGTATGTGAGGCACTTCACCGAAAGTAGGCGCTTGTCGCAGAGACCCCTTTTGAGATAGAGGCCAGAAAAGTAAAAATGGTCCATTTTTATCACAATTCAGATTTTTGCATAAACTATTAAAACAAGTATTCAACTATCACTTGCTCACGTGAAATCAACTAAAACTCACTAAAAATGCCCCCCCCCGTTTTTCTGGCGAGTACCCTCATAAAACGAGATAAAAACAGTAGCAAACTTACTGATTTTCTTTGCAATTATTCACCGAGTTTGGTACAAGACACACTATACACCAGAAGAACAGCCATGAAGTAGTCTCTCCATTTTGGATACTGTTTTGATATTAAAATGCCGTTTCAGCGAATAAAATAAAGGTTATGAAGACTATATGCTTGTAAACAATGCAGGCTAGTTGCTAAGGAAGATCTGTAATGAGCACACTGATTGGTCAGCCCGGGCTTGCACTGCTCGGTGCCCATCACACGTTAACTTCAGGTTTACTCCCTGCTTCTGGTTTACCTCATGTGGAATTTATTTTGGACTTTCTCTTCAATAACTGTCATTAAGTTTATTTATAAGATTGTGAATACACATAATTTCTGGAAAAGGAGAGTGAAATGTCATCTGTGACAGAGACGAGAGAATTGGGCTTTGAAGATGCCGGAATGCCTGGCGTTCTTGAAGATTATTTCGCTGGTGCGTATTTTTCTCTGCATGCAAAATTTGATTTGATTTGTGCGTAATCTTGTCTGGACTGGACATGTTGGATCATGGGTTTTCTAGTTTTGTATGAAAATTGGTCAAGACCTGAAAAATACTTAAATGTTTCATTCCTTTTACAGATGAACAACTGATGATGATGCCAGCTGTGTTGATGATGATTTTGATTTTGATGAAGAGGCATCTGTTAATAAGAGTGTGCATGAGTGGTGTTTATGAAGATCATGTGATCCTTTCTGCTGAGCAGGATTATAGATGAAGAAGATAATAATGAGGGCAGAGTTGATGAAGCTTACTTGTATAAAGAGATCAGAGTTTTGTTATATAGTTTTCTTATATATAGTTTTCTTAATTTCAATGTGATTGTTTGAACCTGACAGTGTTTTTTTTTTCAATCAGTATCATTTGAACCTTTATATAATGGGCGAAAAGAAACACACTGATCTTATTGGAATAAACAGAAATGGAAAAAAATAGTCTTTTTTTGTTCATTTTGGGGGGCTTACCACGGTGACTGGTGGGTGTAAACAGGGGCGTGTCTGATTAAAATGAGGGTGATTTCTCTTATCATCTCTTCCTAAAACTTTACCTAGACTTGTTTTCTAAAAGTTTATATGGCTGAAGCGCATAAAAATGTTTGGTTGCCAAGGACTAATGAACTTGGAAGAAGGGCAATCTTTGTGCTCATTTTTCTCTAAAACGTCTTTTAAAATTTTTAGTTAAATGCTGACACAAGAAATGGCACAGCTCAGTCAGTTTTCAAGGTATTGACAAACTTTTTTGCAGCTTTGGGCCTCCTCTATCTGACTATGTAAAAAAGCTCATTTTTCATTTTTGGACACAAGCGCCTACTTTCGGTGGAGTGAGTTCCTCACATACTTGGTTGCTTTTGCCACTGCAACCTGTGCTCTGTGGGAAGGCACGTTCTCCTGAAGCATTCATTCATTCTTTTTCTGAACCGCTTAATATTAATTAGGGTCACAGGGAGGCTGGCGCCCATCTGAGCCGACTCCGGACAAGGGCAGGGTACACCCTGGACAGCTTGCCAGGCCATCGCAGGACCAACACTCACACAAGCATTCCCACTCACATCTAGGCGAGATTTGGAACAGCCAGTTAATCCACTGTGCATGTTTTTGGACTGTGGGAGGAAACCGGAGTACCCTGAGGAAACCCACACAAGCACGGGGAGAACATGCAAACTGCACACAGGAATGCCCGGGCTAGGAATCAAATCCGGTCCTTCTCACTTCGCGGTGGACGTGCTAACCACTATGCCACCATCCTGAAGCATTCGTTCCCTTTTGTCTTTGATTGCTTCAAATATTCAAGGTCTTCCAATATACAGTCAGACCTCCAAATTGGAGTTACACCCTTGTCTCCAGATGATGCTTGTTTAAGGAACTTTTGAAGTACAGTACATCCTTGTAAAATGCAGTTATCCATTAAAATGAGAAGGGAGGGCGGGGTCGGCTTAGAGGAAAAGTAAGCCTACCTCTTTCAGGTAACAGGTACAAAGCCCATACCTTCTGCGTTAAGAGCTGTATTTAGAGGAACAGGAATTAATTTCAAGAGTCATGTGAAAGAAGTGCTCGTTCAGCTTATTAAAATTACTTGAGTGCTGAGAGTTATTTTACAAGACCAACACATTTAAAGACAAGTACCACAGGTACTATAAGTGTCTGTGAGTTAATTCTGTCTGTAAACATCCATCAATGAAATCTAACAACTGCCCATGGATTTTCACCAAACTGGGTGGGGACACTACCCTACCTGTGTCCCAGTGATGGTGTGATTTTGGAATGTCTTCATCAAAGATGAAGGTCAGGACAGGATCACAAAGGTTTTGAGAGGAAGCACCTTAAAATGAGTGCTGATAAACAGAGTCACAAATAGGAAAGTATATATGTGAGCCACTCCAGTGAAAGTAGGCTCTTGGGTCCGAAAATCGGCTCTTGGGTCCAAAAGTGAAAAATGAGACTTTTACACAGTCAGGCAGAGGAGACCCAAAGCTGCAAAATGCAGCAAAAAGTTTGTCAATACCTTGAAAACTGACTGAGCTATGCCAGTTCTTGTGTCAGCATTCAACTAAAAAATTTAAAAGACGTTTCAGAGAAAAATGAGCACAAAGATTGCCCTTCTTACAAGATCATTAGTCCTTGGCAACCAAACATTTTTATGCACCTCAGCCATATAAACTTTTAGAAAACATGTCTAGGAAGAGTTTTAGGAAGAGATGATAAGAGAAATCATCCTCATTTTAATCTGACAGGTCCTTTTTAAACCCATCAGTCACCGTGGTAAGCCACAAAAATTAATAAAAAAAAAACAACAACTTTTTTTTTTCATTTCTGTTTATTCCAACTTTTAATTTTGTATGCAGAGAAAAATACCAATACTCATACAATACTCATTAAGTTTCTAAAGTACTTAATACTGAGCATATGGGATTTTCTTAGATTGAATTTCAGTGGAATCATGTCTTTTTATTAATATTCCAGCAGTTCAAGCAGACCTGAGGTATCACACACACAGACAGACAGACAGACAGACAGACAGACAGACAGTAAGCAGTGGGTGATTGCTCATTTGTGCATCTATCGCACCGTTTCCACCACTCCCTTCATATATTTTCTTCCATTCAAATTGCACTAGTTCATCTGGATGCTGCTCATTTAACCGTTTGCACACTATGGTGTGTGTGTGTGTGTGTGTGTGAGAGAGAGAGAGAGAGAGAGAGAGAGAGAGAGAGAGAGAGAGAGAGAGAGAGAATCTTCAAAGCCGAATTCTAGCATCGAATTTAACATCTATACTCATGCTGCTAGACATCACAGATGACATTTCACTCTCCTTTTCCAGAAATTATGTGTATTCACAATCTTATAGATAAACTTACTTACTGTTATTGAAGAGAAAGTCGGAGATAAGTTCCGCATGCGGTATACAAGAGTCAGGAAGTAAACCGGAAGTTAACGTGTGACGGGCACTGAGCATGTGCTAGCCCAAGCTGACCAATCAGTGTGCTCGTTTCAGATCTTCCTTAGCAACTAGCCTGCATTGTTTACGTGCATATCGTCTTTATAACTTTTATTTTATTCACTGAAATGGCATTTTAATGTCAAAACAGGATCCAAAATGGAGAGAAGACTTCACGACCGTTCTTCTGGTGTATGGATTATATTGTCTTGTCCCGAACTCGGTGAATAATTGCAAAGAAAACCAGTAAGTTTGCTACTGTTTTTATCTAGTTTTATGAGGGTACTCGCCATAAAAATGGGGGGGGGGGGGGTACATTTTTAGTGAGTTTTTTTGTCGGTTTCACTTGAGCAAGTGATAGTTGAATACTTGTTTTAATAGTTTATGCAAAAATCCAAATTTCGATTAAAAAATGACTTACTTTTTTGGCCATTTTCTCGAAAGTAGTCCATGCGACAAGCGCCTACATTCAGTGGAGTGCCTCACATATAGACAATCAAATGCAACTAATACTTCTGCAATTAATTAACCTACATAGGTTAAACCCCAGCCATCTCACAAAAATCACAATCCAAGCTTATGAACACTAAAATAGTATTATTTGTTCAAGTAATTCAAAAACCCAGAAGTACAGGTGATTTGCTTTTACCCATTATAAAACATGGAGGAATTACTATGGCATGAGAGTCTTGCATAAAATTAGCACACACCTTTAGACCTGACCAAGTCCCTGCGATCACAGGTTTGTCTTCAGAGCATAGTAAAGCAGACTGACTGTGCTGGAGACACTGATAAGACACAAACCCCTTTGCCTTCATGTGAGACTTCTGTAGAGTACGGGAACTGAGGGTGGCACACATACTGCCAAAAATTAACACATGTAAGGCACAGGCATATCCACATATACAGAACAACAACACTGTCACCTTCGTGCTTATCTTTACCATAGGCTTTCAGGTCCAAAAAGCAAAACACATCCATACCCACATTCCGGAAAAGCTGTGAAACTGAACACTTACAAAATAAGCATGTCAGTGATTACACCCCGTTTTTAACACCAGACTAAAACAGGCAGTGGTGTTATTGATTCACAGTGACGAAGGCCCAACAGGACTCGGAGGAAGTTAAAATCTTCCTGGGTAATTACCTGTCAAAGGTGATGAGCTGTCTTGAATAAAATGCCAGGTTCTGATTGTATGTTTTCAGGGTCTGTGTGTGTGTGTGTGTGTAGGTTGAAGCTGTCAGTGCCTCATTTATCTTAGAAATACCTCAGACATCGTTAAAAACCCTTGAAAATATTCATGATGCTCCGAGTGCATTCAAGGACTTTTTATTGGACTAATTCCAGTAAGAACAACAATGGCTGTTGCTGCATCAAGTTCTGTGACAGAAAACACCTGCCCTGTCATCAGGAGAATGAGTTCCAATCCCAACACAGCCATCTGTGGCGTTACTCTCCACAGAGCAAAGTAGCTCTATTTGGCCTTTAAAAGAAGGCTTGTGAGTGCCCTTTATGCATCGTTAGTGCACTTTATGGCAAATCCAATCGTTAAAGCTGACAGAGACAGCCCACAAGCATAATCGTGTAGGCAAGGTGAATATTTGTGCAATACTACTGCTTATTCAGTTCAACAATAACAAGAAAAGGTATTAGCAGAGATTTTAATATTAGTTTTTGTTTAAAACAAGTAGTTAGCATTATGAAATCCTTATTAGCACTTGCCTTCACCCTTCAGTGAGAAAAAAGATTTTCTGTGTCAGAAGAACAGCATGCTAAAAATACTGTTGCAAAAGGGTTTCCTTTTTTATTATCCAATTTCTATCTCAGTGGAAATAGTGAATTTCATTTCCTGACTAGTCTATAAGTGCAAAAAAGACCCAATAAATGATACATAGAGATTTATAATCCAGTAAATTCAGGTTTAGTCTACTAATCAATTCTAGTTCCCCAATCTCACTGCAGACCCTCGATGCTGCAATTCAACTATTTATCTTACTTACCCTGAAAACAATTATTCTTAGAAGCATATGCATAATGCATGGAGTCTAGAAATAATAGAAAAAGAGACTACAGGGTCCAAACGTTTCAGCCAAAAGGAGCATGTCATAATATGCCAATATAGAACAAGCATAGAAGTTTGAAAGACCCAGCTTCATTAGTGACAAGTAAATGTCTGGAAATCTAATATACAGTTTTGCCTCGGTGACCTTGAAAAGAAGGTCAAGGCCACTCACGTAAAATCTCCGCCTAGCAGTCATAGTAGTCAGCCAAAATACCAGGTTTGAAAGCCCAAGCTTCAGAGCACGGCAAGTAAATGTCTAGAAAATAAAGTATGATGGATAGACGAACCGGCAGAACCCATTCCGAAAGCTCCCGAGACATTTTGTGGGGCCACACCAGTGTCAATAAGCTGATGACGACGAGTCATTGTTTTGTATCACTAACTTATATCCATATACATTATGTGTGTGTGTGTGTGTGTGTGTGTGTGTGTGTGTGTGTGTGTATATATATATATATATATATATATATATATATATATATAGTATATCAATGTTCCCACTAAGCTGCATGCTTGCGCAATCACGTAACTCAGTGAGTAACAGCTGTCCAGCCAATGATACCATACGGTTCACTTACGCTACGCAGTCAATCATAGCATTGATAGTGCTTGCATTTGCTCCCCGCCCATACGCGTCGTTCAGTTTCAACAAAGTCTGCCTCAAGTTCTTTAAACTTTTAATTTTTACTATACTGTAGATGCATCGACATAGATGTATTACACTATATACGCCTTACTACACACACCTACACACATCTACACACCTACACACATACAAACGCGCATATGTGCATATGTAGATGCCTTAATTAAAGTTGTTGTTTTTTGTTTTTTTTATAGAATCAGTGTGTGCTGTTTTACTGCAATGGTGCTGGAAAATGCAAATTTCCCTCTGGGATAAATAATATCCATCCATCCATCTTATTGACTGTAGATAATAAAGAAAAGTTGAACAAGTCGATCGCTATCATTTGGCATAGTGAAACTAATTATACAATTATTAACCTCATGCATACACACACACACACACACACACACACACAGTAAGTTAACAAGACTAAGCCCATGCCAAAAAAGTACATAATAAGTAAGTAAATAAATCAATAAATAGCAATTTGGGCTACAAAACAGCACTCAACAATCCCATCCTCCCATCATCTATAAAACTTATTTGTCAGCATTACAAGGGTAGCAGTCCCAGCTGAATTTAGACAAAAGGTATGGCCCACCATGAAAAATCTGCCAGTCTATTACATTGTTAAGACAAACAATTAA
This sequence comes from Plotosus lineatus, assembly GCA_024760905.1. NCBI lineage: Eukaryota > Metazoa > Chordata > Actinopteri > Siluriformes > Plotosidae > Plotosus > Plotosus lineatus. Next base: position 27,837,628 of record CM045736.1, read on the forward strand.
CCATTTCCAACTCACAGTTAATAATAATTTAGAGAAGCCAGTTGCTCAAACATGCATGACTTTGGACTATGGGAGGCAACAAGAGTACCTTGAGAAGGCCCACCAACACAGAAAGGCCCTTTACCTTCTTACAGATCTTCAGAAAGGAAATCTAAATCTGTTGATTGTGGGTCATTGAAAGACCTTGGATTCATCCTGGAGTTCGTCAAATCCCTTTTGAATAATATAAGCAGTACACATTGGGTGCACCATCATCATCCTGGATTTTTGGTACACCTGGTCTTATAAACATGTCCTCTACTTATGGGCTGTTACATAATCACGCAAAGCATGACCATTAAGCAGGCAAAATCCAGATTTCCTGCACTTCTGGGTTCCTCAATATGCATAATATATGGCTGTAGATATTGTGGTTTGAAGACATCACCTGTCCGTTATGCTTGTTTGCACATTGGGGGAAATGTTTACCCCATTTGGTGGCCCGGTCATGTATTCAAGTTTTATAAAGCACATATACATTTTATGTTGAGACAGGGTTACAGAGGTGCTAACTGATTTCTGTGGATATTATTCTGGCTGTATTACAGGGCTATTTATGAAATTATTCACTAAATTATCCATCTAGCTCTGTTAGATATTCTTACAGTTGGCGAATTTCCACCAAGTAAGCCTCATTAGAATTCTGTTACATGCTTTCAAACTTAAACATTGTTGGCCATCATAATATTTTAGCCAGTATATGATGCTATTTGGCCAAATAATCAAATCATGTGCTTCTGAATGCAGTTGGTGCTATGTGCTTATGCAGTACATGACATTTCGGGGGGTTTTTCATTCTTTCCTGGCATTTTCATCAGGCACAAATTTGAATGTCACCTAAAACAGCATATGAACCTCACTGCTGCATGGGAAATACACATCCTAGTTCATGACTAGAAACAAAATTACATCAACAGCAGATTGTATGTGAAATATCCATTGAAAATGGCTTACAGATGGCAACTGAAAAAAATAATGAACAACTAAAGTGCATTATCAGGCTGATCATCAACATTAAAACAAGGTGTTTTTGGATGGTGTTTGACCTTGTTGGTGATCATCAAGCTCCTCCAACAAATCGCTGGCTTAAAATGGAGGGATTTGAGAAGCCTCATGATATTGGGAACTATGTTGTTCAGGGCATCAGCACCGAGTAGGGTCTTCCAAGGTTAAATAGTCTTAGGGGATTGAAAGACCTTGATCTTGAAACACCACCTAATCCAATTAGAACACTTGCACTGAAATTTCTGCATAATAGAGAAATAACAACAATAACATAATTTGTATTAAAGCTAGACCTACTCTCAGAGATATTGGTCATTAGTCAACACTTACTGATCAAGCAGACTGAAGGAGTCAACATAAAAGTATAGAATTTACATTAGTGTGCTGGAGCGCACAAATCAAACAGTAACAACACACCACCTACACTACGAAAACTAGGCCCTCGGCACTCGCTGTCTCAACACATCATAAAAGTTACAGTACCACTGAGTCAGCCTTTAACTTCTGCAGGACCTATAAGTAGACTTAAAAATATACAAATTCATAATGCCCAAAGGTGATGCTGCTCGAGCACAATCCTGCAGGGCCACAGAGGTGTACAAGTGAAGTGTCTTTCCCAACCTCAGAACACCTGTTAGAGCCCAGGGGGGGCCGAATAATAAGCCCATGAGCTGAATCAGGTGTTCAAGAGGGAGAAAACTGCTGAAATGTGCAATGCCATCCAAAGTCTGACCAGAGTCCTGAGTAACAACTAGCAATAGAAATAATGGTAGATTGGGTAAATGTTATGAAGAACAGTCTTTGTAATTAGTCTCATTTGATTCGAAACATTAGCTGAATTAAATGTATACTAAAATTAAATTAAAACTAAATCAAAAATATTTATTATTTTTAAACTAAACTGCCCCCAATTTAAAATTTGTGTTTCGGATATTTTTGTACCTTACCTTCTATTATGGAGATCAATATCTTCTTCTTTTCCTTTCGGCTGTTCCCTTCAGGGGTCGCCACAGCGAATCATCTCACCCTATCCTCTGCATCTTCTTCTCTTACACCAACTACCTTCATGTCCTCCTTCACCACATCCATAAATTTTCTCTGTGGACTTCCTCTAGGCCTTCTGCCTGGTAGTTCCAACCTCAGCATCTTACTACCAATACATTCACTATTTCTCCTGTGTACATGTCCAAACCATCTCAATCTAGCCTCTCTGACTTTGTCTCCAAAACCTCTTACATGTGCTGCCCCTCTGTTGTACTCATTCCTGATCCTATCCATCCTTGTTACTCCCAAAGAGAACCTCAACATTTTCATCTCTATGGAGACCAATATAATAAGCCTATTTAAGGGGGAAAATGGCACAAATAGTTTGGACATACATTTTACATAGGTATAGCTATACTAAAAGATACTATACTAAAAGATACTATACTAAAAGATGTGGGGCAGTGGTGGTCTAGTGGATAGGGCGCAGGATCGCTGATCCTAAGGTTGGGGGTTTAAGTCCCCACAGGGTTTTTTGAAGGAATAAGTAATATTTGTGTATAGACATTGACAAAAGTCTTGTCGCACATCTGTATACAGTCATGTATAAAAGCCCATAGCACACCAACCTATGAACCGACATAATCAGCCATGACTTAAAACAACCCTCTGATAGTACTGAATGTTCGGTCCTAACAACAGGATTGCAAAGAAATTTCTTCTAAACTTTACAGCTTCTTAAATGCAAACATTCCCTTTTGGTCTGAACAAAATTTCAGAAAAATAATAAAATATGATGAATAATTATCATATAATAATCACACACCTTCAAGATACTCAAATTACAAATAAGGAAAAGTGCTGCTAACAATTCTTGAGTTCAAAGACACTATTAATACATTTTTAATACATAAGGAAGCTATTTTAGCGGGCAACTAATTCATCAAATGTTCAGAAAACAGTCCGTGATCAACCATATGGTGAGAAATCTGAGCTCCCTGTAGGTTTGAAACATAACCGGAAGCAATAATCTGTTGATATTTGCGACTGGTAATGTTCCCACCCATTTTACATAGTTTTGTGATCCCTGTGTACTGAAGGGGACCAAATCCATGATGTTTCTGGCTCTTCGGTGAACTCTGGGTCCAGCAATTTTCTAGATGGTCAGTAACAACATTGGTGGCGTAGCAATACGACACTGAATAAATAATTCACCTCAAATATAATTTTTGTGTTTCTGCTAATAACAGTTTCCAAGCATTGGAGCCTTGGTAAGCACATTATGGTGTTCGAGCTGTGTCATGTGATGAACCATTGATTCAGAAGCAGACATCACTGGCCATGAGTCCTAATGAAGCGTTTGAGGGAGTCATTAGGAGGCTTGAGCCACAACTTTAATGTAGCCGGTTGTTCTGTGGATAGTTTTCCTTGCATGACTGAGCGTACCTACGTCTACCAAGGGAGTCTGAAATTTCTTCCTACTGCTTTCAAATTATTTTCATTTGCTTTTAGATGTTCTACAGTTTTTGCAAAAAGATTTTATTAATAGCCTGAAAGCTGCTTAAATAACTATTTTATGTATATTTAGTTAATCAGGCACTTTTCATTACTTTTTACTCATCATCATCATCATCATCTTGCGCTTAATATGCCATGCAGCAGCCTAAGCGGTGAGGTTCATACATCCCTCTCCCCAGCCATTTCCTCTAATCCTTCTGTGGGGACACTGACGCATTCCCAGATCTGCCTCCAGTGTGTGATAGGTCGACCCCGAGGTCTCATACTGGTTGGACGTGCCCAAAACACCACACCAGGGAGGTGTTTGGGAGGCATTCTTTCCAGCCTGAGCCACCTCAATTGTCTCCTCTCAAAGTGGAGGAGCAGTTCCTCCCGAATGATTGAGCTTCTCAACCGATCTCCAAGGGAGAGCTCCACGACCCTGCGAAAGAAGCTCATTTCAGTTGCTTGGAACCGGGATCTTGTTCATTTAGTCACTACCCAAAGCTCTTGACCAAAAGGTGAGGGTTGGATTATAGATCGACTGATAAATCGAGAGCTTTGCTTAGGGGCTCAGCTCCCTCTTCACCACGACGGACCGGTACAAGGTCCCCTTTACATTAACGGCTGCAACGACCTGCCTGTTGATCTCCCAACCCATCCTTCCCACACTAGTGAGCAAAATACTTGAATTCCTCCACTTGGGGTAGGACCTCATTCCAGACCCGGAAGCTGCATTTCACCCTTTTCCAGCCGAGAACCATGGCCTCGGACTTGAGGGTCCTGATTCTCATCCCGGCTGCTTTGCACTCTTACGAATCGCTCCAATGAGAGCTGAAGGTTTCGGATTGATGAAGCCAAAAATTATACCATCCACAAAAAGCATAGACGAGATCCTATGGCCACCAAACCAAATCCCCTCAATGCCACAGCTGCTCCTCGAAATTCTATCCATAAAAATTATGATCAGAATCAGTGACAAAGGGCAGCTGTGGCAGACTACAACCTTCGCTGGAAACGAATCCGAGCTGTTGTTACCAATGCTGAACAAGTGCAGACTCCAGTGGTACAGAGACCTAATGGCCCATAGCAATGGGTCTGGTACACCGTACTCCTGGAGCACACACCACAAGATAGCCTGAGGGACACGGTTGAAAGTGAAATGTAGTTTCTCTAAATCCACAAAACACATGTGGGCATATTGGGAAAACTCCCATGCCCCTCCAGGATCATGTAGATCGTATAGAGCTGGTCAAGAGTGCTGCGACCAGGACAAAAACCACATTGTTCCTCCTGAATACAAGGTTCAACCATCAATTGGATCATCCTCTCCAGTACTCCTGCATAGACTCTCCCAGGTAGGATGAGGCGTGTGATTTGAAACTCTGGTTTGCCAATCCAGAGGTAAGGCCCCAGTGACTACGCAATGTTGCAAAGATGTGCCAACCAAGACAATCCTACAACATCCAGAGTCCTGAAATATTCAGGGTGGATCTCATCCAACCCCCGGAGTCCGACCACTGAGGAGCTTTTTGACTACCTCGAAGACCTCAGCCACAGTGATGGGTGGACCCTCACCCAAACTCCCAGGACCTTTCTCCTCAACAGAGGGCGTGTTGGTAAGATTGAGGAAGTCCTCAGAGTATTCCTTCTTCCTTCCCACATCTTCCCAGTCAAGGTCAGCAGCTCCCACTTCCACTGTAAACAGTATTTGTGGAGAACTCCTTCCCCCTCCTGAGGCGTCTGATGGTGGTCCATAACCTTTTCGAGGCCAACTGATAATTGCTTTCCATGCTGTCACCGAAGTCCTCCCACGCCTGAGATCTTGCAGCTCAGACTGCAACACGTTTGGCCTGCCAGTACCTGTCTATTGCCTCGGGAGTCCCATCGGCCGATAAAACCAGGTAGGCCTCCTTTTTCAGCTGGACAGCCCCCTTCCCACAGGTGTCCACCACCGAGTTCGGGGGTTACTGCCACAACAGGCACCGATGAACTTTGAGCCAGAGCTATGAGCTGCCGCTACAATAATGGAAGCATGAAACATTACCTATTTGATTCCCATGTCCCCCATCTCCTTCAGGATGTGATCGTAGCTCTGCCGGTGGTGGGAGTTAAAAGCCTGTCTCATTTTTTACTAATTTCATTAATTACTTTGATCCAGAATTTGATATTACATGATTGCGACAAGTCTTTTATACAGCCTAGAATGGTTATGTTCGTATTTTATTAGAAGTAAAATGTAGAAATAAATTTACAATTTCGTGTTTCTTTTACAAAACAATATGTATACTTGTAGGATTAATGTCAGGCATAGTTGACAAAAACCAGTTTAAATGTCGGTGAGATATGGGCTTTTATATATGAATATCCACATGTGCAACAAGACTATCGTCAATGACTGCAGTATCATAATACTTAAATAACCCTAACATTACTGCTGCAAAGCAAAAATTCCATCTTACCGAGACGAAATATCATGAATGCTGTCAAAGTGAGCTTCAATTTCCTTTAAGAAGTTTATCAGACACCATATCTGAAATTATGAAACCTATTTTTAAACCGGAACCAACTTATTCCAAGATTTCTTGTCAAATATAATTATCACTCCATGCATCAATATATTTTCACAAGTATTAAATAACTGAATCAGCAAATTCAGATTTTTGCTGTGTGTAAGTGACAATGTGTGATTTGATGCATCAGATATCGGCCCGTGGCGATGCTGCAGTCCCCTCTGCTCAGCACAGTATAAATACAAAAAACTTTCCGCCATGGATTAGTGAACTGTTCATAGTGTTCCCCACCTCTAGTATAAGCAGACTGATTAATTGTTGACTGGACAGATTAATGGTTTGTTTGTTGGATGGATGGACAGACTGATGGATGGGTATATTTTTGGTTGGCTGAATGGATAGACCATGCTGGTAGAATGGTTGAGTGGATGATTGAATTGCTGGATGGATGACCAGATAGAAAAATGATGATTTGTTGGATGGATGGTTGGGAAATATTGCCAAGTGTGGGTGAGAGCAGTGGTAAGAAACTAATATGACAAACCTCTTATTCAACTAGAGGTCTATTTTCTTCAGTGCTCACCCCATCTTCATCTCATCCCAACAGGTTAGAATTGGGTTTTATCTGAAGAGATGGACATGGTGATTATTAGGATGGAGGAGTCGATAGTTACTGAAGCATGAGATCTTTATCACTATCTTGATGAAGGATCCATCCACTACCTACTTCCACCCTCATGGTGGAGATAGCCAGATAGCAATATTCAAGATTCTGAAAGTGGTTGCAAAAAAGGAGTACAAAACACTTAGCAATGGTGTGTGTTGTGATGTGACCAGTGCAAACTTGACTTGAGATGGTTGGTCAAATCTTTTGTAGAACAGAAAAAAAAACATTATCAGGAAATACTGAATTAAGTGGAGCATAGTGTGTAAAGACAGGTGGAGAAATTGTCTTCAGGTGATCCAACAAGCTGTGTTTTATGACCCCCCATTTTCTCCCTAATTTGGCCATAACCAATTCCCACCCATCAGGTATTGCATTCCCTATCACAAGACTACCACCAACCAGGTAGGGGCAACATGCTCAGACGGAAACTACTGTCCGCCCCCTCGTATGAATGTGCTCACCGACGCCCATGGTTGGCTGGCAATCGCTGTGAGTGACAGGGAAGTGAGCGTATGCTGTCCTTTCCTCTCATAAGAGCTCAGCCAATTAGCTGGTCGCTCAGCTACAGACAGCTGTGGCATTAACCCGGACTCAGTCTTGGGGTAATAGTTATGCGCTATTTGTCGATGTACCTCTAGGGAACCAAATATTATGAAATTCTGTCAGAAAAAGCAAGACAAAATGAAGGAATCTTACTCAAACCTTTACTAGATTTTATGTACAGTATGCAAAAACGTCTGTAGACCATGGGGGATTGGTGAAGCAGAGTGTAGACTTTCAGCTTTTTTCACCACTTAAAGACTAGCAGATAAAGTGCTTGCCATGTGGAAATAGAACATTCCGAGAGCCCTGGAGAACTCTCAGAAACTTAACAACAACTTCCCAAAAGCTAGCTGGTAATCCCTTATCAGAAGTAACCAAACAAACCATGAACCCAGTGACCATTACAAATCATTCTAACCTTCAGAGACGAATGGAAGAAATGGGGCAAAACACCCAGTGGGTTATGAATTAAGTATTTCCTTTCCCCCGAGATGATTAAAGAGGAATCTGCTACAAGAGGAACAAAAACAAACAAAACAGCAGAGACATGAAGCAGGTGCAGGTGGGCGTCCTTGAAACCAGGCCAATTAGGACTCTGAGATGGATCTTGCTTCGAGAATGAAGGCAAGTGGTGCTAAGAAAGAAACCGGCTGCAGAGAAAAGAGGCAGAAAAGTGGCATTTTGTGAATAAAGTTTTTCTAATTTGCAAGTTATGGGACAGCACCTTTGGTAAGGAGTGAATTAGGAGACATTCTTTGGGAGGATGGTTTAAGAAAGAAGTACAAATGGAAATGATGAAGATAAAAGGAAAAAAAAGACCAAGCCAAAGTTGGATTTCTGTTGAAATTTGACTGAAATTCAATTTTACATGCAAGAAAGTGAGAACAGCAGGGACCACTGACAAAAATCTGTCTTGTTTTCAGGGCTTGGTTAATGCATCATAAAATATATGTGATAACTGGTGATGAAAACTGAAAACTCTGACTTGTGTGTCTTCCAGGCTCCTTAAACTAAACGATGCTTAAAGATTGGTTTGCTTAGTTTTCATCCAACCCTGGTACAGTCCGTTTCAAAATAAAAACAGGTCGGGCCTCATTTCTTCTTACTTAAATCTACTGGTGCCTCTCGTCTAGGCTGCATGAAGGAATTGATTTACATTTAAGAAGAAAAGGTCAAAAAAAGAAAACAAGAACGCTAACCATTGCATAGGCTTTAAATAAGGATACACTACCCCCTGCTGGGCTTTCTGTTATATCACACTTTCAAAAATTCGCTTAATCTGACAATGTTAATCTGTCTTCCTTTCGTCTTTTTCCCTTTTACTCGGGAGTCGCCACAGCGAATCATCTTCAAATCAATCACGTTTGATTTGGCAGAGGTTTTTTACGTCGGATGCCCTTCCTGTCACAACCCTTTTTAGCAAGGGACAGAAACACGCTGACGATGATCTGACAATGTTAATGAATCTATTAAAAATTCCTGGATATAGAATTCGATCCTGAACACAACCAATGTCTTCCTTGGCCAAAAATCCGTCACTGGTTGAAAGTTCATGTTTAAAATATCCCCACTTTCTTACTTAAACTGGCAGAAGTTAAAAAAGAAGAGAAAAAAGAGAAAAAAAGAAAAAAAATTTAGACGCTGGTAAACAACCTTATTAGTAATACAAGCAGAAAGGTTGCTAAATTTTTATCTCCACCCTGCTAGTAAGTTTAAATCAATCTGTTCATAAGACTTTACAGCAATTAATAAACGTAGGCAAAATAATCCTAAGTGTGCAGCTTCAACCACAAAGACACAAAAAGGTCGCAGGTGCAGTCTCATAATTGCTTGTCAGAACAAGTATGACCCTATTTCTGACATGAGTAAAACATGCATATCTAGAGCCTAATTATTCATTCCTGCCACTCATAAGAAACCTGTCTTCTGTTTCATATATAAAGATGGATGACTCAAACATTTCAGTAATTACTGGAATTTAGCAATTTCATCAGAAGCGCCACGAGTTAAAAAAGAAAGAAAGAAAAAAGCAATTAACCTCTAATTGAGTGGTCAAACCTACAAGTCTGTTCTGACAGGCATGTGTAACTGAGATCTATCCTTTTCTTCCATTTAAATTATTAGTTGATATCTGTTGGTTTTTTTATACCCAAGTGTACTGGCTCCACAGGCTGGAACTGGTTTCTGTAGCATGAAGAAACAAGGAGTTCAACTCTGCCTGGACCGGGATGCTAGTCTATCGCTAGTGAGCTTCTTCATACTTTTTACCTGTACCCACTTCTACTGCTGGGTGAACAGAGACACAAGTATGTTTGAGAAATTGCCCAGGAGCTTTTACATCGGTAGGGGTTTGACATCATGACCTTGGCACTCTAACCACTACACCACTGTAGACTTAAATTAATTGAACAGCATGATTCAAACAAATAATCAGATGATCCTCAGAGCTGTGAGGAATGTCACTGTCATTGTTAGGGGAGGAAAACAGAGCAGTGATAAGCTAAAACTGATATGCTGCTAAAACTCAAACTCCCACACAGACCATTAGTCATAAGGGAGCTTTGATTAGAAAGAAAAATTAAAAAACGAGACATAATGGAAGTCAGAACTGTACAGAACATTTAATTTTCTGGAGGTGGTTTACTTTATATAATGTATAGTGAACAGGTCCACCAGGTAAAATTTCAGTACTAAAATAAAACAAAATGAGCTAGTTCCTTTTAATTATTTGATTTATATGGGCAATTTTTTTCTTTTCCCCCATTAGCATGGTTGCGGAAATGCAATCGCATTACAACAAGATCCCAGGTGATGCTCACAAAAAATAGCACCAGCCATCCACAAGGTTGTAATAGGGCTCTGGAGGCCCCATGTCTCACCCACTAAAGCTTCTTTTCAATGATTCATTATAGTTTCTTGCTCTCTAAATACCTCTTCTGCCTGCTGACCTTTGATCCCTTCAAAAGATTAACAGGGAACCTCAGACAGGTAGACACCAGAGGAAAGCAGACAGATATGTCCAGAGTGTTACCCTAATCTTCACACACACACAGACACACACACACACACACACACACACACACACATATATATATATATATATATATTATATTCAATATACACAAGAGCTTCATATTTCCCAGGAGGCCCGTCAGGCATCCAGCTCTGCCGAGAGGAAACTCTTTCTTTCTTAGGAACTTATACAAGAGGTTGCTGTATCACAAAATACTATCCTCCTGGGAGAGTTTGCCTATCTGGGCAATAATAAGGCAGTAATAAGGCTCTTGAGGTTCAGTGACTCAAGAAAAGAAAAAATGAGAAAGAAAAAATGCGTAGAGGTGCACAAAAATTATTCCTATTTATCCCGGCTGATATCAGGGGAACCCGTGTTCAGTCATAAAAAGTAGCCCTTAAAAAAGCAGGGATCAGCAATAAATAATTGACGATAATAAACTAAAATAATGCATCACAATCTATGACCGCATTGATAAATTGTCTATGACAGCATCTCTGGAAGGAGTTTCTGCTGCAGGGCAAACCACAAGTGTATATTTGAAGTTTTATTGTTTCTGTAGTAACAGTCAGTGGTGATCCGTCAGGGCCAGCAAAGCCTTCTCTGCTGTCTTAAGCACGAACCTACATTTACAACTTAAATTCCAGTATTTGTTCCATTAAATTGTATTATTTTATCCCCAACAGTGTATTCTCTTCATTTCACATGTACTGTATGCGGATGTTCGATTTTTTTATCCAATAATATTTCAGCTTCTATGTGCTGCCATGTCAATCTAATTTGCCCAATGACTTCAGAGTCAGGAGTGCTGGCCAATGTCACTGAAACTTAGCAAGGGACTGTTTCTTTAACCAATCAGATTTCAAATTCGCCTCACAGGACCAGCTAGCGTTTATAATATTGTCAGCATTTTTCCGTCCTCTGATTGGTTGGTCGAAGAAAAAGTCGGTGAGTGGTCTCTAGTGATTTGCAGGCCCATGTACCAAATGCATGGTTGGCCACTGGTATGAAAGACTGTCTGCATAAAATAATTTCACAAAGAATGATTGGGGGGGGGGGGGGGGGTTAAAAGGGGCATTTATTTCATGTTTACTGGAAAAGTCTTCATTACTGTTTCTATAACAACCAGTAATTTGTCCACCATGAGAGGAAGGCAGGCTAGTGGAACGCTTAATGGTTATTCCACAAAATTATGTCAAACATAAAGCAAAGAGTTATATCTGATGAGACAGATGGAAAAAGAAAAGTGTTGGGGGTAAAAAGGTAAATATGTATACAGGGATCCCTCGCTACTTTGCGCTTCAATTAATGTGGCTTCAGTTTTTTTTAACTAATTAATTTTATCAACAGCTAATTATGTTTGGTTGCAAAACCCGCGAAATCCATATTGGATTTTTTTTGCAAAAACCAATAAATTCAAATAAATGGCCAAACAACAAGGAATTGTCTGAAAACATTATAAAATGATGCTGTTATCATCAGATAAGAATAGACACAATGTCTCAACTGCAAAACAACGTCAAGAGAGCCCACTTCAGGGGCTAATGGTTCTTTTTAACCCCCTCACTTTAGGGCTGGCATGGACGCTCGCTTAGGCCTCAACTCCAAACGACCAACACAGAATTATCAGAGTATACATCAGATGTCAATGCACAAAACTTCTGAATTGCACAAAATAATGTCAAGAGAGGCTACCTGGTGTTGTGTGTACATGATACACGGGGAATTATCTCAGCCCCGCTGTATCGAGCTACTTTGGCATTATAACGGGCAGAATTTTTTCAGCCTGTGGTGTTTACGTTTACCTGTTGGTGAAACCATCCCAGGCTCATCCATTTCATCGAAGCCTTCCATGTTTCTGCTGCAAAATTAGGGAGAAAACTGCAAAATTTACCCAACTTCAGCAGCTAACCATGGGCGCCGCCATGTTGAGCATCACATCATCTGATGCACAATTTTGATTGGCGGAATGGATATTGCAGATTCTAGTAAATTATGTGAATGGCGTTTAGCGGATCTTGATAAAAAAAAAACCACGATGTTTTCAGGTCAGTAATGCATGGGATATAGTGGGTTTTGCAAGTTTTCGGCCGTCTACTTCCAAAATTAATCCGTTCCAGTGCCGTTTTCGTAACCTGGAGTTTTCATAAGTAGAGGTGCATTTTACATGTAAAACGTGTGATTCGTTCCAAGGCTCCCAAGACTACCCCATAAACCCTTTAAAAATTATAAAAGTACACCAATTTTGTATGAAATATGTGTTAAAAGTAAAAGAAAATTATTTACCTTTTTGTAAATCTCTTGAGCCACCCATGTGACGCTTTAAAGTCCGGAGGTTGCTGGTCTGAAGAACCCTCACCCCCACACTCCTTCACAAGGTCCTTAAATGTGGCGGTTGCATTTTCTGAAATAATCGCCTCCGTCACTGCATCTCCACTTTTAATGCCTCCTTCTGCTTCAATATCGTCTTGATTGAAGAGGGGTTTTGGCCATACTCCTTTGCGATTTCGCTTAACCGCATCCCACCTTCGTATTTTTTTTATCATCTCCTGCTTATCTTCGATTGATAACGAAGCCCGCTTCTTCTTTTCGGTGTCACCAGGAATCACTTTCTTGGGGTCCATGATGGATAACGAAATATAACGCTGTAATGATCACTCTCAAAAAAAACCTCACAAGCCAACAGTCCTGTTCAACTCTCTATCACGTGTGAGACAAACAGGAATTATGGGTACAGGAATGGGTACAGTTCAGCCCCCTCCTGGCCAATGAGAGGCCAGCGGGGCGGGATGTTGGGAGACAGCCAATAAGAGAGCAACTCGCGCATTGTTTGAATGGTGCGTTTGTTTAAATGGCGCATTTGGTGCTTTTCATAAGAAGAGGTTGTTTCGTATACAGAGGATGAAAATTTAGGAAAATGTTTTTCGTCACCAGGATTCTTCGTAGTCATAGGCTTTCGTAAGTAGAGGGCCGACTGTAATTTGATTTGATAAGCTTCCCAAGAGGAACAGTGAGGTTACAGGGAGCAGAGAAAAGGAAGGTGGAGGATTTTAAGCATTTAGGCTCAACAATCCGACCCCTGAAAGGAACAGCCGAAAGGAAAAGAAGAAAGAAGAAGAATCCAGAGCAATGGAGAGTGTGGAAAAGAGGTGAAGAAGCATGTGCAGGCTGGTTGGAATGGTTGGAGAAACGTGTCCGGTGTGATGTGCGATATGAAGGTATTGGCGAGAATGAAAGGAAAAGTGTACAAGATGGTGTTGAGGCCAGCGATGTTGTATGGTTTAGAAACAGTGGCCCTGGGGAAAAGACAGGAGGCAGAGCTGGAGGTAGCAGAGATGAAAATGTTGAGGTTCTCTTTGGGAGTAACGAGGATGGATAGGATCAGGAATGAGCACATGTAAGACGTTTTGGAGACAAAGTCAGAGAGGCCGGATTGAGATGGTTTGGACATGTACAGAGGAGGGATAGTGAGTATATTGGTAGTAGGATGCTGAGGTTGGAACGACCAGGCAGAAGGCTTAGAGGAAGACCAAAGAGACGATTCATGGATGTGGTGAAGGAGGACATGAAGGCAGTTGGTGGAAGAGAAGAAGATGCAGAGGATAGGGTGAGATGGAGGCAGATGATTCGCTGTGGCGACCCCTGAAGGGAACAGCCAAAAGGAAAAGAAAAAGAAGCTTGTACTTCGAGGCAAGAGCTACCACTTGGCAGCACCATCTCAATTTCTTTTGGTATAGCATTTAGCGGGTTTTGCACCTAAACTCTTCAATAGAACCTACAAAACCTCATTTAAAAGCATAAAAAATACAAAAGGCTATGAGTATGGGCTCAAGGAAGGTGGTTCCTTGTTTTCAGACTTCATCCAGCCTTAGACACATATACACAATTTCTTCTCAGAAAGCTGAGCGGATAAACCTGTCTGAACTGCACTAAGGCTCTGAACTGGAGAGTAGAGGGTTTTCCTGCAGGCTTTCTGTATGAGGGGTACATAGCCAGCCTCATCTGCCACCTTGGGCATCTCAAAGTGTTATCTCTAATTGAGTCACACTTGCCTGGTGGTAGAGTAATAAGGTCTTGAGTCTCTGCCAATGGTCTCTTCTACCCATTCTCCCCCATCCACTTTCTCCTCCTCAGGAATTCATCACCAGCTCCTGCTGATCTACAGCTCGCTTAATCCCCTCTTCTGGCCTTTGGCATTTCATAGCCTGTAAACGTCAAGGCAAACCTCACCAGAGAGACAGACAGATGGTAAAGGAAAGCCAGACATGTGTAGCAGGCTCTCTCTCTCTCACACATTCTCTCTCTCTCTCTCTCACACACACACACACACACACACACAACAGCGTACCAAATCTCCCAGGTGGCCCTGTGCTCAAGGCAGCTGTGCAGTCATGAGAGTGACTACCAAAAACATTTAATCTCATCTCTCAAGATCTTTCATGCTATGAGCTTATTTGGCATTCAAAAAGGAAGAAAAAAATTACAAACCCTATTTCCAGAAAAGTCACAATAATTTCAAAAAGAAACTAAAAACTAAAATGTGAGATTTGTTCATTCCTGTGAAGTTTTTTAACTGACAAGAATTCCCCCCAATTTTTAAATTATTTTTATTGACCAGATTAATTGTATTGTGCAAATATGGGGAAAAAAATAGAATTTGATGCATGCAACACACTAGATAAAATTTGCGGTTCTTACCATTGGTCTTCATGATGTGCGAGCATAATCAAAAGTGGATAATATTTAAATTTAAACAATGGTAATGTACTTTTTAAGTTCCTCTCTAATATACTAAAATAATAATTTGCTTCAGGTTTGGTGGTTTAACTAAAATGAAATAGTAGCCCGGAGAGAGTGAACCAATCAGATAACACTATTTCCACAAAATACTAGTCCTTCTCAAAAAATTAGCATATTGTGATAAAGTTCATTATTTTCTGTAATGTACTGATAAACATTAGACTTTCATATATTTTAGATTCATTGCACACCAACTGAAATATTTCAGGTCTTTTATTGTTTTAATACTGATGATTTTGGCATACAGCTCATGAAAACCAAAAATCCCTATCTCAAAAAATTAGCATATGTCATCCGACCAGTAAAAAAAGGGTTTTTAATACAAAAAAAAAAAAAAAAAAAAAAAAAAAAAAAATCAACCTTCAAATAATTATGTTCAGTTATGCACTCAATACTTGGTCGGGAATCCTTTTGCAGAAATGACTGCTTCAATAGGGCGTGGCATGGAGGCAATCAGCCTGTGGCACTGCTGAGGTGTTATGGAGGCCCAGGATGCTTCGATAGCGGCCTTAAGCTCATCCACAGTGTTGGGTCTGGTGTCTCTCAACTTTCTCTTCACAATATCCCACAGATTCTCTATGGGGTTCAGGTCAGGACAGTTGGCAGGCCAATTGAGCACAGTAATACCATGGTCAGTAAACCATTTAGCAGTGGTTTTGGCACTGTGAGCAGGTGCCAGGTCGTTCTGAAAAATGAAAATGTACATCTCCATAAAGATTTTCAGCAGATGGAAGCATGAAGTGCTCCAAAATCTCCTGATAGCTAGCTGCATTGACCCTGCCCTTGATAAAACACAGTGGACCAACACCAGCAGCTGACATGGCACCCCAGACCATCACTGACTGTGGGTACTTGACACTGGACTTCAGGCATTTTGGCATGTCCTTCTCCCCAGTCTTCCTCCAGACTCTGGAACCTATATTGCCGAATGACATGCAAAATTTGCTTTCATCCAAAGAAAGCACTTTGGACCACTGAGCAACAGTCCAGTGCTGCTTCTCTGTAGCCCAGGTCAGGCGCTTCTGCCGCTGTTTCTGGTTCAAAAGTGGCTTGACCTGGGGAATGCGGCACCTGTAGCCCAGTCCACCGATTCCACAGGTCCCCCAAGGTCTGGAATCGGCCCTTCTCCACAATCTTCCTCAGGGTCTGGTCACCTCTTCTGGTTGTGCAGCGTTTTTTGCCACACTTTTTCCTTCCCACAGACGTCCCACTGAGGTGGCTTGATACAGCACTCTGGGAACAGCCTATTCACTCAGAGATTTCTTTCTGTGTCTTACCCTCTTGCTTGAAGATGTCAATGATGGCCTTCTGGAAAGCAGTCAGGTCGGCCGTCTTACCCATGATTGCGGTTTTGAGTAATGAACCAGGCTGGGAGTTTTTAAAAGCCTCAGGAATCTTTTGCAGGTGTTTAGAGTTAATTGGTTGATTTAGATGATTAGGTTAATAGCTCGTTTAGACTACCTGAACATGATATGCTAATTTTTTGAGATAGGAATTTTGGGTTTTCATGAGCTGTATGCCAAAATCATCAGAATTAAAGCAATAAAAGACCTGAAATATTTCAGTTGGGGTGCAATGAATCTAAGATATATGAAAGTTTAATTTTTATCAGTACATTACATAAAATAATGAACTTTGTCACAACATGATAATTTTTTTTAGCAGGACTAGTATATACATTTATACCCTACACAGAAACACACAATAACATTATCATTATCTTACTGATCTGAAACTGGGCGGTGTCATCCGCAACAAGCATGCATTGTCTGTTCTGACACCTTTCTATCATACCCAACATTAACATAGTGTGTGCTGTAGTAGTTGTGTGTTTTGCTGTGAGAACAGACCGTACATTGTAGCCATCAGCCCCCCCCCACCACCACCACCACCACCACCACCACACACACACACACACACACACACACACACACACATCAAAGCGCCATGGGCACCCATGACACCTTTTGTTGTAATTTACCACTGCACACCAGGAACACAGTTGTTTAGTCACTACTGTATAACATGGCCATCGTCAAGTACTTTGATCCGTACTGTTGCTCATTTTTCCTGATTTCAGCACATCAACTTTGAGAACTGACTGTTCACTTTATGCCTAATATATTCCACTGGGGATAAATATTTGAATTAAATATGTTTCTATTGTCTCTGCACAAGTCAGCAGGAAATTCTGACACACGTTCAAACAGTGATTCTGACAGCTTGAGTCGTTACACTGAAATGTTTCCAATGATGCATGTTGGGATCATTTATGACTAAGAAAACACTAAAACATTAAAATATATTTTCCATATTTACTTAGTAATTAAATGTTGCTGTTAACCCGCTTATAATAAGCAGAAAACTCAGGCTCCTTTCAAATCCTTCCCACAGAATAAAAAGGAAAGAAAGGGATAATGGTGAAAGCAGAAGATCAAACCCTCCCACCTGCTGGCTTCTATCAACTACTGAATTTAACTCAATGTAGGTGGCTGTCAGAAAATTTAAATTTGGGAGGAGGGGGGGGGAACCTTCCATTTGCTGGGTGTCAAACATCTGTAAACTCATTTCATTTCTACAAACAGTGACAGATTTTGAGTTTGTGTGAAAACACCAGGTGTCATGAGGGAGGTTTTCAAAATTTCTCATTAGTAAAGCTTGTTATTTTGCAAAACATGCCCAGAGTTGTCATGGCCAATGAAGGGTTTTGTATATGTGTGTGTGTGTGTGTGTGTGTGTGTGTGTGTGTGTGTGTGTGTGTGTGTGTGTGGTTGGGGCTGGAACTAAATAAAACAAAAAGCTTGATGTAGATTTGACTCGAGTCAATTGACGATGGTATCCGGGACTCATAGATGGATTTAATCTAACATGAAACCAATAAAACTGGATGCTTTCAGTGTCAGTAAACATGTTTACTGCTTTATGGGCTTTTCACACAGCGATTGACAAAAACTTTCTCCACTTCACTCTCCTTTGGTATGAAAAATAAGAATGTCACCGCAAGTCTCTTGTCTAGTAACCACCGTAGCAACAACACCTCAGCTAATACAAGGTCAGCAATGGTTCTGCTGTTACACTAAACCTATAGCCCCATCATTTTCAAAATATAAAACTTTCTACGGTATAATATCTAAAAACCATTCACTTGCGTTCACAAGCATGGAATGTACATGCGACAGCAATGAACTTGACCTTTCTGCTACAGACCTTAAAAATTAAATAATCAGTAAGTATTTAAAGTGGAAATAAATGCAAAGTTCGACAAAATATCTTGTTTATGAAAATGGATTACATAGGGCCAGTGTAACCTTGACCTCCAAAACCGAATCAGTTCATCATTTAGTTCAGGTCATTGTCGAACGTCTAGAGAAAATCCCTAAAAGGAGTTTTGAAATCCCTCCTTTGCAAGAATGGCTTGGTAGGATATGTATATAGACAACCTGATAACAATCATCTGGCTCTGAAGACATAAAAATCTTATTTTAAGTTGGGATCAGAGCAAAGATAGACAACATTACACATGGATGATCCACAAAATTAAAAAAGACACCTATATAAAGAGAAAAAAAACCAAGAACTACAATTTAAAAAAAATAATGAGTGTAGAAAAATACAACTGAGAATGAACCAAATCAACAATTTGTGGCTGACATTTTTTTTCTGGGGAGGTCCTTGGGGAGTCCCATGTTTACTGTGTGTGGGAAAACACACACAGGCAGGATTTCTTATGTAATACAGGGATCCCTCACTTTCCGCAGTTAATTGGGACCATTGAAATCTGCGAAGTAGGATCACCCCCCACTGACGTATACGTACATGTATATGAATATATAATATCGATAAATACATATGCAATGCTATAAATGCTTATAATAACAATTAAACATTGAAAAAATAACAGAAGATGTAAATAAAATATAAATATAGACGCTTTCCAACTTACCAACATTCGTTTTGCAAACATCTGGAGATACCAGGCAGTCCAAGGTCGAAAATGAAAGTGGAATGAAATTGAAGAACAAGTAGAAATAGAAATTGAATAAAATCTACAGAAAGATAGATCATAAATATAAGTATGAAATATGATGAAACATTGTCCTGAGGTACATTTAATACTTGGCTCTGGCAGATGGGGCGTGGCTGCACAGAAGCGCACACACTGATGCAACAGTGTATTCAGTTTTGATGGGAGATTTTGGGTTGTTTTTTGTTGCTTTAGGTTTTTTTTGCATAATTGGCCTTGTTTTTGTGACATTTTCCTTAACTTTTCCACCAATTCTTCCTTAATTTCCTTATTTTTTTAATTCGATGAATATTTATTTATTTTTAAAAACGCAATGCACTGAAGCCGCATTAATTGAAGCGTGAGGTAGCGAGGAACTACTATTTTTTGTACAATGAAATGTTTGGAAATGTTTCTGTACTGGCTTGATAATGTAGAAGAAAAAAAATCAACAAGCACAGGATTGAACAAGACAAGAATTGATTTATTTTTATTCTGTCAGGTGATTGGAATTAGAAGCGGCTATATTTTTGCGGGAGAAGGACAGAACACAGGAGTAAAAATCCATTCAGTGTCACCCTCTAATAGTAATGTAAACAAAGGCGTGAACAAGTTGTTCCATGGGAAACGCATGTGGATGTATGTGGGTGTGTTACCATACAAAAACAAAACTGAGTCAATAATGGTTCAAGCATCAGCAATATAAAGTGATAATGGTATAAAATTGAGTCCCTAGGCACCATTGTTTAGTACTGTGACTCCCACCAGTTCAACCTTTCAGAATCATGGCAAAATACTAAAACACAACATGTTTCCCCTCTGTGTAGGTGGACTGGATTTGCTGACTAGCCATTGTTCACTTTGAAATATCTGTAAAAGCATTCAGTGCTTCAGGTCTTATTTTGTTACATAGAAAGTTTGAAGACTCTTGTATCTGTTGTACAACAAGGAACAGACAGACTTCTGTGGATGATGGGCATAAATCTGCGTGGGAAAATACAAGAGGAAAAAGAATACTGTAGGTCTACTGTCCATGTCTGAATGAGAAAGGTGTGGCTGTCACTGACAAATGAGACTATACATACATGTGAAGTCAATAGCATCATGTAATACCCCCATTTCACTGGAGCACCGCATGCAATGATCATAGCGGAAAGGCGCGGAACGCAGTCTAAGGAAGAGCTTCAGCATTTTTAGACAGAAAATGGGTGAAAACCAGTGCTGTAGTGGTAGGTACAAGCTGGTACATGCCGTGTACCCACTTGTTTTAGTGGTTGAGTTGCGTGTACTGACTTAATTTGGTCTACTTTATAGTTGATCAACGTAAATTTCCGCGACTGTAAATAAAAAGCAGAGATGAAGTGCTAAATAGTTTCAAAGCCAAAGCCGCACCCTCCCCGCGCTCCGCAACCCACTTCATGGACGAGGTGCTGCTGTGCACCTGGGTCGCTTCGCTGCCATTGTATACTCACTTATTTTTTGACCACTATAGCACTGGTGAAAACCCTACGGAAAAGTGGAAATCCCTCCGATCTAATCTGTGCTGGATGAAAGCATGCACTTGAGCCCGTGTTTATGACGCGCTGATCTCTGAACCCCGCTTTGGCTGTGCGTGTGGCGTGCTCTCTATACTCCGTCCGCGTGCACGTGATCATCAGCATGAGGACGATGATCATGCAGTCTCGATCAAAGTCTCAAGTAAACCACAATCAGCAGTGGATCAGTGAATCAGAAGAAGGTGAAATACTCGCAGTGTGCCATCAATCGGTCTTCAGAGGCCATGTCTTAAAGTGAAACCACCCGGCAAGCGCTTGATCTGATGCTGCTGCTGCTGCTGCTGATGGTGTGTGGTGGTGTGTAGAGCACGGAACACTCACGGAATTTTTTTCCGTGATCGTGCTTTTGAACATATTCACGGAATATTTTCGCTTGCCGGAAGCATATGGAAGTAGAGGAAGACTTAAGGAATAACTACGGAATCACATGGAATGACCCAGATGATAAGGGAATAATTACTGAAGACAACATTTTTGTTTCCGTAAGTCTGTCGTGCTCCAGTGAAATGGGGGTATAAGTCATGACTATACACAGTTGTGTCGGCAGGGTATCTACATTCACCAAGCATTTAATCAGGTTTAAATAATAATACCTGCTTTCTTGAGGTGGACAATATCTGACAGCAGCTTTCAGCTTCTGCTTTAAGGTCATGGTTTATATAACTACATATTCCATTGTAAATTTGCATATGAATAATGAAAATGTATGCAATTTGTTCATGTAAATGAGCCAATGCTTCCCTGATGTGTGCAAAATGGAAGCTCATGTTCTGATGTTTCCGGTATTATTTTATTCAGAACTTGGCTAAATTATTTCTGCTTTGCTAGCTTAACATCTGTGTATTGTTTTTTTTTTTGCCAGTAACTTGCTGTATATGAACTAATGAATTCATTTCCTACTCATGCAAATCCACACTCTCGCAAGACTGAAACAGGGGGTAGGTGGACAGAAATAAGACTACCCAATGCTATAAGGTACATACATTCTCCAGGACAGTCAAAAGGTTGACAGGATTTTTTTCTTTAAATTTAATTTTGAAGATATTCAATGAGTGTCAATGTCCTGTGTTATTGTAAATAACTGGAATTAAATCCAGTGCACTTCTCTAGACAAAAATAAAAGTGCACAGAGTGTTCATCTTCTTTTCCTTTCGGCTGTTCCCTTCAAGGGTCGCCACAGCGAATCACCTGCATCTTCTTCCCTTACACCAACTAACTTCATGTCCTCCTTCACCACACCTATAAATCTTCTCTTTGGTCTTCCTCTAAGCCTTCTGCCTGGTAGTTCCAACCTCAGCATCCTACTACCAATATACTCCCCATACTTCCTCTGTACATGTCCAAACCATCTCAATCTAGCCTCTCTGACTTTGTCTCCAAAACCTCTTACATGTGCTGTCCCTCTGATGTATGCATTCCTGATCCTATCCATCCTCGTTATTCCCAAAGAGAACCTCAACATTTTCATCTCTGCCACCTCCAGCTCTGCCTCCTGTCTTTTCCTTTGTGCCACTGTTTCTAAACCACACAACATCACTGTCCTCATCACCATCTTGTACACTTCTCCGTTCATTCTTGCCGAAACCCTCCTATCACACCACATCAGACACGTTTCTCCAACCATTCCAATCTGCCTGCATATGCTTCTTCACCTCTTTTCTACACTCTCCATTGCTTTGGACTGTTGAACCTAAATACTTAAAATCTTCCACCTTCTTTATCTCTGCTCCCTGTAACCTCACCATTCCTCTTGGGTCCTTCTCATTCACACACATGTATTCTGTCTTACTGAGGCTAACCTTCATTGCTCTCCTTTCCAGGGCATACCTATACCTCTAACTACAGATCACAATGTCATCTGCAAACATCATAGTCCATGGAGTTTCTTGTCTAACCTCATCTGTCAGCCTGTCCATCACCATAGCAAACAAGAAGGGGCTCAGAGCTGACCCTTGATGCAGTCCCACCTCCACCTTGAATTCTTCTGTCACACCAACAGCACACCTCACCACTGTCTTACATCTCTCATACATGTCCTGCACCACTCTAACACACTTCTCTTCCACTCCAGACTTCCTCATGCAATACCACAGTTCCTCTCTCAGCACTCTGTTACATGTTTTCTCCAGATCCACAAAGGCCAAATGCAGGTCCCTCTGGCCTTCTCTGTACTTCTCTATTAACATCCCAAAAGCAAACACTGTGGTGCATCTGTGGTGCTCTGTCTTGGCATGAAACCAAACTGTTGTTCATAAATGCTGACCTCTGCCCTTACTCTAGCTTCCACTATTCTTTCCTATAACTTCATCATATGGCTCATCAACTTTATCCCTCTGTAGTTGCCACAACTCTACACATCTCCCTTGTTCTTAAAAATGGGCACCAGCACACTTTTCCTTCCTCTGGCATCCTCTCACTTTCGAAGACCTTGTTGAATGCTCTTGTCAGAAAATCTACTGCTACCTCTCCTAGACACTTCCATACTGCCACAGGTATGTCATCAGGACCAACTGCCTTTCCATTCTTCATCCTCTTCCATGTCCTCCTCACTTCACCATTATTAATCTTTGCTACTTCCTGGTCCTCAACAGTCACCTCTTCTACTCTTTTTTCTCTCTCATTTTCCTCATTCATCAGCTCTTCAAAGTAGTCTTTCCATCTTCCCAGCACACTTCTGTAATCAGTCAATACATTTCCCTCTCTGTCCTGAATCACCCGAATTTGATGCATGTCCTTCCCACCTCTATTTCTCTGCTGTGCCAACCTGTACATATCATTTTCTCCTTCCTTACCATCCAACCTAGCAGCCAAGTCATCATACACCCTCTGTTTGGCTATTGACATCGCTACTTTTGCCTTACACTGCATGTCCCTGTACTCCTGTTTACTCTTTTCGGACCTCTCTATGTCCCACTTCTTCTTAGCTAACCTCTTCCTTTTTACACACTCCTGCATTTCCTCATTCCACCACCATGTCTCCTTATCTATTTCTTTCCAGAGGACACAACAAGAACTCTCCTACCTGTCTCCTTGATCACATTAGCTGTAGTTGTCCAGTCATCTGGAAGCACTTCATGACCACCCAAAGCCTGTTTCAACTTCCTTGAAGACAACACGACACTCGTCCTTTTTCAGCCTCCACCACTTTGTCTTCTGCTCGGCGTTTGTCTTCTTCACCTTCCTCACCACCAGTGTCATCCTGCACTCCACCATCCTATGCTGTCTGGCAACACTCTCACCCACTATTACTTTGCACTTACTGACTTCCTTCGTATTACATCACCTCCACAAGATGCAGTCTACCTGTGTGCTCCTACGTCCGCTTTTATAAGTCACCCTATGCTCCTGTGTCTCCTGGAAGAAAGTATTCACCACAGCCATTTCCATCCTTTTTGCAAAATCTATCAATATATGTCCTTCTGTACTCCTGGCCTGGATACCAAACCTGCCTATCACTTCCTCGTCACCTCTGTTGCCTGCACCAACATGTCCATTGAAGTCTGCTCCAATGACCAGTCTTTCACCTTTGGGGGTACTCTGCATCACTTCATCTAACTCACTCCAGAATCTCTCCTTCTCTTCTCGCTCACATCCTGCCTGTGGGGCATAAGCACAAACAACATTGAACATCCTTCAAGATGACTCGTACTACATTTCTCTTCCCATCCACACCATGATAAAACAGCGAAAAAACCCTGCTCCTAAGCTTCTAGCCTTGCTACCTTTCCTCTGAATAAACAGTATGTCCACCTTCCTCCTCTGCATCATGTCAGCCAGCTTTCTAGCTTTTCCTGTCATAGTTCCAACATTCCAAGTCCCTACTCTCGGTCCTCTTCTCTCTCTACCTATGGACACGCCTCCCGCCTCTCCTTCTTCGACAAACTGTAGTTCAGTATCCACCGACACCTTGTTGGTTAACAGCACTGATGGCGGTCGTTGTTAACCTGGGCCTCAACTGATCCGGTTTGGAAGTCATATTGATGATCCGCATAGTAGATCTGGCACAGGTTTTACGTCAGATGCCCTTCCTGACGCAACCCTCTGCATTTATCTGGGCTTGGGACCGGCGTGAGAAAGAACACTGCCTGGTACCCCCCATGGTTTCATTTGTCTATCACATACAAAATCAAATCTATTCAAGGGACTAAAAGGTTTGCACAGTGAAATGGAATTGCAGAGTGAATAACAATTACTTGCTGAAAACGAGATGCCTATACCTGAATCCACTGTCCTGAGAGTCAAGGAGGCTACTCAATTCAGCAACATCCATTGAGACAGAGGTGTATGATTGTTTTAGTATCTACTACACAGAAACATTGGTACATAAAGCACACCAAAATGAGATTTAGATTTCCTTTTAGTTTATTTTTACATATTTTAATCTAGACAACCTGGGTTTGGAGTTCTCTGTACTCCTAACCAATTCAGTGATAGGCTAAAAGCTTGTTATTTCATAGGAAGTATTTAAAAATTTGAATTTAAACTACTGCATGGTAAATCATTGTCTGTCTTCCTTTCGGCTTTTTCCCTTTTACTCGGGAGTCGCCATAGCGAATCATCTGATTCGCACGTTTGATTTGGCAGAGGTTTTTACGTCGGATGCTCTTCCTGACACAACCCTTTTTAGCAAGGGACAGAAAAACGCTGACGACTTTGCAGCCTACTCTTTACGAAAGTCAGCAATGGTTCTTTTACATGCCTCTCACCATATACAGTGAGAGACATGGCCTGCCTTTGATAACCCAGTTAGCTGCACTGGGGGGGACAGTGACAACCCTGTGGAGAGTGGGACTTGAACCCCCAACCTTTGGATCAGCGATCCAGCACCCTATACCACTAGACCACCACTGCCCCAATCATTATAAATCATTATAGTATTTCTTTATATATATATATATATATATATATATATATATATGTATATATATATATATATATATATATATATTTATATTATATATATATATTTCTTCATTATAGTATAATCATTATAGTATTTTATTTCAAGACAGGCATTTGTGCCCAACCAAATGTGACTTCTTTGGCCTGCTCTGAAAAACAAGACTAAACTCTTAGTGGTCTCTGGCTACCAGAGGTGAGAAAATAGGCCACCCTTCAGTTGTACGCATTGCCAAGAACCCGGAACAGAAGGTTAGCATTAGATTAGCTTGCTACCTCAGCCAGTTTGACTATTAATACTAGACTCATTGCACAAAAAGAAAGAACCTTTGGAATTAAAATATTCAATGTTAAAAATCCATGAAATACGACTGTATCAAAACAATATTTTTGTTTGTTTTATAATTTTAAAATGTGATAATGGCGATGGCTTCTACTCCAAGTGACAGTTACAAACTGTAAGTGTCTATCACTTGGATTCAAGCATTACTACGTTTTAATAATCCTCAGATAGTGGACCAAATCAGCAATTCCATATAATAATTTGCTCATAAGAGATGCATGTTCATTACACCACAGTGACCTTGTTTAGCATGTAGCGTTTTCTGGCATGTAATTTGGCTTAAAATTAGCTGAAACACAGAGGGGAAAAAACACCTGCTCATTCAAAATCAGCTGAAAAAAAAGCTACATCTAAATCCACTCCAAACAATCTGTGCTAGATGACTGTAGTATGTTGAGGACTCTCATCTGCCTTCACTCCCGCTCAACTGCATTTTACACGCTTTCTGTCAGAATAAATATCTAACAATAATAAGTCTGATAGTCTCCACATAATTTTTGTTTGATTTTATCATTTGGCTTCAATGCAATCTCTGCTCATAGAACACTTCTGATGTCAAGACTTTTTTTACCATTGAAAGGTTACATGCTTTTCAATACAATGATGACAATATTGGAACATTTTACTAAAATAAAAAAGATATTGGATGGTATGTTGCTTGGCATTGATGTTGAATAGACACAAGCATCTACACTTTCTCATACCATCCATGAGGAATCCAGATTTAATGAATATGCAAATAGTGAACATTCTCTACCACGCACTTCCTGAACCCATCCACAATACACTGGTGTACTTTATGTAACAGTAGGCTGTCTAGTGCCAATATTGGCTACAGCAGCGTGACTCTCCACATTGTGATTAGTCTGCCTACTAAAATTCATACTCAGTAATATAAAAATGAAATTTATAATTTTGTATCTACGTTATAATGACTCTCATAACTTAAAAAATAAGGAAAAATGACAGTGATTTCCAAGGACAGAGAATGTCTGATGGTTTTATCTGCCACGAGCATATACGTTAAAGGCTTTCCACTCTCAAGAAAAAGTGTGGCTGCTATGTAGTGTTCCTTCAGACCAATTCAAAATGGACAACCTCTGCTGCTTTATTCATATGAGAACAGTTCCATCATGCTATATTATTATAACCTGTCTGTCGTATTCCAAGTCTAGCTGCATGCTGCAAGATTTCTTCCATCTGACCCACTGCGCAGTAAATCTGAAACACACTACCATCTGATACTGGGGAAAAATGTACTCTGTGACTGTCATTGAAGCAGCATATTTGCAAAAAGATTCAATAATATGAAAATGTACACTCGAATTTCATCCCGCTCCGGTTTAAATTAACAAGTTATTCTGAAGTCTTTGTACAGACAAAATATACGCTGCTCTATCTATCCAGTACGATAATGTTTGGTAGATTATTTTTTTTCTTTATCACTCTTGTCATGCTAACTTATAGTAAGTATTTTAATGCCCACTGATGCCAATTCCTGCTTTCCTCCAGTAGCTACAGTAGATTTGCTTCTAAAATGATAAGGGTAGTGACGCAAACCGACTGCACCTGCTATCATGACCAATCCAGAGAAAAAATTTCTCAAAAGCAGCTCTCTGTGGGTTCCTTGCACTCGCCTGATTGCATTATACTTCTTGAATTCATGTTGTGAGTGTGGGTAACTAACAAACTGCAGTTTCTCAGTGATTAAAAATAATGAATAATACTAATGACCAGAAGAAAAACAACCACAATAATCAAAGAAGACAGCATGGAATGTATCGTCTCCTCCCATCCCCTAGAAGACCCTTTTAAATATCACTGCTCTGCACCTACTGGTTTTATTTATTTGTTTTTAATAATTAAAATGAAATGGTTGTTTACATTAGAGCAGTATTAGGTACACTAAGTTTATTAAATAAGTTACTTATTTCTTATTAATTGTGTGTACCTCATTTTGGTTCTCATCAAAACTACCTATTTTCTTATGCTGTGACTGGAACGGGTATGCCACACAGCAGTGTGCCTCCTATCTAGCAGTGTAGTGTGTATGCGATTGTGTTTCTTTGCGGTGCCGAAGCAGAACAGCTGCTGCCTGTCTGATGTACAAGCAGCCCCAGGCTCCAGTGTTCTCTCGATCTCTGTCACACATGCACACTCAGAGAGCAGACAACAATGCGACAATCCTGACAGGGTGAAACACAACTGCTCGAGCTCTGTATGCTGCACTTTCAGGGTTGTAATAAACATTCCCAGCTATTAAAATCATTTAACTGTTCATACATATATACATATACATATATATATATATATATATATATATATATATATATATATATACACATACATACATAATGCAGCCATGAGGTGGGGGGGGGGGGGGGCACTAACCAGTGTCTCTCCCCCTCATGCCGGTCCCAAGCCCGGAGAAATGCAGAGGGTTGTGTCAGGAAGGGCATCCGACGTAAAACCAATGCCAAATATTTTATGATGCAAATCAGAAGTATTACCCCCATACCGGATCGGTCGAGGCCCGGGTTAACAATGACCGCCATCAGTGTGGGTGCTGATGGAAATTGGACTACTGTTGGTCGAAGACGTCGAAGAAGGAGAGGTGGGAGGCGTGTCCGTAGGCAGTGAGAGAAGAGGAAAGGCATGAGTCTAGGACCGAGAGTGGGGACTTTGAATGTTGGAACTATGCAAAGAAATGATAGAGAGCTGGCTGACATGATGCAGAGGAGGAAGGTGGACATACTGCGTGTTCAGGAGACCAGGTGGAAAGGTAGCAAAGCTAAAAGCTTAGGAGCAGGGTTTAAGCTATTTTATCACGGTGTGGATGGGAAGAGAATGGAGTAGGAGTCATCTTGAAGGAGGAGTTTGTCAGGAATGTTCTAAAAGTGAAAAGAGTGTCAGACAGAGCGATGATTCTCAAGTTAGAAATCGAAGGTGTAATGCTCAATGTTGTTAGTGCTTATGCCCCACAAGCAGGATGTGAGCTAGAAGAGAAAGAGAGATTCTGGAGTGACTTAGATGAAGTGATGCAGAGTACCCCCAGAGGTGAAAGAGTGGTCATTGGTGCAGACTTCAATGGACATGTTGGTGCAGGCAACAGAGGGGACGAGGAAGTGATGGGCAGGTTTGGTATCCAGGACAGGAATGCAGAAGGACAGATGTTGATAGATTTTGCAAAAAGGATGGAAATGGCTGTGGTGAATACTTTCTTCCAGAAGAGCCAGGAGCATAGGGTGACTTATAAAAGCGGAGGTAGTAGCACACAGGAAGACTACATCTTGTGTAGGCGATGTAATTTGAAGGAAGTCAGTGACTGCAAAGTCATAGTGGGTGAGAGTGTTGCCAAACAGCATAGGATGGTGGTGTGCAGGATGACTCTGATGGTGAGAAAGGTGAAAAAGGCAAAGGCAGAGCAGAAGACAAAGTGGTGGAAGCTGAAAAAGGAAGAGTGTCGTGTTGTCTTCAAGGAGGAGTTGAAACAGGATTTGGGTGGCCAGGAAGTGCTTCCAAATGACTGGACAACCACAGCAAATGTGATCAGGGACACAGGTAGGAGAGTACTTGGTGTGTCCTCTGGAAGGAAAGTAGATAAGGAGACTTGGTGGTGGAATGAGGAAGGGCAGGAGTGTGTACAAAGGAAGAGGTTAGCTAAGAAGAAGTGGGACATTGAGAGGACCGAAGAGAGTAAACAGGAGTACAGGGAGACACAGCGTAAGGCGAAAGTAGCAGTGGCTAAGGCCAAACAAAGGGCGTATGATGACTTGTATGATAGGTTGGATAGTAAAGAGGGAGAAAATGATCTATACAGCTTGGCACAGCAGAGAAATAGAGATGGGAAGGACGTGCAGCAAGTTAGATTGATAAAGGACAGAGAGGGAAATGTATTGACTGATGACAGAAGTGTGCTGGGAAGACGGAAAGAGTATTTTGAAGAGCTGATGAATCAGGAAAATGAGAGAGAAAAAAGAGTAGAAGAGGTGACCATTGAGGAGCAGGATGTAGCAAAGATCAGCAAGGGTGAAGTGAGAAGGGCATTGAAGAGGATGAAGAATGGAAAGGCAGTTGGTCCTGATGATATACCTGTGGAGGTATGGAAGTGTCTAGGAGAGGTAGCAGTAGATTTTCTGACAAGAACATTCAACAAGGTACTAGAGAGTGAGCAGATGCCGGAGGAGTGGAGGAGAAGTGTGCTAGTGCCCATTTTTAAGAACAAGGGAGACGTGCAGAGTTGCAGCAACTACAGAGGGATAAAGTTGATGAGCCATACGATGAAGTTATGGGAAAGAATAGTGGAAGCTAGACTAAGGGCAGAGGTCAGCATTTGTGAACAACAGTTTGGTTTCATGCCAAGAAAGAGCACTACAGATGCAATGTTTGCTTTGAGGATGTTAATAGAGAAGTACAGAGAAGGTCAGAGGGCGCTACATTGTGCCTTTGTGGATCTGGAAAAAGCATATGACAGGGTGCCAAGAGAAGAACTGTGGTATTGCATGAGGAAGTCTGGAGTGGAAGAGAAGTGTGTTAGAGTGGTGCAGGACATGTATGAGAGATGTAAGACAGCGGGGAGGTGTGCTGTCGGTGTGCCCGACGAATTCAAGGTGGAGGTGGGACTGCATCAAGGGTCAGCTCTGAGCCCCTTCTTGTTTGCTATGGTGATGGACAGGCTGACAGACGAGGTGAGACAAGAATCTCCATGGACTATGATGTTTGCAGATGACATCGTGATCTGTAGTGAGAGCAGAGAACAAGTGCAGGAAAATCTAGAGAGGTGGAGGTATGCCCTGGAAAGGAGAGGAATGAAGGTTAGCCTCAGAAAATCAGAATACATGTGTGTGGATGAGAAGGACCCAGGAGGAACGGTGATGTTACAGGGAGCGGAGATAACGAAGGTGGAGGATTTTAAGTACTTAGGCTCAACAATCCAGAGCAATGGAGAGTGTGGAAAAGAGGTGAAGAAACGTGTGCAGGCAGGCTGGAATGGTTGGAGAAAAGTGTCCGGTGTGATGTGCGATAGGAGAGTGTCAGCAAGAATGAAGGGAAAAGTGTACAAGACGGTGGTGAGGCCAGCGATGTTGTATGGATTAGAAACAGTGGCGCTGAGGAAAAGGCAGGAGGCAGAACTGGAGGTAGCGGAGATGAAAATGTTGAGGTTCTCTCTGGGAGTAACGAGGATGGATAGGATCAGAAATGAGTATATCAGAGGGACAGCCCACATAAGATGTTTTGGAGACAAAGTCAGAGAGGCTAGATTGAGATGGTTTGGACATGTACAGAGGAGGGATAGTGAGTATATTGGCAGTAGGATGCTGAGGTTGGAACTACCAGGCAGAAGGCCTCGAGGAAGACCAAAGAAGAGATTTTTGGATGTGGTGAAGGAAGACATGAAGGTCGTTG
>CM045736.1:27878895-27988895 GCA_024760905.1 Plotosus lineatus
CAAAGACTTTCTATTGGAACTTCCATTTCAATTGTTTATAATAGGTAGTGATAGTAATAGGTAAAGTAACAGGAAGTTTCAATAGAAAGTCTTTGTCCTGTCCTTTTATTTATTTATATATATTACATATATATATATATATATATATATATATATATATATATATATATATATACACACACACACACACACACACACACACACATATATACACGCACACTTAAGGGGCAGTGGTGGTCTCGTGGTATAGGGTGCTGGATCACTGATCCAAAGGTTGGGGGTTCGAGTCCCACTCTCCACAGGGTTATCACTGTCTCCCCAGTGCAGGTAACTGGGTTATCAAAGACGAGCCATGTCTCTCACTGTCTATGGTGTGAAGCATGTAAAAGAACCATTGCTGACTTTCGTAAAGAGTAGGCTGTAAAGTCGTCAGCGTGTTTCTGTCCCTTGCTAAAGGGTTGTGTCAGAAAGGGCATCCGACGTAAAAACCTCCGCCAAATCAAACGTGCGAATCACATGATTCGCTGTGGCGACTCCCAAGTAAAAAGGGAAAAAGCCGAAAGGAAGACAGACTTTATGGCTAAGCAGGCAATATACTAAAATGGTTTCTATTGGCTCCTGAGTGGCGTATCGACAAGATGCGTAACTATCAACCTGTAGATCGCACGTTTGAATTCAGGGATACGGGAGCTAACTGGTCAAGCTCTCAAAGGATGGAAGGATGGAATTCACTCACTTCCCTGTCACACAGTAATCACTAGCCAAATCAAGGGCGTCTGTGACCCCATTCTTACAAGGGCCGGACATCGCTTTCCTCTGAGTGTGTTAGGTCGCCCCTAACTACTCATGCGCAGCAGTTTGTAAAGAGGCAAATAGCAACACTACACGTCATGGAGGAGGCATGTGCATGTGTATGCCCCTCCCTGGTTGGTGATGGTTGTGTAATAGGGAAGGCAATACTTGATGAGTGGGAATTGGATAAGACTAAAATTTGGGGGTGTTGTGTGTGTGTGTGTGTGTGTGTGTGTGTGGGGGGGGGGGTTCCTTTCTTTTTATCTCCATCAAGGAGGTACTGTTTTTCACTAGTTTGTTGGATTATACAGTTTGATAGAGTTTTTATACAATTTCTACCAGAGATTTAGACAAACAACAGTTCATTGGATGTTGGGGTTGAACCAGATCGAATTCTATCTCCAGAAATGTTTTAAATAATTTAATATTGTGAAACAGAACATTTTTTGGAAGTGTACTATAATGGCACATCCGGCAGAGTGCTGTACACTTTCTTTGTTTGTTTTGCTTGGCAGGGGTTTTTGCTCTCCAAGTGTTTTTATTTTCTGGTTTGTTGTGTTGCAACCTCGTAAAAGTTTATACATGATCAATCCTGTAACATTTATGACCATGTTTAAGACACTATTCATAATTATAAAAGCTTTATCATCTTACATCTAAACCTCACATCCACTATCAGTTAGCAAGAAAAACATCTTCCATAAAATGGCTCTGAGGTGTCATATAAATCTTTATACTTTATCATTTTAATGATGACCACTCGTTAATTGTTAATGCTCCTGAAGTCTATGTCACAGACGATGTTATGCCATTTCAATTCTTTTTGAGAAGCAGAGTGAACAGCTTCTCAGCTACTTTTAAAACACGCCAAGGGAAAATATAGGGATAAAAAAAAAAAAAAATCATTGTCTAGCTGGTTGTGATGAACTGCAGCAACCACAAACACGCCTGGTGAAAACCAGGGGTTAGAACACTAACTGTTAACCACAAAACAGTAATACACTGTCACCCTATGAGACCAACAACCACATCAAAATAAAATGGTGCTTTTCTGTTTATTCCTCTCAAGGTTTCTTTCTCATATCGTCTCAGGGAGTGTTTTCATGTCAGTATTGCTACAGGCTTGCTCATTAGGGATGTGTTGGATTTATAGAAAAATGTTTAGATTTTAAGTTTAAATTCTCAAATTCATTTGTTCACTGTGTAAATCTGCTTGACAAAACGTTCTACACCAAGACAATGGAATTCAATATAATTAAACAGTTTTTGAGACTCACAATCTCATAATGTTATTATCAGTATTCAGCAACACTGAGTGCAGGTAGGAATTTTTGATATTACTTTGGAAATATATGCATGGATTCTGCAGGACTGTTTCATGTGGAAACATTAGGCAACAACCCAGTGTGATTAAAAACTGCAGGCACTGAAAGGGGCACTGCCACCAAGACTGGAAGATAAGAAATGTGAAAACAATAAGTGTAGAAACAGATTCATGCTACAGTTTCTTTACAAGTATTAAGGTAAACAGATACAGGTATTTCTTTGAAGGAATCCCTTCCATAATGTTACCGACATGTACGATAACAATATGAGCCTCAAGGCTGACAGATACTGACTACGAGACAGAATTTAACATTCTCATTTTAAAATACCAAAGTCTGTCTCTGGTATAAAAATGTGTCTGGTACATGTGTAAAGCTTGAAACAAGACACGCACGCACACGCATGCACACTTCATTCTCTACCTTCAGTGGGGTTGACACCAGCAGGAAAGCTGTCCCAGTCGAGGGTCCATGCTGGGTCAGGGTGTGTGGAGAAGATGGCATCAATGCCATGCTCCTGAAAATTACACACAAACAACCAAGTCACTAATATGGTTAAAAACAAGAAATGGTGTGAGTAGGATCAGCATTATGCATGCATCACTCATTTATTCCTTCCTACAATTCAGTCTGTTCCATCACTGTGCGATCATTTATTTCTTCTTTTTTTCCGCACAGTCTTGTTTTCCACCAGTGCCAATTTTCTCCAGTGATGCCTACGGCTAGTTATTTTATTTTATTATTTTATTTTACCCTCTCCACATTGATGCACGGATCCTGATTTAATAAAACTCTTATTCCCTGTTTACGCCCTTACATTATGTTCAGACACCACATATCACGGTCACTCACAGGAAGGAGTTTGGCGGCTCACTGTATGACAAATCATCAGGCCCACGTGCTGCTGGTGATTGTGAGAGATTTTATTTCAACAATAATCAAAACCCAATTATGATATAAGAAAGATGCCAAAATCTGTTAGGCAAGAAGTCGCACAAACCTTTCTTCTTTTTGGAACTTATAAGCCCAGACAAATATACACGCAGTCAACATTTAAAATCAATACATAGGATCACGCGGATTAAGGTCAAAAACCGCAATTACTCATGACATTAAGCATAAGAATAAAGAAAACAGTGTAATCTCACTGACAGTGAAACGACTGTCAATGAAG
Source organism: Plotosus lineatus (assembly GCA_024760905.1). Lineage (NCBI taxonomy): Eukaryota > Metazoa > Chordata > Actinopteri > Siluriformes > Plotosidae > Plotosus > Plotosus lineatus. The sequence continues at coordinate 27,882,187 of CM045736.1, forward strand.
GATGGGCTCATTTGAGCATCGAGTATTTGAGTAGCACAAATAATCACTCCTAACAAGCACCTTGATGATGAGAGGTTTCAAAATCACACGAGGTACCACTTAAACTATAGTCTGAATTATGTACCAGCAATATGAATATTGTTCACTGCACTGTGTTGTCACTTCAGGCTGTTGCTGGTTGTGCAATGGTGTGTGGAATATTTCTCAGCAGAAATTGGGGACCTAGTATCTTCATTTTACATCATTACAGCAAAAATCTAAACTAAAAATCTAGGAAACTGATAAGTTGGCCATTTAGAATTTAGAAATCGTTTTTTGTAATTCGACCATTTAAAAAAGTTTTTAGTTGTTGTTCTATAGGGGCAGTGGTGGTCTGGTGGTATCGGGCAGTGGATCGCTGATCCAAAGGTTGGGGGTTCGAGTCTCACTCTCCACAAGGTTGTCACTGTTCCTCCAGTGCAGCTAGCTGGGTTATCAAAGGCTAGCCATGTCTCTCACTGTCTATGGTGAGAGGTTCATGTACACGAACCATTGCTGACTTTCGTCAAAAGTAGCTGTATAGCTGTCAGCGTGTTTCTGCCCTTTGCGAAGGGTTGAGTCAAAAAGGGCATCTGACGTAAAAACCTATGCAAATCATTAATATGACTTCCATAAAGATGTAGGCAGATGATTCGCTTTGGCGACCCCTGAAGGGAACAGCCGAAAGGAAAAGAAGTTGCTGTTCTATACTTATAGAAAATTCTCTTTCATTTCTTCAGAATTGCTGGCATTGTTAAAGAGGACACTACACACAAGTTCAAGAGGTAGGACGAAATAGGGTAAATGCCCAAATTTATTTTTCATATTGTGAAAATAAATTGAAGAAATCAGTGCCATTCATTTTAAACAATCTCAGCTGATTTACTTAACAAAATGCAGTCGTCATGCTGCACAATTTCTGGAAGTTTCAGCAGCCTACTGAAAAAAATGGTGGCACTCTGAATATAGTATTTTTGCATGTTACCAGGAGCTTTGTTTTGTGCATACAGTAGGCCCTCGATATTCACGGGGGTTCGGTTCTGGCCCCTCCCACGAATGAAGATAATCCGCAAGGTCTGTACCCGGAAGTAAAACCCCATGTATCATCTTACATGCGTGAATGAGCAGCCGGAAGTAAAATACTGTGTATCTATTACATGCACTAAAATATGCTTCTTAAACACATTCTATAGACAGTCTTACTCATCAATACAGTATTAATGTAGTAAAATGTAGTAATGATTAAGAAAAACATTTCAATTTTTACTGTTATATTTATTGATGATAAAATATAAACATTATACAGCATATACTGCTGTAAAGCACTAGTATTAAAGTCTTTTTCAATTATTATTCCAGCAAAGTACCTACGTTAATGTTTAGAATGTTTGTGCGTGAGATTTTATGTTCTGTAGCATGTTGAACAAACGATACCAAAAGGATAAACTTTATTACACTTCATGTCCTTTTACAGTGAACTTGGAGTGACATCTTGGAGTGAAGTCTCAAAGATGGCACTGCCTAGAGAGCGACGTCGCGGAGTTCTCAGAGTCAAATTGTTTCTTTGTTTGTTTTAATCTGTTTTATTTGTTTGTTCATGTTTCTCGTCTATGACTGGTCGACCCTACTACAGCTTATGAGCTGTAGGCTAATATGCTATCCTGAGCTAATATGCTATGATAGCTCAATGCTAGCCGCACCCCGGCTAACAATAAGTCCAGGCAGTGAATGAAGATTATCTGCGAGTTCTGTACCCGGAAGTAAAACCCCATGTATCATATTATATGTGCGAATGATCAACTGGAAGTAAAATACTATGTATCTATTAAATGCGCTAAAATATGCTTCTTAAACACATTCTATAGACAGTCTTACTCATTAATACAGTATTAATGTAGTAAAATGTAGTAATGATCAAGAAAAACTTAATTTTGTACTGTGATATTTATTGATAGTAAAATATAAACATTACACAGCATATAAGAGAACACCTTTAAATGTATTTTTCTTGAAACATTCAGCACTGTAGCTTTCAAAAATGACCACTAGACGGATATATTGCAGGACTAATTGTGAGGCGCATTTGCAAGGCAGCATGAAATGGCAGAGTGCATCTATTATTCAACGGGGAAGCACTTAAGCATCGCGCTTCAACTCAGGTGAGTGTTTGGTTTGTGTTTATATGGAGTAGATGAGGACTGCATTCAGTCCGAGCAGCTCAGCCACGCCCCTCAGCCGAAGCAGGTAGAAAACAGAGTTTCAGAGTTAGAAAGTTAGAGAGTTACAGTACAAAAGAAGCGTGATGTGATGTGAGTTAATCCTCTGGTGCTAAGGTGAGCATGCTTGTGTTTATTGAAAGAAGATGAGAAGAGTGAATTCAGGTCTGTGCCACCGAGCAGCTCAGCCATGCTCCTCAGCAGAAGCGGAGAGAAAACAGTTAGTTAGAGGCACAGCCGCCAAAATCAAAGTCCCCCAGAAACACGGACCATAACAAAAAGAACATAAAACAACATGAAATGTAATAAATTGGATAAACAAAAGAAAATGATAAACATGCGAAACCACAGTACATAAAATCACACACACAAACATTCTAAACATTAATTTAGGTACTGTACTAGAATAATAATTGAAAAACACTTTAATACTAGAGTGTTTTCAAACAGTTCAGATGATTATTCCTCTTCTGGCATTTCAGAGGAAACTGTCGTTTCTTCAGGAAATGGTCTTATTTCTTCACAAAAGACATCTAACATCATTACCTTTTTCTGGCGTTTAGCCAGCATTTGAGTGGCATCATAGAGCTGAACTAGTAATTAAAACATACTACAAAAGGCTCATTGACAACTTGTGTGTGAATGAGAAAAAATGGGCATATACATCATCTCAACAGATCAGCAAGAAGAAGGACAGGCATTGGCGGAATTTGAATCACGCGGCAGTTGCTCGACAGTCCATGAATATGCGCATGCGCAAGTGCAAAACCACGAATAGTCAAGGGCTTAATGTAGAGAGAGAAAGAGATGAGATTTCCTTTCGGCTTTTTCCCTTTTATCAGGGGTCGCCACAGCGAATGATTTGCACGTTTGATTTGGCATAGGATTTTTTATGTCGGATGCCCTTCCTGATGCAACACTTTTAGTAAGGGACAGAAACACGCTGATGGCTTTTGCAGCCTACTCTTTTTACGAAAGTCAGCAATGGTTCTTTTACATGCCTCTCACCATAGACAATGAGAGACATGGCTGGCCTTTGATAGTCGAAAGTGGGTCTCGAACTCCCAACCTTAGGATCAGCGATCCATTGCCCTATACCACTAGATCACCACTGTCCCATATATATATATATATATATATATATATATATATATATATATATATATACACACACACATATACCAGTGTCTCTCCCCCTTATGCCGGGCCCAAGCCCAGAGAAATGCAGAGGGTTGTGTCAGGAAGGGCATCCAACGTAAAACCAATGCCAAATATTTTATGATGCAAATCAGAAGTATTACCCCCATACCGGATCGGTCGAGGCCCGGGTTAACAATGACCGTCATCAGTGTGGGTGCTGATGGAAATTGGACTACTGTTGGTCGAAGACGTCGAAGAAGGAGAGGTGGGAGGCGTGTCCGTAGGCAGAGAAAGAAGAGGAAAGGCATGAGTCTAGAACCGAGAGTAGGGACTTTGAATGTTGGAACTATGAAAAGAAAAGATAGAGAGCTGGCTGACATGATGCAGAGAAGGAAGGTGGACATACTGTGTGTTCAGGAGACCAGGTGGAAAGGTAGCAAAGCTAAAAGCTTAGGAGCAGAGTTTAAGCTGTTTTATCATGGTGTGGATGGGAAGAGAAATGGAGTAGGAGTCATCTTGAAGGAGGGGCTTGTCAGGAATGTTCTAGAAGTGAAAAGAGTGTCAGACAGAGTGATGAGTCTCAAGTTAGAAATTGAAGGTGTGATGTTCAATGTTGTTAGTGCTTATGCCCCACAGGCAGGATGTAACCTAAAAGAGAAAGAGAGATTCTGGAGTGACTTAGATGAAGTGATGCAGAGTACCCCCAGAGGTGAAAGAGTGGTCATTGGTGCAGACTTCAATGGACATGTTGGTACAGGCAACGGAGGGGACGAGGAAGTGATGGGCAGGTTTGGTATCCAGGACAGGAATGCAGAAGGACAGATGTTGATCGATTTTGCAAAAAGGATTGAAATGGCTGTGGTGAATACTTCCAGAAGAAACAGGAGCATAGGGTGACCTATAAAAGTGGAGGTAGGAGCACACAGGTAGACTACATCTTGTGTAGGCGATGTAATTTGAAGGAAGTCAGTGACTGCAAAGTAGTAATGCAGCCATGAGGTGGGGGGGCACTAACCAGTGTCTCTCCCCCTCATGCCGGTCCCAAGCCCGGAGAAATGCAGAGGGTTGTGTCAGGAAGGGCATCCGACGTAAAACCAATGCCAATTATTGATTATGCAAATCAAAAGTATTACCTCCATACCGGATCGGTCGAGGCCCGGGTTAACAACGACCGCCATCAGTGCTGTCAATCAACAGGGTGCTGATGGAAATTGGACTACTGTTGGTCGAAGACGTCGAAGAAGGAGAGGTGGGAGGCGTGTCCGTAGGCAGAGAGAGAAGAGGAAAGGCATGAGTCTAGGACTGAGAGTGGGGACTTTGAATGTTGGAACTATGCACAGAAAAGGTAGAGAGCTGGTTGACATGATGCAGAGGAGGAAGGTGGACATACTGTGTGTTCAGGAGACCAGGTGGAAAGGTAGCAAAGCTAAAAGCTTAGGAGCAGGGTTTAAGCTATTTTATCACGGTGTGGATGGGAAGAGAAATGGAGTCGGAGTCATCTTGAAGGAGGAGTTTGTCAGGAATGTTCTAAAAGTGAAAAGAGTGTCAGACAGAGTGATGAGTCTCAAGTTAGAAATTGAAGGTGTAATGCTCAATGTTGTTAGTGCTTATGCCCCACAGGCAGGATGTGAGCTAGAAGAGAAGGAGAGATTCTGGAGTGACTTAGATGAAGTGATGCAGAGTACCCCCAGAGGTGAAAGAGTGGTCATAGGTGCAGACTTCAATGGACATGTTGGGGCAGGCAACAGAGGGGACGAGGAAGTGATGGGCAGGTTTGGTATCCAGGACAGGAACGCAGAAGGACAGATGTTGATAGATTTTGCAAAAAGGATGGAAATGGCTGTGGTGAATACTTTCTTTGAGAAGAAACAGGAGCATAGGGTGACTTATGAAAGCGGAGGTAGGCGCACACAGGTAGACTACATCTTGTGCAGGCGATGTAATTTGAAGGAAGTCAGTGACTGCAAAGTCATCGTGGGTGAGAGTGTTGCCAAACAGCATAGGATGGTGGTGTGCAGGATGACTCTGATGGTGAGAAAGGTGAAAAAGGCAAAGGCAGAGCAGAAGACAAAGTGGTGGAAGCTGAAAAAGGAAGAGTGTCGTGTTGTCTTCAAGGAGGAGTTGAAACAGGCTTTGGGTGGCCAGGAAGTGCTTCCAAATGACTGGACAACCACAGCAAATGTGATCAGGGACACAGGTAGGAGAGTACTTGGTGTGTCCTCTGGAAGGAAAGTAGATAAGGAGACTTGGTGGTGGAATGAGGAAGTGCAGGAGTGTGTACAAAGGAAAAGGTTAGCCAAGAAGAAGTGGGACATTGAGAGGACCGAAGAGAGTAAACAGGAGTACAGGGAGACACAGCGTAAGGCGAAAGTAGCAGTGGCTAAGGCCAAACAGAGGGCGTATGATGACTTGTATGATAGGTTGGATAGTAAAGAGGGAGAAAATGATCTATACAGGTTGGCACAGCAGAGAAATAGAGATGGGAAGGACGTGCAGCAAGTTAGATTGATAAAGGACAGAGAGGGAACTGTATTGACTAATGACAGAAGTGTGCTGGGAAGATGGAAAGAGTACTTTGAAGAACTGATGAATGATGAAAATGAGAGAGAAAAAAGAGTAGAAGAGGTAACCATTGAGGAGCAGGATGTAGCAAAGATCAGTAAGGGTGAAGTGAGAAGGGCATTGAAGAGGATGAAGAATGGAAAGGCAGTTGGTCCTGATGATATACCTGTAGAGGTATGGAAGTGTCTAGGAGAGGTAGCAGTAGATTTTCTGACAAGAACATTCAACAAGGTACTAGAGAGTGAGCAGATGCCGGAGGAGTGGAGGAGAAGTGTGCTGGTGCCCATTTTTAAGAACAAGGGAGACGTGCAGAGTTGCAGCAACTACAGAGGGATAAAGTTGATGAGCCATACGATGAAGTTATGGGAAAGAATAGTGGAAGCTAGACTAAGGGCAGAGGTGAGCATTTGTGAACAACAGTTTGGTTTCATGCCAAGAAAGAGCACCACAGATGCAATGTTTGCCTTGAGGATGTTAATAGAGAAGTACAGAGAAGGTCAGAGGGAGCTACATTGTGCCTTTGTGGATCTGGAAAAAGCATATGACAGGGTGCCAAGAGAAGAACTGTGGTATTGCATGAGGAAGTCTGGAGTGGCAGAGAAGTATGTTAGAGTGGTGCAGGACATGTATGAGAGATGTAAGACAGTGGTGAGGTGTGCTGTCGGTGTGACCGACGAATTCAAGGTGGAGGTGGGACTGCATCAAGGGTCAGCTCTGAGCCCCTTCTTGTTTGCTATGGTGATGGACAGGCTGACAGACGAGGTGAGACAAGAATCTCCATGGACTATGATGTTTGCAGATGACATCGTGATCTGTAGTGAGAGCAGAGAACAAGTGCAGGAAAATCTAGAGAGGTGGAGGTATGCCCTGGAAAGGAGAGGAATGAAGGTTAGCCTCAGAAAATCAGAATACATGTGTGTGAATGAGAAGGACCCAGGAGGAACGGTGATGTTACAGGGAGCAGAGATAACGAAGGTGGAGGATTTTAAGTACTTAGGCTCAACAATCCAGAGCAATGGAGAGTGTGGAAAAGAGGTGAAGAAGCGTGTGCAGGCAGGCTGGAATGGTTGGAGAAAAGTATCCGGTGTGATGTGCGATAGGAGAGTGTCAGCAAGAATGAAGGGAAAAGTGTACAAGATGGTGGTGAGGCCAGCGATGTTGTATGGCTTAGAAACAGTGGCGCTGAGGAAAAGGCAGGAGGCAGAGCTGGAGGTAGCGGAGATGAAAATGTTGAGGTTCTCCCTGGGAGTAACGAGGATGGATAGGATCAGAAATGAGTATATCAGAGGGACAGCCCACGTAAGATGTTTTGGAGACAAAGTCAGAGAGGCTAGATTGAGATGGTTTGGACATGTACAGAGGAGGGATAGTGAGTATATTGGCAGTAGGATGCTGAGGTTGGAACTACCAGGCAGAAGGCCTCGAGGAAGACCGAAGAAGAGATTTATGGACGTGGTGAAGGAAGACATGAAGGTCGTTGGAGTCAGAAAAGAAGATGCGGAGGACAGGGTGAGGTGGAGGCGGATGATTTGCTGTGGCGACCCCTGAAGGGAGCAGCCGAAAGTAAAAGAAGAAGTGACTGCAAAGTAGTAGTGAGTGAGAGTGTTGCCAAACAGCATAGGATGGTGGTGTGCAGGATGACGCTGATGGTGAGGAAGGTGAAGAAGGCAAAGGCGGAGCAGAAGACAAAGTGGTGGAAGCTGAAAAAGGAAGAGTGTCGTGTTGTCTTCAAAGAGGAGTTGAAACAGGTTTTGGATGGTCAGGAAGTGCTTCCAAATGACTGGACAACCACAGCAAATGTGATCAGGGACACAGGTAGGAGGGTACTTGGTGTGTCCGCTGGAAGGAAAGTAGATAAGGAGACTTGGTGGTGGAATGAGGAAGTGCAGGAGTGTGTACAAAGGAAGAGGTTAGCTAAGAAGAAGTGGGACATTGAGAGGACCGAAGAGAGTAAACAGGAGTACAGGGAGACACAGCGTAAGGCGAAAGTAGCAGTGGCTAAGGCCAAACAGAGGGCGTATGATGACTTGTATGATAGGTTGGACAGTAAGGAGGGAGAAAATGATCTATACAGGTTGGTACAGCAAAGAGATAGAGATGGGAAGGATGTGCAGCAAGTTAGATTGATAAAGGACAGAGAGGGACATGTATTGACTGAGGACACAAGTGTGCTGGGAAGATGGAAAGAGTACTTTGAAGAGCTGATGAATGAGGAAAATGAGAGAAAGAAAAAGAGTAGAAGAGGTGACCATTGAGGAGCGGGATGTAGCTAAGATCAGTCAGGGTGAAGCGAGAAGGGTATTAAAGAGGATGAAGAATGGAAAGGCAGTTGGTCCTGATGATATACCTGTGGAGGTATGGAAGTGTCTAGGAGAGGTAGCAGTAGATTTTCTGACAAGAGCATTCAACAAGGTCTTCGAGAGTGAGAGGATGCCAGAGGAAGGAAAAGTGTGCTGGTGCCCATTTTTAAGAACAAGGAAGATGTGCAGAGTTGTGGCAACTACAGAGGGATAAAGTTGATGAGCCATATGATGAAGTTATAGGAAAGAATAGTGGAAGCTAGAGTAAGGGCAGAGGTCAGCATTTAGGATTTTAAGTACTTAGGCTCAATAATGCAGAGCAATGGATATTGTGGAAAAGAGGTGAAGAAGCATGTGCAGGCTGCCTGGAATGGTTGGAGAAAAGTGTCTGGTGTGATGTGTGATAGGAGAGTGACAGCAAGAATGAAAGGAAAAGTGTCCAAGACGGTGGTGAGGCCAGCGATGTTGTATGTCTTAGAAACAGTGGCGCTGAGGAAAAGGCAGGAGGCAGAGCTGGAGGTAGCGGAGATGAAAATGTTGAGGTTCTCTCTGGGAGTAACGAAGATGGATAGGATCAGAAATTGAGATGGTTTGGACATGTACAGAGGAGGCATAGTGAGTATATTGGCAGTGGGATGCTGAGGTTGGAACTACCAGGCAGAAGGCCTAGAGGAAGACCAAAGAAGAGATGTATGGATGTGGTGAAGGAAGACATGAAGGTCGTTGGAAGATGCAGAGGACAGGGTGAGATGGAGGTGGATGATTTGCTGTGGCGACCCCTGAAGGGAGCAGCCGAAAGGAAAAGAAAAAAAAGATATCTATCAGTGGTTCTTAACCTTCTTGGAGGTACTGAACCCCACCAGTTTCATATGCTTATTCACCGAATCCTTCTTCATTGAAAAATAAAATATGATTTTTTTTTTCAATTCAAGACATAGGTACAGTCAGCCCTCTACTTACGAAACCCTCTGAATACGAAAAACATTTTCCTAAATTTTCGCCCTCTGTATACGAAACAACCTCTTCTTATGAAAAGCGCCAAATGCGTCCTTTCAAAAATTCAAACACGCCATTCAAAAATTCAAACAATGCACGAGTTGCTCTCTCATTGGCTGTCTGCCAACATCCCGCCCCACTGGCCTCCCATTGGCCAGGAGGGAGCTGAATCTCCATAGTACTGTACCCAAAAGCTTGTTTGTCACACGCGTAGAGATGTACTGTTGGTTCATGAATTTCGTGAGTTTTGAGAGTATTCACTGCAGCTTATTTGAGGAGGTCCGGATGAGCCGCGTCCTGTCTCAAAAGCTCCGCATTCGGCCACAAAGCATTTTTGTGCACAGAAGTGGGAAGCGCCACAAATCCGTGCACAGAATGCTCCGTAGGACAAAAGACCTCCGATCTCGCAAGGAAGCAAGTTAATATTGAATCCGGACCTCTGATCTCTCGAGGAAGCAAGTTAACATTGAATCTGGACCTCAGATCTTTCAAACAGGTAAGTCCGCTTTAAATACAATATCCCGTCTCAAAAGCTCCGTCGGCTGTGCGCTGCGTGTGGGTGGAGCCCGCATTCGGCAGAGCGTGCCACTCAAAGAGAGAGAGAAAAGACAGAGAGAGAGAGACAGGGGGGTCCGAGATAGTGAGAGATAGAGAGAGAAAGTGTTGTGTATGTGTGTTAATAAAAATGTTTAATAATGGTTTAATTAATAAATATGTTAATAAAATGGTTTAATATGTTAACAAAATGTTTAAATGGTGTAATACATGATTTTCTTTTACTTTTAACACATATTTCATACAAAATTGGTGTGCTTTTATCTTTTTTAAAGGGTTTGTGGGGTAGTCTTGGGAGCCTTGGAACGAATCATGCCTTTTACATGTAAAATGCACCTCTACGTACGAAAACTCCAGGTTCTGAAAAAGGCTCTGTAACGGATTAATTTCGTACGTAGAGGGCCGACTATATATTTTTTTGGGGCACCAAAATGAACCGTGCATTAACATTCAAAGAACAAAACTAATACAATGAACTCCGCCCATCAAAACTACTCACATTTTTATGTGAGGTGCACATCTGAGTGTGTGCACGTGCATCTGTATGTGTGTGTATTTATGTTTTATTTACATCTTATGCATTATTTTTGAATGTTTAATTAATGTTTTATGATAAGCATTTAGAGCAGTGGTTCTTAACCTTGTTGACGGTACTGAACCCCACCAGTTCCATATGCTTATTCACTGAACCCTCCTTTATTGAAAAATAAAATATTATTTTTTTTTTTTAATTCAAGACAGATATATGTTTTTACTGGGGCACCAAAATGAACCGTGCATTAACATCACTGTGTTCAAAGAACAAAACCAATACAATGCATGAACTCCCCCATCGCAACTACAGTACGTACTTACATTTTTATATGAGGTGCGCATCTGAGTGCGTGCACGCGTCTGTATGTGTGTGTGTACTTGTTTTATTCACATCTTAGGCATTATTTTTGAATGTTTAATCATTATTATTCAATACTATAAATGCTAAGGTGTATTTATTGACATTATATACACATATACATGTACGTATATGTCAGTCAGCAGTGGTTGATCCTACTTCGCAAATGCAGATAGGAAGCTGACTAGCATCATGTTCTTTTATATATGTGAAGCCATGTTGTACATATTTGTCTGGCCACTTTCTTTTTTTGCTCAACATAATATGGATTAAAACTTTAAGAAAGAAATCACACGACGTACCATCACAACAGTAACAAGTCGACTACTGAGTGCACCAAATTTTCTGCAGCACACATTGGCCAAGCAATGTAGCGTGATCGCCTGCAGCCAATGATGGCGTGTCGTCATGAATATGAGTCGGGTGTGTGGCTTGACCTCCACCAAACCCCTGAGACTGATTCACCGAACCCCTAGGGTTCGATCGAACCCAGGTTAAGAACCACTGATATATATATACGTATACGAATATGTATACGTACGAATACGATATATATATATATATATATATATATATATATATATATATATATATATATATATATATATATATATATATATCATATTAAAGCGCCCAGGGTGCTTTAAAAATTGGAGTGGATGGGCGCTTATTAAAATTATTACCAGCAAAGTAGAAAGATGAGTGCTTATTACCATCAAGGTGGAAATCATGAGTAATAATAGAACAATAGAGCTTGACTGGTATTTGTTTTATTAAGTTTTGAGGTATCAACCAAACTACTGACATGAAAGATGAAAATAAACAGAAAACAGTATAAATTAAAAAAAAAAAGATCCTTTACTTTTCCCTCCTGGTGCTATTCCTTTAAACATTTTCCTGGAAGTAAAATTAAGCCAATCAACACGAATGCCAACGTGAGCACATGGCACCTTGAAACAATCTACACGAACATAAACAAAAGCACGTGTCCAGGAACATCTTTTAAATTTATCAAGTTAGTGAGCAGGAGAATCGGGTGAAAAATACTCGTCATCACTTTCTGATAGGTCCATATCTGGCTCATCGCCCCATTCATTCAGAGCATCCGATGGTTTTGCTGTAGCAGTTTCTAAAGGTTCATCGGTTGTTGGACATTTACCAAGAGAAAACAGCAAAATATTTCCCTGTTTTTTTTAAAGCACAGCAGAACAATCAAATGTGTTCTTACTGATGAATATTATAGACATTCCCCAGTGGCAGGGGGGTCCTGAAATACCGTGTAAACTCACTTTTACAGGCAGTAAACGCCTCATTTTACAGTTACAGAGACTGGTCGAATGAAATTGCTAAGTTTGATCGACGATTTTGCCATCAGTGCACATTGGTGGTTACAGTGCTCTTCTTCTTCTTTTCCTTTCGGCTTTACCCTTCAGGGGTCACCACAGCGAATCATCTGCCTCCATCTCACCCTATCCTTCTTCTCTTACACCGACTGCCTTCATGTCCTCCTTCACCACGTCCATGAATCGTCCCTTTGGTCTTCCTCTAGGCCTTCTGCCTGGTAGTTCCAACCTCAGCATCCTACCAATATACTCACTATCCCTCCTCTGTACATGTCCAAACCATCTCAATCTGGCCTCTCTGACTTTGTCTCCAAAATGTCTTACATGTGCTGTCCCTCTGATGTGCTCATTCCTGATCCTATCCATCCTCGTTACTCCCAAAGAGAACCTCAACATTTTCATCTCTGCTACCTCCAGCTCTGCCTCCTGTCTTTTCCCCAGGGCCACTGTTTCTAAACCATACAACATCGCTGGCCTCAACACCGTTTTGTACACTTTTCCTTTCATTCTTGCCGATACCTTCCTATCACACCGGACACTTTTCTCCAACCATTCCAACCAGCCTGCACATGCTTCTTCACTTCTTTTCCACACTCTCCATTGCTCTTGATTGTTGAGCCTAAGTACTTAAAATCCTCCAACTTTCTTATCTCTGCTCCCTGTAACCTCACCGTTCCACTTGGGTCCTTGGCATTCATACACATGTATTCTGAATTACTGAGGCTAACCTTCATTCCCCTCCTTTCCAGGGCGTACCTCCACCTCTCTAGATTTTCCTGCACTTGTTCTCTGCTCTCACTGCAGATCACAATGTCGCCTGCAAACATCATAGTCCATGGGGATTCTTGTCTAACCTCGTCTGTCAGCCTGTCCATCACCATAGCACACAAGAAGGGGCTCAGAGCTGACCCTTGATGCAGTCCCACCTCCACCTTGAACTCTTCTCTCACACCGAAAGCACACCTCACCACTGTCTTACATCTCTCATACATGTCCTGCACCACTCTAACATACTTCTTTGCCACTCCAGACTTTCTCATGCAATACCACAGTTCCTCTCTCGGCACCCTGTCATATGCTTTCTCCAGATCCACAAAGGCACAATGCAGCTCCTTCTGACCTTTTTGTACTTCTCTATTAACATCCTCAAGGCAAACACTGCATCTGTGGGGCTCTTTCTTGGCATGAAACCAAACTGTTGTTCACAAATGCTGACCTCTGCCCTTAGTCTTGCTTACACTATTCTTTCCCATAACTTCATTGTATGGCTCATTAACTTTATCCCACTGTAGTTGCCACAACTCTGCACATCTCCCTTGTTCTTAAATATGGGCACCATCACACTTCTCCTCCATTCCTCTGGCATCCTCTCACTCTCGAAGACCTTGTTGAATGCTCTTGTCAGGAAATCTACTGCTACCTCTCCTAGACACTTCCATACCTCCACCGGTATGTCATCAGGACCAACTGCCTTTCCACTCTTCATCCTCTTCAATGCCCTCCTTACTTCACCTTTACTAATCTTTGCTACTTCCTGGTCCTCAACGGTCACCTCTTCTACTCTTTTTTTTCTCTCTCATTTTCCTCATTCATCAGCTCTTCAAAGTACTCTTTCCATCTTCCCAGCACACTTCTATCATCAGTCAATACATTTCCCTCTCTGTCCTTAATCACTCTAACTTGCTGCAAATCCTTCCCATCTCTATTTGTCTGCTGTGCCAACATGTATAAATCATTTTCTCCCTCTTTACTTTCCAACCGAGCATACAAGTCATTATAGGCCCTTTGTTTGGCATTTGACACCACTACCTTCGCATTACGCTGAATCTCCCTGTACTCCTGTTTACTCTCTTCGGTCCTCTCAATGTCCCGCTTCTTTTTAGCTGACCTCTTCTTTTGTACACACTCCTGCACTTCCTCATTCCACCACCAAGTCTCCTTATCTCCTCTCCTTCCAGATGACACACCAAGTATTATTTTATTCGCGCACACACACGCGCACACCACTGTCTCTCTCTCTCTCTCTCTCTCTCTCTCTCTCACGCGCACACACACACACACACACACACACACACACACACACACACACACAAAACTCTCCCTCTCTCTGGTGTTTTGCCGAATGCGAGCTCCACCCACACACAATGCACAGCCGACGGACCAATTCTATTTAAATGTTTAAATGGACAGGATGTTATATTTAAAGCGGAATGACAGTACCTGTTTGAAAGATCAGAGGTCCTGATTCAATATTAACTTGCTTCCTTGCAATGTCAGAGGTCTTGTCCCACAGAGCACTGTTTTCCTTCTGCTTTAATATCGTTCCGAAATAATCGCCTTTGTCACTGTATTTCCGCTTTTCTGTATTTTCCGGGTCTACGATGGATAACGAAATATGACAGTGATGATCAGTCTCAAAGAGAACTCACGAGCCAAGATTCCTGTTCAACTTTCCTCTCTCACAAGTATGGGTACAGGAAGTATGGGTACAGTTCAGCTGCCTCCTGGCCAATGGGAGGCCAGCGGGGCAGGCTGTTGGGAGACAGCCAATGAGAGAGCAACCCGCGCATTGTTTGAATATGTGAATGGTGCGTTTGAATTTTTGAATGGCGTGTTTGGCGCTTTTTGTAAAGAGGTCATTTTCGTAAAAAGAGGACAAAAAATTGGAGAAAATGTTTTTCGTTACCTGGATTTTTCATATTCAGAGGCTTTTGTAAGTAGAGGGCCGACTGTATTATATAAGTAAGTCTGCCGTAGCTTAGCCTAGGCTAGCCTAGAGACAAGCTAATTTGATATAAGTCGTTTTCAACTTACGTTGTCTTTCCTGGAACCAATTAAAAACGTAAGGCAAAGTATACTTGTAATTAGAATTTGTTGCACATGTGCAACATGGGGCGTCCAGAGAGCAGTCAGGAGTTAGGTGTCTTGCTCAAAGTGATTTTTGGGGGATAAAGAGAAGGTGCTGTTTACTCTCAACACTGACACACATTTTTTTTCTTCTGGTTCAAGAATCGAACCAGCGACCTTATTGGTGTCAACGCCACTTCTTTAACCATTAGAGTATGGCCGCCAAACAAGTAACCAATGTACATTGCTGTACCAGTACTATCCTAAAGCATTTGTCTGCACTTGAAAGAGCTACTGCTTGGTGAGCTAATACAGTGCCACCTACAAAGTTCCTGGATTGCCGACTCCTCCAATCACTTCCTTATCTGCACTCCGTACCAATTAAATAACATTCAAATTTATAGTTTTATACTAAATACCACCATCAGGGTCATCATACACATCACCTTAGTGATTGTTATTTAGTTGAGATTAGCTGTTATCACAAGTCACTTAGTCATCTACATTTTCTGCTTCTAGTACAGCGATGCAGAATTAGTCATAAATGTGAAGAATATTCTAGGTCCCTCTCAAAAAATTAGCATTTTGTGATAAAGTTCATTATTTTCTGTAATGTACTGATAAACATTAGACTTTCATATATTTTAGATTCATTACACACAACTTAAGTAGTTCAAGCCTTTTATAGTTTTAAGATTGATAATTTTGGCAAAAAAGTAACGAAAAACCAAAAATCTCTATTTCAAAAAATTAGCATGTTTCATCCAAACAATAAAAAAGTGCTTTTAATACAAAAAAGTCAACCTTCAAATAATTATGTTCAGTTATGCACTCAATACTTGGTCGGGAATCCTTTTGCAGAAATGTCTGCTTCAATGCGGCGTGGCATGGAGGCAATCAGCCTGTGGCACTGCTGAGGTGTTATGGAGGCCCAGGATGCTTCGATAGCGGCCTTAAGCTCATCCACAGTGTTGGGTCTGGTGTCTCTCAACTTTCTCTTCACAATATCCCACAGATTCTCTATGGGGTTCAGGTCAGGAGAGTTGGCAGGCCAGTTGAGCACAGTAATACCATGGTCAGTAAACCATTTACCAGTGGTTTTGGCACTGTGAGCAGGTGCCAGGTCGTGATGAAAAATGAAATCATCTCCATAAAGCTTTTCAGCAGATGGAAGCATGAAATGCTCCAAAATCTCCTGATAGTTAGCTGCATTGACCCTGCCCTTGATAAAACACAGTGGACCAACACCAGCAGCTGACATGGCACCCCAGACCAACACTGACTGTGGGTCCTTGACACTGGACTTCAGGCATTTTGGCATTTCCTTCTCCCCAGTCTTCCTCCAGACTCTGACACCTTGATTTCCGAATGACATGCAAAATTTGCTTTCATTCGGAAAAAGTACTTTGGACCACTGAGCAACAGTCCAGTGCTGCTTCTCTGTAGCCCAGGTCAGGCGCTTCTGCCGTTGTTTCTAGTACAAAAGTGGCTTGACCTGGGGAATGCGGCACCTATAGCCCATTTTCTGCACACGCCTGTGCATGGTGGCTCTGGATGTTTCTACTCCAGACTCAGTCCACTGCTTCCACAGGTCCCCCAGGGTCTGGAATTGGCCCTTCTTTCACTTTTTTCCTTCCCACAGACGTCCCACGGAAGTGCCTTGATACAGCACTCTGGGAACAGCCGATTCGCTCAGAGACTTCTTTCCGTGTCTTACCCTCTTGTTTGAGGGTGTCAATGATGGCCTTCTGGACAGCAGTCAGGTCGACAGTCTTATTTTGATTGCGGTTTTGAGTAATGAACCAGGCTGGGAGTTTTTAAAATCCTCAGGAATCTTTTGCAGGTGTTTAGAGTTAATTCGTTGATTCAGATGATTAGGTTAATAACTTGTTTAGAGTACCTTTTCATGATATGTTAATTTTTTGAGATAGGAATTTTGGGTTTTCATGAGCTGTATGCCAAAATCATCAGTATTAAAACAATAAAAGACCTGAAATATTTCAGTTGGTGTGCAATGAATCTAAAATATATGGAAGTTTAATTTTTATCAGTACATTACAGAAAATAATGAACGTTATCACAATATGCTAATTTTTTGAGAAGGACCTGTATGTTGGGTTAAAAAGTTCATGCATTACTGCCCCAGCCCCTTGCTAAAATCATTTTGTACATGAAGTCTCACTGCAGCTTTTTAAAAGGCATCTTCTTGAACTACTGATAAAAAAAAAAAAAAAGGGCAAAAGCGTCAAATAATCTCGCCTGTGTGATCGATACACTCGTTCATTATGAAACCAGAAACATAGCAGTGGACTACAGAGAGGTTGCAGGACATTATAAAAAAGAAACCATTTAGCACAGTCCTTCAAGTTTGCCCAAGAAGTCATGACCGTAACAGCACAGCGTCAATCAAAAGACTTGTCTGTCTGGAAGGCTCCAACAACCCTTCTGAGGGAACGCCAATCAAACTCAGGACAAAAAGTATGCTGCAAGAATGAGGAGTAGCCACATTCAAGCTTTTTTCAAAACTCTCACATAAAAAAATCTTTTGTGATGAACTGCTTGCTTTCTCTCCAAGGCAACACAGATAATAAAGGTCATTTCACCCCAGCTGCATGACTGACAGAGTAAAAAATATCTTACTGCAACCAATTCTAAACAAATCGCGGATACTCTGGGCAAAGAGAAATGTGTGTATAAAAATTGACGTGGGCTTTAGATAAATGGAGGGTTTCCCCCCCAATAGTTTTTTTTGATTGAAGGACAAAAAACTAGCCAGAAGTATGTAATCTATAGTATGTTCTCATGGCTCATAAATGGGTTCTGGAAATAGAATATTAGCACTTTAAGCATAAATTTGTTGCACTGTATTCATATAGAGCACACAGATTTCACCAGAATATTTTATCCATGCTCCAAAAGGGGTGATAACAGTTTTCATCAGTCTCCAAATAACCACCATAAACGTTTCACACACAGAATGCTTACGTTCAAGAATGTGAGTGGAAAAAATGTTATATTTCTTTCGATGACAGATGTCCTTGCAGAAGAAATTATAAGAATGTGTCATTGCACTTTAAACAAATAAAGCCTAAGTGAATTGGTGTGGGCATTCTGGGAAATACTGAATAGAGAACTGCTTTATGAGAGACAACAAAAAAGACATGACTTTCTATTGCACTTAAAAGAGCAAGCAAACTTGGGTTTGAATTTAAGTTGGTGTCCTGATTGAGTCTTTTACCAAACAATTTAAATTTTTATATATACATATCGTATTTTCTGGACTATACGTCACTCCACAGTACAAGTCAAATTTGCCAAAAAATGCATATTAAGAAGAAAAAACATTTAAGTCCCACTGGACTATAAGTCACATTTTTGGGGAAACTTATTATTAAATTTGATCTTGTCACTGTTAATAATATGATCTGGGGTCATGTTATGCACAGTTACTTACACTTCAACAAATTCACGGAAACTGTCTACCTTGGCTTGGAAATCTGCTGGCAGTTTTTGTGATGTTGTGGTTTATGGGGCAGTGGTGGTCTCGTGGTATAGGGCGCTGGATCGCTGAGCCAAAGGTTGGGGGTTCGAGTCCCACTCTCCACAAGGTTCACTGTCCCCCCAGTGCAGCTAACTGGGTTATCAAAGGCGGGCCATGTCTCTCACTGTCTATGGTGAGAGGCATGTAAAAGAACCATTGCTGACTTTCGTAAAGAGTAGGCTGCAAAGTCGTCAGCGTGTTTCTGTCCCTTGCAAAAAAGGGTTGTGACAGGAAGGGCATCCGACATAAAACCTCTGCCAAATCAAACGGTTTGCTGTGGCGACTCCCGAGTAAAAGGGAAAAAGCCGAAAGGAAGACAGACAGTGGTTCGAGCTCTGATAGAGGGGGTTGCGATGCATGAAGGGGTAACATCAAGAAGGTCCTCCCACAAAGTCATTTATATTCATCTCCTTAGCAACTACTTGGGCATGGAGACGCAGCTGCACTGTTGACAAGCCTCTCTCTGCAGCACGTTACTCAAGCACCCATGTGCAATCTCGTTCCTCTAGCTGTGGCCATCTAGCTTTTAGCCCGTAATTAGCATTTTTTTTGTTTTGTTTTCTTCATTGCAATAATAGTAATCCCCACTTTTCGCCAGTCCCTCACAAGTTTCTTGTTCACTCCAAACTTTCTTTCTGCTGAATATTTCACTACATGCAGCTTGTAATCTGCAGGATAAGATTTTCTTTTTGGGGGAATTTTTGTTCATTCCAGTTGTCTTTAAGTTACCGTTTATGTTACCGTTGAAGTTGAAATTTTGAATTTTCAGTGGTACAGGATTAGCAAGTACTGGTACACAAGCTCTCTTGCAGTTGTGAGTGTGAAAATAACAAACGTGAAATTATGTTCATTATTATTATGAAGAACAGAATTACAGGTATCCCTCACTTTGTGTGGTTTATTGGGACCGAGATCCCCCTGCAACCGTCGCATTCCGCCAAGTAGGATCGACCCCTGGACTAACGTATACGTACACGTATATGTGCATATAATATCAATAAATACATATTCAATGCTATAAGTGCTTATAATAACAAACATTCAAAAATAATGCATAAGATGTAAATAAAACATAAATACACACATACAAGTGCATTTTTATGTGAGGTGTGCATCTGAATTTGTGCACGCACACACACACACACAGATGTACATGCACACACTCAGATGAGCACCTCACAAAAATGTAAGTAGATGTAAATATAAGTAAACCCCCCCGGATGGGGGGGGGGGGGGTTTGGGGTTGGGTTGTTTTTTGTTTTTGTTTGTTTTGGGATTTTTTGCATAATTATTCTTGGGTTTTTTGGCATTCTCCTTAACTTTTTTCCCTATTCTTCTTTAATTTCCATCTTTTTTTAATTTGATGAATATAAAAATAAAAAAACATGATGCACTGAAGCCACATGAATTGAAGCGTGAAGTAGCGAGGGATCCCTGTATATGTAATAATTTAACATAAGTCGCTCTGGAGTATAACTGCACCCTCAGCCAAACTATGAAAAATGTGTGATTTATAGTCCAGAAAATATGGTATATATGCGTGTGTGTGTGTGTGTGTGTGTGTATGTGTGTGTATGTGTGTGTGTTCGAGACGACATGAAAAGTTACCCTTGACCTTGAGTGACCTTGAAAGAGCAAACCCCAGCCATCATTTAACAAAGAGTTCTTTTTTTTTGCTAATTTGATCCAGCATGGGTAATTAAAACGAATCTGGCTATAAAACCTATCTGCTCCATTATCCTTGCTGTTTGGTGGTGGGACCATTCACTGTAATTGCTCCTCTCATTTATATCACATATCTAAGGTTTAGGTTTTTGACACACACACACACACACACACACACACACACACACACACACACACACACACACACAGAGGCGACACTACAACTGGACAATTGAACTGATCAACTTCCGGTTGCCACTGGAAGGAGCACCGGAGAACTATAATCGAACTTCGACATGAAGATAGTCTGATTTATTTATTTATTTATTTATTTCCCTGAAGTCCGTGTAATGCGTCCTAGATAATTCTGTTTGATTGGTGGATTATTTGTGAATCATTTCCCAATATGATTCATAGTTTGTGTCTCACTCAGCCCCACGTTGACCCGATTTGACTCAACCTGTTGCCTGCGCACCTGAAGCTTTAAAGTCTTTATGGCGTTAAATCATGACCATCACAAATCATTGTTAATGACACCATTCCTCCCGTGACACCGCAGCAAACATCATTCTGCACATCAAAACCACTCAGCATCACCAAGGCACACCATTTACCCCACCAGTCCCAGTCCTCGGTCTCAGATAATGAAGTTATCTGTGTAGGATCTGGAGGTGCACAGCGGCCGCGGGTGCGCTTCGGGCTGCGTGACATTGGAACAGTGCAAGACGTGCTGACCTCTGAGAGCAGCATGCGCAGATTACCGGCTCACAGGTGGAAAGTTCATACTAGTGGGGGACATGAAATTAAACACTTAGAAAACTTTTAACCTCTCTCTCTCTCTCTTTCTCTCCATAATCATCACATTATCAATATCATTATGTCCCGTGTTTAAACTCCTGGTTGCTCTCATGCACAGCACAGCGGATCTGATCAGATTTACAGAGTTTCACTCTTATCCAGTTTATTATAATACTGGAGTTGATTTGTTTCTTCTTTGAAACTTTTGGCAGGAGTTCAGAAATATATCGGTTCTGCTTCTCTTCCTGGACCTCCGTAAGCAACACCCCTCTGCCAGAGCCTAGTATTAAATGTACCTCAGGATAATCTTTAATCACATTTCATACTTACAGTTATGATATATCTTTATATATATTTTATTCAATTTCATTTCACTTTCACTTTCGACCGGATGTTCGTAAAACAAATGTTCATAAGTGGGGGAGCATCTGTACATAAATATAGTTTAAAATGAGTCACAAAAAAAAAAAAAAAAAAAAAAAAAAAAAACACAACCCTTGTGGCTATACAGGGATCCCCCACTTTCTGTGGTTAATTGGGACCGAGACCCCCCACAACCACCAAATTCCGTGAAGTAGGATCACCCCCCCACTGACGTATGTGTATATAATATAAATAAATACATATTCAATGCAATAAATGCTGATAACAACAATTAGACATGAAAAAGTAATGCATAAGATGGAAATAAAATATAAATACACACACATACAGGCATGTGCATGCACGCACGCAGATGCGCATGCATGCACACCTCACAAAAATGTAACTAGCTTTGATGGGAGGTTTTGGGCTGTTTTTTGTTGTTTTGGGATTTTTTGGGTTTTTTTTTTTTTTTTTCATAATTGGCCTTGTTTTGCAGCATTTCCCTTAACTTTTTCCCCTATGCTTGCTTAGTTTCCTTATTTTTAATTTGAAGAATATTTTAACTCAAACATACCACTATGTACTGAAGCTGCATGAATTCTAGCGTGACATAACGAAGGAGCCCAGTATATCATTTGCTGGTTGGAACCGGAACAAAGGCACAAAACATGGTAAATATTTTGTTACAACCAGCAGCGGTTTACATACATGTATTAATTTTGTGTAGCTGGTAGGGATGTCATTGACAATCGGAATATTGCCGATATAATTATGTCGATTGATAATCGATACCTATAAAAGGGGTATCGATACTTCTAACGTTATAGCTTCCTGTGTTCATGATAGCGTCTGTAGTAAATGCCATTTCAATGACACCCCCGAGTAAATGGTACGTCCCGCCTCTCTGTATGGTAAATGGTACGTCCCTGCTTCTAGTGTGCCGTCAGAGCGCGTGTTCTCAACAGCACAGAACATTTTGAACAAGAAGAGACACTTATCACCGGATAATGCAGATATATGCATTGTCTGAATCTATACATCTATTTTCAATTCCACGTCACTGTGACACGCAGCGGAGAGCTAATCCTTTCTATACTCCACTGTGTGGGCGGGTCCGATACCTTCAAACTCCAATTTTATTGGATTATAACAACGGCCACAGACTGCTCGTGTTGTTTTTGAGTAAAGAGATAAATTTCCTTCATTTTGATCGGCTCATTTCCACGAAGCCAAGCACAGCTGCAAAGCAAACACAAATGGACGGACATGGAAAAACTTCAACCCGCAGAGCAGCTGATTGTCAAAACTTCGGACACGCTTCCTGTCACATAAACACTGCAGCGTGCGAGTCCAATAAAATTAAAGCTTCAAGGTATCGGACCTGCCCACACAGAAAGGATTGTCTCTCAGCTTCACGCCACAGTGATGTGGCATTGAAAATTGATGAATAAATTTGCTCTGAGCAGTTATAAAATGAATCTGCATCATCTCCTGCTTGGCCTTTTAAGATGCTGGCGCTGCCGGAAGCGCAAACAACCATCGTACGCAACACTCGCACTGCACTGCCATGAATCATGCTTCACCACTTTTGCGGTCGTCAAGTCGATCAGACGAAACTCGCATCGGTCGTAAGTCGACGACTCACTGTATTCAATGCATTATACAAACTACTGTAATATATCTTAGTCTGTTCTATTTAATGCACTTATGGAACAGTACAGCAATATTCCAATGTATCGGAAATTTTTTTATCAATATATCAATACCAATAATAGGTTTTCAATGACACCCCTAGTAGCTGGTCTTTCTTTTTTTAAGTGTACATTATATGATACAATGTTCCAAGGTAAAGCAGTGAGAATCTCCGTCTTCAGTATATTCCACACACACGCACACACACGCACGCACACAGAACAGGGTAAAAACTTGAGCAAAACAAAAATATAAACAGAAAGCATAACTTCCAATTGCATTTTTATTGTGGGTCAAGACAGCATCGGATATCAAGTAGTAATGATCCGGACAGCATCGTAAAATTTTGCCATATCAGTAGGGTGTACCGTATCTTTGTTTCTTTTCTCCAAATCAGTGCCCGCTCTTGAAAATGTAAAATACATTCTTATTATCAAATACTTTAATTGCATTTTTTGTTACATATTTTTGTGAGATTTGTCCACAATGATTGAAATGACTGAAATGGGGTCAGTGGGGAAAAAGCATGCAGAATTTCCAGCTTGCTCACACTAGTGTTCATGCACTTTGTGCGAGGCATAAAAATAATTTTAATGAATGATTAATAAATAATAGAAATCGGCATTAGTACGATATGGAGAATTACTCAAATCTTAAAAGGTGATAGATAAAAACCCCCCTGATCTAAATAATTCTCTATAATATTTTATCTCATGGAATAATTGTGTAATATTAACGACAGCAAATGAAACAAAGTTAGTCTGGGCTCTTTTACATTCAAAAGCAATGAAGAAAATTTGTTGGATCATCCACAGTATCTTGTGATGGTCGGATTCATTTGTCTAACGGATTTTAAATGGAATTAGTATGTCTTATGGAAGCAGTCTTCTGTGCCATGCGTTGGAAGATGTTCCAGATTATAAACAGATTGAAATCCTAAAGAAGACTTTTTCAGAAGGAGAACAAAGTTGATAAAAACATCATAAGTCCTCCATAAAAATCATACAATTGCTGGTTTATTTGGTAATCCAGTGAAATATTCCTAACATCAGAATGTGGGCATTTGGAGACAGCTGGTTATAGCAGTGTGTGTAATGGAGGTGAATGTGAGTACACATTGCTGATTTGAGACAGGCCCGGCTGATTAGCAGATGGTTCTCTGGATCAGCAGCAGTCAAGGATTGTATGTCACTACCTAATGCCAAGCTCACCAAGCCCAGTTGATGTGCACCATTAAATCTAAAGAGAAGAACCACCAGCAACAGCTGCGGCGCAGACGAAACACTGACAAGAATGCACCCTGGGAACCTCAGACCTCCATTCTGCTTTTAACACTACCACCCCCACACAAAATCACATGCTTATCACTTTGTCGTGGCAGGAAATTGCTGATTTATACACACGTGTCGGCACTGGCCAAGACGGAAACACACCCACTGGAGCACAGTCTGAGAGTCAAGTCTTGGTCCAAACTTACACCACAGCAGCATCTGTGAGTTTATTTGCTCCTACACACTTCAGTGCAAAGTTTAAGTGGGTCAGCAATAAGGCAAAGCAGCAGGATCTCCTCTCCAGAGGGGACAAACAGACAAAAACAGAGAAGGTGTAAAAGAATGTATAGTACTGCAGCACAGCAAGTTCCTCATTACTAGCACCCTGTTTACACCAGCTATAAATGTTATTGGATTTTGTGTTGTGTTCAGCAGTTTGTAAGGTAGCACAAAGGGAGTGAAATAACCACATGGGGTGGGAAGAGAAAACAAGATCGATTCACCTTTAACAGTATCACAGCAACCACACTACCACAAAAGCTTGGTTATTCAGTAATATTTCCATAACCTCTGTTCTGCTGGATTTTAATCAATTTCTTTTTCCTATTTAGTGACATTCAACACTTCATTTTTTTAAGACTGATCAGTTTACAGTGCACACATTTTTAAATCAGGTGACCACAATGGTAACTTTTGATTCAGAATACCAACACAAATCTGTGAATGTTAACATCACTAATCACAATCATTACACAGACACACACACATATACTCCCCAGCTTACGAATGAGTTAGGTTCCAGATGGCCGTTCGTTAGATGAATTTGTTTGTAAGTTGTGACAGGGAATTCTTTGGAGGGGAACGTATGCTTAAACTTGAATAAGTAACCTATACGAGTTTATACTGTACAGACGCTCCCCGACTTACGTTTTTAATTGGTTCCGGACGGCCGAACGTAAATTGAAAGTGAACGTAAGTTGTTACAGTGACATATGACGTGTGACGTTCATACTGTACTATACATCCATAAATACCATGACCGTATCTCATAAAACACCCCTAAATCAATTATTATAAACATAACATGGTAAATAATATCAAAGATATCAAATAATATCAATATTAATTATAAAATAAATTAAATTCAAACAAAATAATTTCAAATAGATAAATTTTAATCAAAATCACTAATCAAATATCAAATACAGTATCAAATATAACCTTTAGCATTCTCTATGATGTGATCTTTCTGCTTGTAAACCAAAACTAAAAACCGAAAGTAGTCTACTTGCTGTGCTTGACACCAAGCGTTGGTTATACGGACTTCCGGTCTTTCAAGTGAGCAACGGGCGCCATTGAACTCGTTTAGTACTCAGCCTGCACTGATGTGAATCACCAGCAGAGCGGACAGTTCTTTTTCTTTTCTGGATTCGGGTTTTCATTCATTTTACAACTCTCTTTGATTAACTGAGTATGCATGATAGATTGCGCCGATCCAAGCAGATAGCTAATTCATCTCTGTGTATGAGACTTGCACCCATGCTAGCAGGCTTACACTTCTGACCAACCATATTTACTTAAGGTTACAAAAGTCCGCAAAAAGTGTAAACACAAAGATCACAGAGATAACGTCTTAACACAAGGATAACACGCTATATATATTTTATATATATATATATATATATATATATATATAAATAAAAATTGACCTGCGAAGAAGGGGCATTTTCAGTCTGTCGTTTGTAAACAATGCACGGAGCGTCATTATGTCAGCGTACTATGTAGGTACGTCTAAACTCAAAATTTGAGTTTTTAAAAAAAAAAAAAAAAAAACAAACAAAAAAAACCCCAAAATCGAAAAAACGTAAAACGGATGAACGCAAGTCGGGGAGCATCTATATACAATCTCTAATTTAAGAATCTAATTTAATCTAAGTCTAATTGAAAGCATATCCTCTCTCTGTCTCTCTCTCTCTCTCTTACACACACACACACACACACACACACACACACTCACGACACTACAACTGGATAATTGAATGATCAGCTTCCGGTTGCCCTCGGAAGGTGCACCGGAAAACTATAATCAAACTTCGACATGAAGATAATCTGATTAATTTATTTATTTACTCAACGTGTGTGGAATGCTTCCTCAATAATTGTTTGATTGGTGGATTATTTGTGAATCACTTCCCAATATGATTCATAGTTTGTGTCTCACTCAGCCCCATGTTGACCCGACTCAACTCAACTTGCTGCCCGCGTAACTGAAGCTTTAAAGTCTTTATGGTGTTAAATCATGACCACCACAAATCATTGTTAATGGCACCATTCCTCCCGTGACACCGCAGTAAACGCCATTCTGCAATCAAAACCACACAGCATCGCCAAGGCAACCAATTTAGCCCACCATTCCCGGTCCCCAGTCTCAGATAATGAAGTTATCTGTGTAGGATCTGGAGGTGCACGGTGGCCGCGCGTGCTCTTCAGGTTGCGCGTCGCTGGAACAGTGCAAGTAGTACTGACCTCTGAGAGCAGCGTGCAGATTACCAGCTCACTGGTGGAAAGTTCATACTAGTGGGGGACATGAAATTAAACACTGAGAAAACTTTTAACCTCTCTCTCTCCATAATAATAACATTATTAATATGTCCTGAGTTTAAACTCCTGGTTGTTCTCAAGCACAGCACAGCGGAGCAGATAGATTTACAGAGAGTTTCACTTGTATCCAGATCATTAAAATACTGGAGTCAATTTGTTTCTTCTTTGAAACTTTTGGAAAGAGTTCAGAAATGTATTGGTCTGCCTAGTATTAAGTGTACCTCAGAATAATGTCTAACCATATTTAAGACTTATATTTATGATATATATTTCAATAAATTTTATTCCATTTCTATTACTACTTGTACTTCAATTTCAATTCACTTTCACTCTTGACCTCGGACCGGATGTTCGTATCTCCAGATGTTCGTAAAACAAATGTTCGTAAGTGGGGGAGTATCTGTATATGTATATACACACACACACACACACACACACACACACACACACACACACATATATATATATATATATATATATATATATATATATATATATATATATATATATATATGATACAGCTTTATTAATCTCACAATGGAGAAATTCACTGTTACAGGCTCTTGAGGTACCATCAGTAGGGGGTGCAAAAATAGATACATATACAAACATACACACATACATATATATTATATAAGTAAATAAATAAATAGATACATAAATAGTATAAATTAATAAACAATAAAATAAAAGAAGGGAACGACTTTATAGACTGGCCTATATTAAAGTGTAATGTATCTGAGGGCAGAGTAGATGGGTTGATATGGTTCACAGTCAGTGGGGTAGATGTGGTTGATTAAAGTGCACGGGGTTTTTTATTGCACATAACCGGTATTTTCACAGACAGTTACAAAGTGGCATTGTACAGTCTGACAGCGGTGGGAATGAACGACCTGCGGTAGCGCTCCTTCCTGCACTGAAGATGTCTCAGTCGTCCACTGAAGGAGCTACTCAGCTTCTCTACAGTCTGGTGAAGTGGGTGAGAGCTGTTGTTCATGATGGATGTGAGCTTTGCTACCATCCTCCTCTCACTCACCTCCTCCACAGAGTCCAGTGGGCAGCCGAGGACAGAGCTGGCCCTCCTGACCAGCTTGTTCAGTCTTTTTCTGTCCCGCTCTATGCTGCCCGGGGCCCAGCAGATGGCAGCGTAGAGGATTGCAGAGGCTACCACAGAGTCATAAAATGTCCTGAGCAGGGGTCTGCATACTCCGAAGGACCTGAGTCTCCTCAGAAGGTGGAGGCGACTCTGGCCCTTCTTGTACAGGGCGTTGGTGTTGTGGGACCAGTCCAGTTTATTGTTAAGGTGAACGCCCAGGTATTTGAAACTGTTCACTATCTCAATGTCCTGTCCCTGGACGTTCACTAGTGATTGTGTGTGTGTGTGTGTGTGTGTGTGTGTGTGTGTGTGTGTGTGTTAGTGTGCTTCTTCTGAAGTCAATCACCATCTCCTTCGTCTTCCTGGTGTTCAAGCACAAGTGGTTGCGTTCACACCAGTCCACAAAGTCAACGATGACCGACCGGTACTCCTGCTCGTTCCCCTCTGACACACGGCCCACGATGGCGGAGTCGTCCGAGAACTTCTGGAGGTGGCAGCTGTCTGTGCTATAGCTAAAGTCCGAGGTATAAATGCTGAAAAGGAAGGGTGAGAGGACGATGCCCTGCGGTGCCCCCGTGCTGCAGACTGCCACCTTTGACTTACAGCCGCGCAGCCGCACGTACTGTGGACAGTTAGTAAGGTAGTCAGTGATCCAGGCAGCAAGATGCCCATCCACTCCCACGTCCTCCAGCTTCCCCCGCAGAAGCGCTGGCCTGATGGTGTTGAAGGCGCTGGAGAAGTCAAAGAACAGGACCCTCACAGCACTGCCAGCGATTTCCAGGTGGGTGAGTGCCCGCCGCAGAAGGTAGATGACGGCGTCTTCTACTCCGATGTTGGGCCTGTAGGCAAACTGCAGCGGATCCAGGGTGGGGCTCACCATAGAGCGGAGGTGTACGAGGAGGAGCCTTTCCATGGTCTTCATAAGGTGGGAGGTCAGGGCAACAGGTCTGTTGTGGGCCGGTTCCTTTGCTTGTGCTGTTTTGGGAACCGGAACCACACAGGAGGTCTTCCACAGGACGGGAACCTTCTCCAGGCTGAGGCTCAGGTTGTACAGGTAGGATAGTACCTCACAGAGCTGGTCTGCGCAGGTCCTCAGCAGCCTGGGACTGATGCCATCTGGTAGGATGTTTAGTTTAGTCGCCTCAGCTGTCTCCTCACCTGGTCTGATGTGAGGGAGAGGGGGGGCTGGGGTGGGCTGCAGAGGGAGGGGGATGTGTCTGTCGGGCTGTAGCAGTCAAGTGAAGTTGGCCTGGGGAGGGGGGAGGTGTCTGCTGGTCTGGAGACGTGTGAAGAGAGGGGGGAACGGGGAGGGGGGCAGAGGGGGAAGAATCAAACCTGTTGAAGTAACAGTTTACTTCATTCGCCCAGCGCTGGTCACCATCAGCTGTCCCTCTGACTCCCTACCCAAATCCAGACATGGTTTTTAGTCCTCTCCAGACGTCCCGCACGTTGTTCTGAGCCAGCTTCTCCTCCAGCTTCTTCCCATAGTCCTTCTTTGCCCTCCTGATCCTCCATTGGAGCTCACGCTGGACCTTCTTCTGCTCCTCTCTATCCCCCGAGATGAAAGCCCTCTTTTTCTGGATCAGGAGGACTTTAAGCTCAGGGGTGACCCACGGGTGATTGTTGGAGAAGCACCGTACCCTCCGTGTTGGCACAGTGCTGTCCACGCAGAAGTTCATGTAATCAGTGATACAGTGTGTGAGGCCGTCGATGTCAATCACCAAAGGAGTCACAGAGCATGCTCCAGTCTGTGGTCTGGAAACAGTCCCTAAGCCTCTCATTGGTCTCCTCGGTCCAAACTTTCACAGTCCTCTTCTGCACAGGTTCCTTTCGCAGCCTGGGTGTGTATTGGGGGAGCAGGTAGACCAGGTTGTGGTCTGATAGTCCCAGTGGGGGGAGGGGGAGGAGCTGTAAGCGTCCTTCACATTAGCATACAGCAAGTCCAGAGTTTTATTGTCTCTTGTGGCGCACTTCACGTATTGCGTGAACGTCGGGAGAGAGGAGGAGAAAGGGGCGTGGTTAAAGTCCCCGCTGATCAGAATCATGGCGCGGGGGTGACGAGTCTGTGTCTGATTAACGGCGCTGTGGAGACGCTTACACGCGGCCGCCGCATCAGCCGAGGGCGGAATGTACACGCAAAACACAATCACGTGTGAATATATATATATATATATATATATATATATATATATATATATATATACACATATATACATATACATATATACACAGCAGAGAAATAGAGATGGGAAGGACGTGCAGCAAGTTAGATTGATAAAGGACAGAGAGGGAAATGTATTGACTGATGACAGAAGTGTGCTGGGAAGATGGAAAGAGTACTTTGAAGAGCTGATGAATGAGGAAAATGAGAGAGAAAAAAAGAATAGAAGAGGTGACCACTGAGGAGCAGGACGTAGCAAAGATCAGTAAGGGTGAAGTGAGAAGGGCATTGAAGAGGATGAAGAATGGAAAGGCAGTTGGTCCTGATGATATACCTGTGGAGGTATGGAAGTGCCTAGGAGAGGTAGCAGTAGATTTTCTGACAAGAACATTCAACAAGGTACTAGAGAGTGAGCAGATGCCGGAGGAGAAGTGTGCTGGTGCCCATTTTTAAGAACAAGGGAGACGTGCAGACTTGCAGTAACTACAGAGGGATAAAGTTGATGAGCCATACGATGAAGTTATGGGAAAGAATAGTGGAAGCTAGACTAAGGGCAGAGGTCAGCATTTGTGAACAACAGTTTGGTTTCATGCCAAGAAAGAGCACCACAGATGCAATGTTTGCTTTGAGGATGTTAATAGAGAAGTACAGAGAAGGTCAGAGGGAGCTACATTGTGCCTTTGTGGATCTGGAAAAAGCATATGACAGGGTGCCAAGAGAAGAACTGTGGTATTGCATGAGGAAGTCTGGAGTGGCAGAGAAGTATGTTAGAGTGGTGCAGGACATGTATGAGAGATGTAAGACAGTGGTGAGGTGTGCTGTCGGTGTGACCGACGAATTCAAGGTGGAGGTGGGACTGCATCAAGGGTCAGCTCTGAGCCCCTTGTTGTTTGCTGTGGTGATGGACAGGCTGGCAGACGAGGTGAGACAAGAATCTCCATGGACTATGATGTTTGCAGATGACATCGTGATCTGTAGTGAGAGCAGAGAACAAGTGCAGGAAAATCTAGAGAGGTGGAGGTATGCCCTGGAAAGGAGAGGAATGAAGGTTAGCCTCAGAAAATCAGAATACATGTGTGTGAATGAGAAGGACCCAGGAGGAACGGTGATGTTACAGGGAGCAGAGATAACGAAGGTGGAGGATTTTAAGTACTTAGGCTCAACAATCCAGAGCAATGGAGAGTGTGGAAAAGAGGTGAAGAAGCGTGTGCAGGCAGGCTGGAATGGTTGGAGAAAAGTGTCCGGTGTGATGTGCAATAGGAGAGTGTCAGCAGGAATGAAGGGAAAAGTGTACAAGACGGTGGTGAGGCCAGCGATGTCGTATGGATTAGAAACAGTGGCGCGGAGGAAAAGGCAGGAGGCAGAGCTGGAGGTAGCAGAGATGAAAATGTTGAGGTTCTCTCTGGGAGTAACGAGGATGGATAGGATCAGAAATTAGTATATTAGAGGGACAGCCCATATAAGATGTTTTGGAGACAAAGTCAGAGAGGCTAGATTGAGATGGTTTGGACATGTACAGAGGAGGGATAGTGAGTATATTGGCAGTAGGATGCTGAGGTTGGAACTACCAGGCAGAAGGCCTCGAGGAAG
Organism: Plotosus lineatus; assembly: GCA_024760905.1. Lineage (NCBI taxonomy): Eukaryota > Metazoa > Chordata > Actinopteri > Siluriformes > Plotosidae > Plotosus > Plotosus lineatus. Next base: position 27,913,837 of record CM045736.1, read on the forward strand.
ACCAAAGAGATTTATGGATGTGGTGAAGGAAGACATGAAGGTCGTTGGAGTCAGAAAAGAAGATGCGGAGGACAGGGTGAGGTGGAGGCGGATGATTTGCTGTGGCGACCCCTGAAGGGAGCAGCCGAAAGTAAAAGAAGAAGAGATATATATATATATATATATATATATATATATATATATACACACAGTAAAACCTCCGCTGACGAACGCTTAAGCTCACGAACTTTTCGCCTCAAGAAAATTAAATTTGCGAGCATATAGTCTCTGCTGACGAACTAGTTTTCGGCGGACGAATCAAACCACGCGGTCGAACAGCGCCACGGTGGCGGCCACGAGAAGCTGACGCACGCTCATGGCGTCACAGTTCGTCACCCCCTTTCTTTGAATGCGGAAGTGGTTTGTGTTTGCTAGACATTTGGGACCATATTGAGTGTACTTTTGCTATTATGGGACCGAAAAAGACCCCACCACAGGCGCAGATCATTGAAAAACACGAACGAGGTGTGCGTTTGTGTGACTTAGCGTCCCAGTACCAGTACGCTAAGTCTACCATTGCTCCCATCCTTAAGAACAAGGAAGCTATTAAGGGTGCGTGTGTGGCTAAGGGTGTTTCCAAACAGTAGGCGTTTCCAAACTCTCCTTCCAAACAGTAAGTCCCTCCCTCCCTCCTCCTCCTACTCCATTCCATCAAGCCATCAACTACCATCACAAAGGTAAATAAAACGACTTTATTATACAATACAGTTTATTTCTTTAATTACAATACAAGAGCACATTTATTATACATAAAATAAGGTATATTTTTGTGTAGTTTTAAGGCTTATTTAGTAGAAAATTATGTTTTATGGGGACCTGGGAACGGATTATTCTCATTTTAATGGTTTCTTATGGGAAATAAATGTTCGGAAGACGAACTTTTCGCCTTACACACACTTTCTGGGAACCAATTATGTTCGTGAGCAGAGGTATCACTGTACATACTATACATATATACATATATATATATATATATATATATACACATACATATATGTACACATACATGTACATGTACATGTACATGTATATGTGTATATAATATCAATAAATACATATTCTTTATAGTTCAATACAGTTTTTTGCATAATTGGCCTTGTTTTGAAGCATGTTCCTTAACTTTTCCCCTATTCTTCCTTAATTATTTTTTAATTCGATGAATATTATAAAAAAGAAACCCACGATGCACTGAAGCCGCAGGGACAGAAACACGCTGACAGCTTTGCAGCTACTCTTTACCAAAGCCAGAAATGGTTCTTTTATATTCCTCTCACCATAGACAATGAGAGACATAGCCAACATTTGATAACCCAGTTAGCTGCACTGGGATCCCTCACTTTCCAAGGTTAATTGGGACCGAGGTCCATACGTGACCATCGAAATCCGCGAAGTAGGATCAACCCCACCCCCAATTGATGTATATGTACATGTATGTGTATATAATATCAATAAATACATATCCAATGCTATAAATGCTTATAATAACAATTAAACATTGGAAAAATAACATATGTGAATAAAATATAAATACAAACACTCTCCAACTTACCAACATTCGTTTTGCAAACATCCAGAGATACCAACAAAGCTGTCCAAGGTCGAAAGTGAAAGTGAAAGGAAATTGAACAAGTAGAAATAGAAATGGAATAAAATCTACAGAAAGATAGATCATAGATCTAAGTATATAATATGATTAAACATTATCCTGAGGTACACTTAATACTAGGCTCTGGCAGAGGGGGGCGTGCGCGAGCACACAGATGCAACAATGTATCCAGTTTTGATGGGAGATTTTGGGTTATTTTTTGTTGGTTTCGGGTTTTTGGGGTTTTTTTTTTGCATAATTGGCCTTGTTTTTGTGACATTTTCCATAACGTTCCCACCAATTCTTCCTTAATTTTTTTAATTAGATGAATATTTATTGATTTGTTTGTTTTTTTTAAAAACGCGATGCGTTGAAGCCGGATTAAATGAAACGCAAAGTAGTGAGGGATCCCTGTCTATCTTCTTTTTTCCTTTCCGGCTGTTCTCTCCAGTGTCGCCACAGCGAATGATCTGCTTCCATCTCACCCTATCCTTTGCATCTTCTACTCTTTCTCCAACTACCTTCATGTCCTCCCTTGCCACATCCATAAATCTTCTCTTTGGTCTTCCTCTAGGCCTTCTGCCATGGTACTTCCAACCTCAGCATCCTACTACCAATATATTCACAATCCCTCCTCTGTACATATCCAAACCATCTCAATGTAGCCTCTCTGACTTTGTCTCCAAAACCTCTTACATGTGCTCTCCCTCTGATGTATTCATTCCTGATCCTATCCATCCTCGTTACTCCCAAAGCGAACCTCAACATTTTCATCTCTGCTACCTCCAGGGCCACGTTACCAACTTGGAGCGTCCTAGAGCGTGCTAACTCCACCAGCATTGAGTCTATGATCATCAAGGCTCAACTTCAATGGGTGGGGCATATAATTTGAATGGAGGAGTTCAGGATGCCAAGACGCCTGATGTATGGTGAACTCCAGCTCGGCAAAAGAAACCAAGGCCACCCAAAGCTGCGATACAAAGACACTGTGAAAGCAAACATTCAGTGGTGTCACATCAAGCCGAAGGAACTTGAGCAGCATGCTATGGACAGACCAAAATGGGTGGCCTCAATCCACAAAGCAGCTGCCAACTTTGAAAAAGTGCAGTGCCAGAAGCTCACTGCTGCCAGAGACAAGCGGCACAGAACTACACCAGCAGTAATCACTAGAATGGACTTCCAATGCCCCCACTGTTCAAGACACTGCGCCTCCAGGCTAGGACTGCAGAGTCACCTTCGCATTCATCGATGAGCCGCAAAATGCAAACGTCATCATCGGATCCGATGGACAACCACGACAGTGAGAACATGCAAACTCCACAGAAAAACAACCTCGTCAAACCCAGAACTCAAACCCAGGACCATCTTGCTGTGAGGCAGACGTGCTAACCACTACACCACCCTGCTGCCTATGCGAGTTGTTTATTTTATAACGTGTGTATTCCAAGTACCTGTCCGACATATCTGCAAACTATGAAGAAATTTAGAGAAAAGCAGTAAGATGAGTCTGTTTCAAAATAGACAAAGAAACAGACAGACAGCGGCACGAGATAAACCCCGCTTGAACTTTCATGGGGAGTAAGGATTCAGTCACAAGTGTTGATGAAACTCATATAGAGATGTATCCAGGTGTGAACCGATGTAACTGCCCAACTCAAAATGCATGTTAAGACCAGGTGAAAATGAGATCCAAGTGTATGACTCACCGTTCGAGCGAGCAGATGTACAGGTTATTAAAAACAAACAAAAAATACAACAAAAAAAGGACAGCTTGCGTACACACATGCACGCTTAAGTCCAGCAACAACTGTTGTGCAGCAGCTGTTGATTAAAATGTGTGCGCTAAGAGAGCTTTCCAATTAGCATACAGCCAGCAAACCATATAAAACCACTTTACTCAGAATATACGACATGATTTAGTTGGCACAAGCCTCTTCTTTTAAGTGCAAAGTACAGAGAGCTGTATAAGCTTGGAGAGCAGCAGTAGAGTTATAGTGTGTTTTCAGCCCACTGGAGAGCATAAATCCGTTAAAGCTTGTCCTGCAGAACAAACGGCCATAAAGCGAGCAGATCAACATGCTAATGGAAGGAGATTCTATCGGCCACTGATAGATTCACCAGAGCAGGAAGCAGAAACCTCTTACTGCACACTATCAAAATAGCTCTCTGAAAAGCAGGGCCATAGATTTTTTTTTTTTTTACCTGGAGTTTGGTGAGCGTGGGTCTCGGCCCTCCTACAAAATGTTCCTGAGATGGCACATGGATTTTCTGGTCTAATTCGAAGCAAGGTGGAGCTCCTGGTTGAGTTAACTGGGATTGTGGTACCTGTGGACTGAACAGAGCAATCCCACAATCCTCTGCAGCCCGCTGCACCACTGACAGTTCCTGCATACGTTGGTACCAGCACAGTAGCAGAGGAAGCTGGAGCAGGACATGGGGAGCATTATTCTGTATTGAGAGCTGAAACAGAAGAGGAGGAAGAGGGCTAATTTGTGAACTGTTGTGTTTCATCCAGAAATTATGCAGAAAAATTCAGAATGCCCCATCATAAAAACAATAAACAAATGTTTTCCTGAGAACACAACATTAGGCAAAGAAAGAAGTAATATGAAAACAGATAATCACTATTGGCTCAAACAAATCCTGAGATATACAGGGATCCATCGCTACTTCACGCTTCAATTCATGCGGCTTCAGGGCATTGAGTTTTTTTTTTTTTTTTAATATTCATCAAATCAAAAAATAAGAAAGAATAAGGGGAAAAGTTAAGGAAAATTATGCAAAACGGCCAATTATGCAAAAAAACAAACAAACAAACAAAAAAAACAGATAAACAAAAACAAAAAATGAAACCCAAATCCTTCATCAAAACTACTTACATTTTTATGTGAGGTGAGCATCAGAGTGTGTGCACGTGCATCGTGAGGGGTCCCTGTATGTATGTAAATATCATTTTTTAATTAAACAGCTGTTTCAGAAAACTGTGCAGGTCTCACAGGACGAACAGAAAGTTGCGAAATTAATTAAAATATTTTCAACAACAACAACAGACCTATGGACTCCCATAAACTCAGGCACCTTTCATTACTTCAATTCCTCTATTTACTGAAGCTGATGAAGAGAAAAGAAAAAAAATGGCAGGAAGATACTGTCGGGGATGCGCAGTGCAAGTGTGTGCGAGAGGGGGTGCAGCAAAGAGACATGCATGTACCTTACAGTGTGTAAGGAATGGTTTGAGTGTATGGGGGGGGTGCTTTTGTGTGGCATTTGTTATGCATGCTTGTGTGGATTTACTCCAGATATTAATTTTATTCCCACAGTCCAAAGACATGCACATTAGGCTTTATTGGTTATTATTTATTACCCCCAGTGTAAAAGTGAGCATGAATGACTGCATATCGGTGTTGCTCTGCTATGGACCAGCAAACAGTTGCGTGTACTTACGAAGATCCCGAGTACGAAATACCCAGGTTACGAAGATCATTTTCCTAAGTTTCCGTCCCTGGGATACGAAAAGAACCACCTCTTACGGAAAGAAATTCAAAATTCAAACGCGCCAATCGAAATTTCACACGACGCGAGTTGCTCTCTCATTGGCCTTCTCTCAACATTCCCGCCTTGCTGGCCTCCCAGATAGAGACAGAAGGAAGCTTAACTCTTTAGTTTCTACTTTGGTTTTTTAAGTTGTTTAATTCAGTAAATGTTTAATAAATGTGGGCGCATTTGAGCTCATCTGGAATTCCAATCCCTCAACGAATCAAATTAAAGTTGAGTTTGTCAAGCAGGGAATGCGCTTTTGAATTCCACGTCTTGTGGCCGTGGTCAGCAGTGCACGCGCACGTGAGAAAGAGAGAGAGAGAGAGGTGTGTGTGTGTTAATAAAAAATGTTTAATAATGGTTTAATTAATAAATATGTTAATAAAATGGTTTAATATGTTAAAATGTTTAAATGGTTTAATAAATAATTTTCTTTAACTTTTAACACGTGTTTCATACAAAATTGGAGTACTTTTATCATTTTTAAAGGGTTTATGTTGTTTATCCAGTCCAGTCCAAAGACTGGATCCTTGGAACGAATTACGCGTTTAACATTTAAAATGCGACCCCCCCCCCTCCTACTTATGAGATCCCCGCGTAACAAAAAAGGCTCCGGAATGGATTAATTTCGTAGGTAGGGGGCCGACTGTATCTCTCTTTACCCCCCCCCTCAAAAAAAAAGGGGGGGGGGAGTGGTTTCTAAAAATGAAATTAGATTGATGGATAAAGTAAATAAAGAGTTGGACAAAAGCATCAAAGAAAAATTGAAACAGTGAAGAAAAAGTAAAATTAAAAGAACCGGTGAAAAATAAGAATGAAAAGAAAATCAAAGAAAAAAGACGAAAATAAATACAACAATACTAAAAAGAAAAAGAACTGGGAAGAATAAAAAGAAATATAAATTAAAAGTAAAAAAAACTAAACTAAGAGGGAAATGACAGCTAAATAAGAAAAAAGGAGAGACACAAATAATTGACGAATGAAGTAAGAGACATAGGCAGGCAGATTGAGAACATGAGAGTATGTTTGCGCAGAAAATGGAGGAAATACGTTATTTTTTCTTCTCAAATTCAGTAAATCAATAAATCAAACATTCTGGGATTTCGTTTCACTCCACTTCACTGCATCCTCAGGCGAAACACACTCCAATTCTACTCACATTTGCACACAAGCTAACAACACTCATATTTAAGCAGCTCAGGTTGCACAAGTTTAGATCTGAAGCCTTCCCAGAAAATGATAAAGAAGCAGAAGCACATACGCTTTAAACTTGTGTAAGAAATCTGCATTCTATGAATGTGTGAACGCTACACAGGCCAACGTGCCAGTATCCTGTTCTGTACTACACAACCGCTGCGTAGCCTGCACTTTCACATGTGATGTTGTAATAAGTCTTTCATGTCAGGTACGTAATACTCATCAGATTGTGTAATGATTTTCTGATCCACTGCAGTAGCGGTTTTCATGCAGTGACCCGTCTGCACACTGAAAGGAAATCACTAATATCATTTCAAAATTAGAAAAGTTTCAAATGACTTCAAAATCTGCAGAAAGCAAACCTATAATTTCATCATCATCATCTTCTTCCGCTTAGTCCAGGGTCAGGTCGCGGGGCCAGCAACCTCAGCAAAGAGGTCCAGACGTCCCTCTCCCGAGCCACTTCCTCCAACTCTCCCGGGGGGACACCGAGGCGGTCCCAGACAAGCCGAGAGACATAGTCCCTCCAGCGTGTTCTAGGTCGACCCCGGGGTCTCTTCCCAGTTGGACATGCCCGAAACACCACACCAGGGAGGCGTCCGGGGGGCATTCTGACCAGATGCCCGAGCCACCTCAACTGGCCCCTCTCAATGCGGAAGAGCAGCGGATCTACTCCGAGCTCTCCCCGGATGGCGGAGCTTCTCACCTTATCTCTAAGGGAGAACCCCGTCACCCGGCGAAGGAAGCTCATTTCAGCCGCTTGTATCCGTGATCTTGTTCTTTCGGTCATTACCCAAAGCTCGTGACCATAAGTGAGGGTTGGAACGTAGATCGACTGGTAAATTGAGAGCTTTGCCTTGCGGCTCAGCTCCTTCTTCACCACGACGGACCGGTACAGGCACCGCTTAACAGCAGAGACTGCAGCGATCCGTCTGTCAATCTCTCGCTACATCCTTCCCTCACTCGTAAACAAGACCCCAAGATACTTAAACTCCTCCACTTGGGGCAGGACCTCATTCCCGACCCGGAGGGTGCATTCCACCATTGTCCGACTGAGAACCATGGCCTCGGACTTGGAGGTACTGATCTTCATCCCGGCTGCTTCGCATTCAGCTGCGAATCGCTCCAATGAGAGCTGGAGGGCCCGACTTGATGAAGCCAAGAGGACAACATCATCCGCAAAAAGCAGAGATGATATCCGATGGCCACCAAACCAGAACCCCTCATCGCCTCGACTGCGCCGAGAAATTCTGTCCATAAAAATTATGAACAGAATCGGTGACAAAGGACAGCCTTGGCGGACTCCAACTCCCACTGGAAACGAATCCGACCTGCTGTTACCAATACGGACCAAACTCTGGCTCCGGTGATACAGCGACCGATACAGAACCTTTTTGAGGCCAACCGATAATCACTCTACAGGCCCTCACCGAACTCCTCCCACGCCCGAGATTTTGCATCTGCGACAGCCTCGGCTGCAGCACGTTTGGCCTGCCAGTACCCGTTTGCTGCCTCAGGAGTCCCACAGGCTAATAAAACCCGATAGGCCTCCTTCTTCAGCTGGACTGCCCCCTTCACCGCAGGTGTCCACCACCGGGTTCGAGGATTACCGCCACGACAAACACCGACGACCTTACGGCCACAGCTATGGGCTGCCACCTCAGCAATGGAGGCACGAAACATGGCCCATTCGGATCCCATGTCCCCCGCCTCCTTCGGAACGTGGTTGTAGTTCTGCCGGAGGTGGGAGTTAAAGGCCTCTCGGACAGGGGGGTCAGCCAAACGTTCCCAGCAGACCCTGATTACACGCTTGGGCCTGCCAGGTCTGGAAGGCAACCTCCCACACCACCGAAGCCAACTCACCACCAGGTAGTGATCGGTAGACAGCTCAGCTCCTCTCTTCACCCGAGTGTCCAGAACATATGGTCGCAAGTCCGATGGCACGACTACAAAGTCAATCATCGAACTGCGACCTAGGGTGTCCTGGTGCCAAGTGCACTTATGGACACCCTTATGTTCAAACATGGTGTTCGTGATAGACAAACTATGACGAGCACAGAAGTCCAACAACGAAACACCATTCGGATTCAGACTGGAGAGGCCGTACCTACCGATCACACCCTTCCAGGTCACACTATTGTTGCCCACATGTGCGTTGAAGTCTCCCAAGACAACAAGCAAGTCTCCCGAGGGAGCGTTCTCCAACACACACCCCTCCAAAGACTCCAAAAAGGGTGGGTACTCTGAACTGTCATTTGGTGCATAAGCACAAATAACAGTCAGGACCCGTCCCCCCACCCGAAGACGGAGGGAAGCTACCCTTTCGTCAACCGGGGAGAACCCCAACATTTGGGCACCGAGACGGGGGGCAACAAGAATACCCACACCGGCTCGCCGCCTCTCCCCATGAGCAACTCCAGAATAGAAGGAGGTCCAGCCTCTTTCGAGATGGATGGTTCTAGAGCCCAAGCTATGCGTTGAGGTGAGCCCGACTATATCTAGTCGGTATCTCTCCACCTCACGCAACAAATCAGGCTCCTTTCCCACCAGAGAGGTGACATTCCATGTCCCGAGGGTCAGAGTAAGTAGCCGAGGATCGGTCCGACAGAACCCATGCCTTCGGCTGCCACCCAACTCACACTGCACCCGACCCCTAAAACTCCTCCCACGGGTGGTGGGTCCATGGGAGGGCGGACCCATGTCTCCTTTTCGGGCTAGGCCCGGCCAGGCTCCATGGGCATAAGCCCGACCACCAGGCGCTTGCCTTCGAGCCCCTCCCCTGGTCCTGGCTCCAGAAGGGAACCCCGGTGACCCGCGTCCGGGCAAGGGAGACTGCTTCAAATGTTTACTCCGAGATGGCATAGGGGTCTTCTGAATCGCACTTTGTCTGGACCTTCACCCAGGACCTGTTTGCCTTGGGTGACCCTACCAGGGGCATTATGCCCCCGACAACATAACTCCTAGGATCATTAGGTCACGCAAACCCCTCCACCACGATAAGGTGGCGATTCAGGGAGGGTGCCATAATTTAATTATAATTATAATATAATTAACAGCATGAATATAAAGACATTTTAATTTCACATTTTATGCTTGGTGAAGCATAAATCACCGAAATAAAATAGCATGCTGGATACTCATATATAATTTTATGATAAAATTTATAATAATATATAATTTCAGCATATAGCAATATGATAGAGATATTTTAATAATGTAAAAATTAGAAGCATAAACAGATGTTTTCTTTTTCTCTCGTATGTGCAAAAGACTCAAAAAGAACCGAAAAAAACCAAAGAATTTAATTTTAATTCATTCAATTTTCATCATCAGCTTGTGTGCTTCTGAATGGCCCATTATCACTGATATTTTTAGATTAGATTATCACACCATAAATATTCCAAACAACAGCCAGAAAGCTAACGGAGAAAATAAATTATCAATCATAAAGAAAGAACAGTAAAAATAAGAAAGAAGGCTAACAGAGAAAAAGGTCAGAAATACAGACGCTCCCTGACTTATGTTCATCCGTTTTTTCTTGTTGTTTTTTGTTTTCAGAAAAAAAGTCAAATTTTAAGTTTAGACGTACCTACATAGTATGCTGACATAATGACGCTGCATTCATTGTTTACAAACTACAGACTGAGTGTGTGTGTGTGTATGTCTCAGTTATATAGCGTGTTACCCTTGTGTTCAGACATTGTCTCTGTGATCTTTGTGTTTACACTGTTTTGTGGATTTTTGTAACCCTAAGCAAATATGGTTGGTCAGAAGTTTAAGCCTACTCGCACGAGTGCAAGTCTCATACACAGAGATGAATTAACTATCTGCTCAGATCAGCACAATCTTTATATTTATTATCTTTTAGCAGAATCCTAAGAGTGTATACTTATTTTTATATTAATATTCATTAGGATTTGTACTTGTTCTTTGTATGCATCTCTTGAATAAAGTTTACTTACTTACATCAAAGAAAGAACCCTCCGCTTTGCTGGGAGACTGCATCAGTGCAGGCTGTGTTCTAAACGAGTTCAACAGCACCCTTGTGCACTTGAAAGACCAGAAGTCGGTCTAACCCACAGCAAGTACACTACTTTCAGTATTAAACACTTCACATATTGGAAGCGTTGATTGACTGTTTTAAGCTTCGTGTAAGGTGACTCAGTATAAATAAGTGACTTATTTGAAATTAATGTTGATATTATTTGATATTATTTTAATTTTAAGTCGGGGAGCGTCTGTAGTTTAAGAAATAAAAAGGAAAGGAAATTAGATGCTTTCTTAGGAAAGTATCCAATTCAGAAAGAAAGCTATCGGAGAAAAAGAACATGTGTCCGAACCATAGGCAGACACACATGTATACATCCTCTCACATGTATGTATATTTGAATCAGGAATAAAATCCATTGACTTTGTTCATTCTGAGCAGTGGTTCTTGTTAATGGTGATTTGGTCGCAATTTTTACATTGTTCACATTTTTAAAAAAAAACTAATTTACATAACATCACCAAAAGCTTTTCAGCACAAATCCAAGAAAAAAGATAAAGACTGGAGCAAATAAAAACCGTCATCATGGTAATTGAAACCCAATACTTCCGAAAAGTATCCCAGACAAAATTCCTATGATCAACGTCATGATGACAGGGACAAAAATGAAAATAAATAAATAAATAAATAAAAATACAAGCCCACCCACACATCATATGTCACCTTCATGCAAAAGTACAGAATGAGCCTTCCTGCAGTTCTTAAGAAATAACCTGGACAGGATCCCGAGTGTCACATCAACAAGGTGCATGAATGTCGCAATTGCTGAGATTGCAAGTTTGAATCCAAGTTGATGTCATTACGGGAAGTCCATGAAAGTTAAGTGGCCGAGCTCTCGAGGGAGGGATGACATACGCTCACTTTTCTGCATGGTCATCTGTGAGCTTATTCGTAAGAAGGGGCGGATAGTGCTTTCCCTCCGAGTGTGCTAGACCGACTTCTCTGCATGCGCAGCAGTTAAAAAAAAGGCATGTGGCAGCATCACAGCTCACGTACAGAGTGTATGCATGCTTTTGCCCCTTCCTGGTTGGTGATGGTCGTATGATAGGAAAGGTGATACTTGATGGGTGAGAATTGAATAGGGCTAAATTGGACGGGGGTAGCCTGGACAAGTGTAAAAGGTCTAGGTCTTGATGAGGTCAAAAGGTGTAGTGATGAGGTCAAAGGTCAAACAGAGAAACTGAGGCACCTACGAACACCTACACACCATAAGAAACAGATCTGCCAAATTTCAAGAATGGTTCAGCAGCTCTTGAGAAATAGTCCAGGAAAAAAATCGGGACAGCGATGAGAAAGGAAACCAAAACGGCAACAGAAATGGCAACAGCAGTCTGATGGCTAAGAAAGGAAACTGAGAAAGAAAAAGGAACAAAGAATAATAAATCTGAAGAAATTTTTAACGAGAAAAAGGAACAAAAGAAAAGAAAAGCACAAATTGAGAACGTTGAATCTCATTAAAAAAAGATCCAACTGTGCTGCCTGTTCAACTCCTCTAGAAGACAATAAATGTGTTAAATCTCAGAATTACTGAGGTATTAAGTGCAAGATATTATCTCAGAACATGCGATCCTGAGAGATCATTGCTAATAAAACCCTCAGCGTTTTATAAACATGTCACTTATGATCTGATAGAAAGAGCCTATCACACACCGCTTGGGATTCTGTAGGAGCTTCTAACATAAGGGATCTGTGCATTTCCATTTATTTGGCTGCCATCCAAACATTTTTATCCACCACAACACATCGTTGAGACGTGATACATAAAGCCCAGCATTCAGGATTACAGGTTCTTCAGTGCTGTTCTTCTAAGATAAAAACTAGTACCTGACAATTTTGTCAAAAGTGAGTTTCAATATATTTGGGCCATATTCTGTCACGTTAGAGCTCAGCTACAGTATACGACTTGGTCATGGTCCTGCCCCCCCCCCCCCCCTGTCCCCACCTGACCTCAAATCGCTTTTAAAACCACTGCAGATTGAAAGCACACCTGATAACCATCCCTCTCTCTATTTATGTGTAGCCCTACATGTACCCTGGCTGGATGCGATATAGACTTTTTTGTGCTGTGACTCACCCTCCAAAACTGTTGGGTTCATCCAGCTGCTCTACGCCTGCTCTCTTCCTCTTCTTCTGCCTCTTTGTCTGGAGAATGTTGCATCTCCTGCAGCTGTGGATAATCTCTGAATGATATCCAAAAACCTGCATGTCCCAAATACTCCCTTACTGTGGATGATCTCGTCCCAATACTACGTTTAAAAACACCTCTGCTGTGCAGTGTTTATATAAATATAGGACTAAAATATTAAAATCCTCATACTTGGGCATTTCTTTGGTCATGATAAACAAGTCTAGAAACAAGCTACCAACAAAATAGAAGTACTTTGAAATTTTAATAAAATATTGCCTATAAAATTTTATTAACCATGAAAAGGATGAATATCTTACAATATAAACACCTTTATATCCATACTAGTCACCAACCAGCCATCACATTAAAAACATTATTAGCACCGAGAGGTCCTCCATGTGCTTGCACTGTTTTCCTCCAGGTATGCCAACAGTCCAAAATTATGTCCATTAATTTAACTGGTAGTTCCAAATTGCCCCAGGTGTGATTGGGAATGCTAGTATAAATGTGTTGGCCCTGCAACAGTCTGGCGAGCATTCAAGGTGTACCTTACCGCCTTCGCCCAGAGTCAACTGAAATAGGTTCCAGCCTCCTACAACCCTAGGAGGATTAAGCGGTTTAGTAAACAAGTATGTGAGTTGATAACGGACACACTGTGATGGCGAAACAGCTGGTTCTTTTCATCTCCAAAACAGAAGGTCTTGGAGGGTCTTCCTGGAATGTAGTGGTAAGCACATATGGTGGTCGACGTAAGGACAACCATTGACCTGACAAGCGTATCATAGGTGCTCCATGCTCACGGATTTACATGGAGAGTAAAGGCGGGTATGTCTGATCTGATCCCACATAAATGCTACTGTAGCATAAACTGCTATAACTGTTAATGCTGGTTGTGGTAGAAAAGAAGCAGAACACGGTGTGTTACAGTTTGCCGTATATGGTACTACTTAGCTGCAGACCATTCATGTGGTCTTAATGTTACGGCTGATTGGTGTACATAATAGGAAATTTGAAAATATAAACAGAAAAGCAATTACTGGACAAATGAATATTGTGGTTGGGAGGGGGGGGGGTGTTGGAAGGAGGCCTCAAATTAAAAACAAAGTTTTTGAGCTCATGTGAGGAAGCTCTGAGACCGTTCACGAATGTGTTTTAAAAGATTTTTGAAAAGATCATTTTTCATTTGCACAAGGTTTTCTGAAATTGATTTTTGTGACATACCATACTAATCCCACAAGAGAAATTTTAACTCGCCCAAAATGAACCAACGCGCGCACACTCGGACCAGTAAGCTGCAACATTCTGAGGACAGTAGTTGGGGGTTAGTAACCGTGCTCAAGAGCACTTCATCCATGAAGGTGGAGGAAAGGAAGGTGTAGTTCACGCCTCCGGACAACACACATTTTTCCCGGGAATTCATGTCCCAAACAAACTTTTTGAACCCACTTGTCTCGCAGCAAGGAGGTTCGAGTCCCAGGCTTGGCTTTACCTCTGTGTGGAGTTTACATGTTCCTTTCAAAATTGCATTGGGGCCGGTGGCGTAGTGGTTAGAGTGCTGGGCTCATGATCAGGAGGTTGTGAGTTCAAATCCCACTGAGACCCCACTGTGCTAAGACCCCGGGGCAGGTCTTAACCACATGTGTGCCTCTGTTCACCCAGCAGTATAACTGGGTACCAGTAAAAATATACTGGGAAGGTAACCTGCGGTGGACTAGCATCCCATCCAGGAGAAGTTGAACTCCTAGTTGCTTCACAGTACAGAAACCGGGGATAAGCACCAGCCTGATGAGCCATTATGGCTCGGGTATAAAAAATCCCAACAGACTTTACCTTTTTTACCTACCTCAAACTTGCATCAGTTTTCTCCAGGTGCTCTGGTGTACGTTTAGATTTACATTTATAGCGTTTGGCAGACGCCCTTATCCAAAGTGATTTTTGTCTCATTTATACAACTGAGGTGGCAGCTTGGGGGTACTGGTATTTGAACCACCAAACTTCTTATTAAGTAACCTAGGACCTTAACTAATGAGTCACTACTTCCCCTCATTTAGTTCAATCCAGTTAGCATAAATATATTATTTACATCACACCACATCATGACAGCCACCTCAAAAATGATCTCTTAAAAAAAAAAAAAAAAAAAAAACAGTTTCCTCTTTCTAACCACTGGAAGTCATGTTTATTCAACGATTTTCCTCCTTCGGTCCTACCTTGCTGTACTGACTATGATGCATCGAACATGATGCACAGAGTCGAGTGGCAGGACCACCCGGGAGCAGAAAGCTTGTCTCGCCTGAGCTGACACGTGGGAAGAAAAAAGAAAGAAGGGAAAAAAAACAAAACACCCTCAACCCCAGCTATGCTTTGGCATAGAAATGAATTTCAGCACATAGATACAAAATGTTATAAAAGCACCCTTGTACCCCACACATCTGTCAGTATATTACTGTAGGTACACTGAGAACATGCCAATCAAAAATTTTAATCAGATCAGTTCAGCCTCCAACATCATGATTTCTGATTGAAAAAAGAATGGCTCTTGTCTGCTATTTTCAGTGAAAATGTACAATTTACATTCCCATAAACCTCACCAAATGACACTGGATCTCAGGGACCAAATGTACTGAGAGATAGAATTCATAGATTTCAATGGATACCATATGCTCACTTCCCTGTCACTCACAGTGATTACCAGCCAATCATGGGCGACTGTGATCTCATTACTGCGGATAGTGCTTTCCCTCAAAGTGTTTGGTTGCCTTCAAATACACATGCGCAGCAGTTCATAAAGAGGTGGGTGGCAACATCATATTCTTGCAGAAAGCATGCACCTTCTTACACCCCTCCCTGGTTAGTGATGGTCAAGTAATAGCAAAGGCAATGCTTGATAGGTAGGTGGGGATTATGTTTTTGTCAGCATTTATTAGAAACTTCACTGAAAAGTGTATTTTGGAGGGAAAATTCTGTTAGATCACGGAGAGGATTGGATTAGTATCTGGAGCTGGGGTTAGTTTTAAAGGATTCTTTAACACTGTGTGGGTAATTATATGAAAGTGAGGGGGCAGAGTAGGGAGTGCTGTGTAGATTTTTTTTAGCTTGGCTGAAGTTTGTGCTCTTCTATAGGGTGACAAAAAAATCTCCCACATTTCAAAGTAAAATTAAAAAAAAAAAAAAAAAAAAGGCTTGAGGATGTTTGTACTCCCCTGTACAGGCTATATTTTTTAAATTCAGTACAACACTAATCTAGGAATCTTAAGACACCAAATACGTCTCGGCTCATTCACGTTGGTATTGGTGGACAGTTTTATGTGCATGTAATTACTCATACAGACATCTGGGAATCAAATAACCAAATAATAATCAATAAACAAATGTTTGCACTCTGAGATGAAAAGAATTACAGGAATTTTCTATTACCAGGTATTGATGGACGCACGGCAACAACACCATATCAGTGAGCGTGAAGTAAAGCCCCTCAGCAAACACATGCTCCAATTCTGGCAGCTCGGTGGTCTTCACGTTCCTTATGTCAGAGCGCTCTCTGGTGGTGGAAATACATGAAGTGCGATCCACAGATAGTTTGGCCAGAGCTGCACTCAACTCCACTCCATGCATGGCCTTGACCTGAAGATCCTCATGCTGTCTCTCAGGTCGTTCTGTGTTCTTCTCAGCGTTCTTCCCAGAGTCCTTCTGCTGTTGAAGCTTGTGACGGCGGAGTTTGTCATCATTATGTACCTTGACTGGTTCAGCCAGGCGGTGCTCCAGCTGGCAAAGAGCAGCAGGAAGATGGAGTTGCTCCTCTGTAGGGTTATGTAGGTGATCTTCAACTGCTGAAGGAATGTCCAGCTCGCATAATCTGGTCCAGCGGCTCACCTAATAGATGATGGGGGCACAGTCATTTACAGTTCCACACGTGCGTCATTAAAAATATATTATAATAAAGAAAGTACAGTGTATCTTCATTATTTCAACAAATGCAAACTCTAATTCTATTTACATGCAGAAATCTAATTCCACAAATGATAAACCTAAAAACTCTGGCATTTAACAATCATATGTGCACATTTTAAAACCATTTTAAAGTCTGCCATACAACTCGCAGTGTCTTCTCAATGTTTAATCTCACCTCAGCGCAGGCCTTCAAGCAGGTGTTTTTGAAGCCAAGCAGTGAGGCAACATCTCTGCGTTGAGGGTCCTGGAAACAGGTCGTCTGGATGATGTGCCTGAGTACTACAGCCAGTCCGGCTCTGCAGAATCGCCCATTCGACTCCAGCACAGCTGGCAGACGACATGCCACCACCAAAGCGGGAGCTTCTTGCTTCTTCATTTCAGAGACAGCCAGGCTCTTTGGAAGGGACCCTGCTAAAGCCTCTATGCTGCCAGGCTGATCTGAGACCAAGTACACCTTGAAAGATTTGCACTCAGTATAGGACAGAAGAAACAGGGCAATGGAAGAGTGCAGTGGAAGGACCACAGCTCCTTTGATGTTCGAGACCTCCAGGTAGAGGCTTGATTCCTCCAAGTTTGGGTTTGAGTCCTTCATTCTGATCTTATGTAATGGTGATTTGCAAAGGATTCAGAGGAATGAAGTTCATCCTAAACAAAAATCAAGGAAATTCAATCAGCTGGTAATGACACAACCGTATCAGCTCATGTTTTCTTGCGTTCATTCACTTGTTGCTATCTGACATCTCAAGGCTCTCTGCTTTGATTCTGAGCTCATTGTGTGTGTGTGTGGGGGGGGGGGGGTCCTCCTGTGTTTGTGTGGGTTTTGTCTGGATTCCTCACACTGCCCAAACACATGGCTTACAATTTTGACTGGATATGCTGTAGGTGCGGAAGAGGACGCTGAGTACTGCGTCTCAGATGTGGTGAATTCTCCTTGTACATCATTCCCAGTGTTTCTTGGTTAGGCTCTAGACCAGTGATTCTCAATTATTTTCTGTGGCGTCCCCTCTATGAAAAAAAAAAAAAACGTGGTTCCCCCCACCATGTGCTACTATCTTCTCTTCCTTTCGGCTTTTTCCCTTTATCATGGGTCAAATAGTATTATTTGTCTATAGAATTGTTTTTAGTAGACCTCTGCATAACATTGTATCTTCATTAACATTAAAAACAAAAAAAAATAAAGAAATATAGTTCAACTTATAATAAAGAAAAACTTCATTAGCATTGTTTTTTAATCTGTAACAGAAAAGATTTAAAATGCACCAACATGCCTGAAATAAAAAAATACATTCTTAATTAAACTCATTCAACCGACTATCTTCGTCTTAATATATTCATCTCTCTCCAGCTTTTTCTGTGTTCCTGTTAGAAAATTTTCCGTGTTGTTTCTTGAGGGGTTGTTTACTGCACTTCATATAGTTTGCGCATGCCAAAAACCACTTCATCATAGCGCGACAATGAGAGCACCACTGCCAATTACTGGAGTGGAGGTGCAATTACACTTAATTCTCGTACACGATTCCAGAAAAGCATGTTCCCCTCCACGCACCCACTATTTGGGAAGCACTGCGCGAAACCGACCATGACCCTGACCAGAATAACTCCTGTGCTGATGAATGGATAAATGACCTCTTAATACATTTTTGATCTTTTCCCATACATTACTGGGAATATGTACTGCATAGCTCTCAAATCCCAAGCTAGAAAAGTTTGATTCTGTGTGGAGTTTGCATGTTCTCCCCGTGTTTGTGTGGGCTTCCTTTGGGTACTCTGGTTTCTTCCCAAAGTCCAAAAAAACTCCTATTCTTCTTTTCCTTTCAGCTGCTCCCTTCAGGGGTTGCCACAGCGAATCATCTGTCTCCATTTCACCCTATCCTCTGCATCTTCTACTCTTACTCCAATGACCTTCATGTCTTCCTTCACCACATCTATAAATCCTCTCTTTGGTCTTCCTCTAAGCCTTCTGCCTGGCAGTTCCAACCTCAGTATCCTACTACCAATATACTTTCTATCCCTCTGCTGTACATATCTATACCATCTCAATGTAGCCTCTCTGACTTTGTCTCCAAAACCTCTTACATGTGATGTCCCTCTGATGTACTCATTCCTGATCCTATCCGCCTCGTTACTCCCAAAGAGAACCTCAACATTCCTCAACATTTTCATCTCTGCTACCTCCGGCTCTGCCTCATGTCTTTACCTCAGTGCCACTGTTTGTAAACCATACAACATCGCTGGCCTCAACACCGTATTGTACACTTTTCCTTTCATTCTTGCCAATACCTTCCTATCACACATCACACCAGACACTTTTCTCCAACCATTCCAACCTGACACACCTCTTCATCTCTTTCCCACATTACTCTGGATTGTTGAACCTAAGTACTTAAAATCCTCCACCTTCTTTTTCTCTGCTCCCTGTCACCTCACCGTTCCTCTTGGGTCCTTCTCATTCACACACATGTATTCTGTCTTACTGAGGCTAACCTTCATTCCTCTCCTTTCCAGGGTATACCTCCACCTCTCTAGTTTTTACTATGCTTGTTTTCTGCTCTCACTACTGATCACAATGTCATATGCAAACATAGTCCATGGAGATTCTTGTCTAACCTCGTCTGTCAGCCTGTCCATTACCATAGCAAACAAGAAGGGGCTCAGAGCTGACCCTTGATGCAGTCCCACCCACCTCCACTTTGAACTCTTCTGTCACACCAACAGCACCTCTCACCACTGTCTTACATCTCTCATACATGTCCTGTACCACTCTAACATACTTCTCTGTCACTCCAGACTTTCTCATGCAATACCACTGTTCCTCTCTTGGCACCCTATCATATACTTTCTCCAGATCCACAAAGACACAATGCAGCTCCCTCTGACCTTCTCTGTACTTCTCTATTAACCTCCTCAAAGCAAACACTGCATCTGTGGTGCTCTTTCTTGGCATGAAACCAAACTGTTGTTCACAAATGCTGACCTCTGCCCTTAGTCTCGCTTCCACTATTATTTCCCATAACTTCATTGTATGGCTCATTAACTTTATCCAACTCTGCACGTCTCCCTTGTTCTTAAAAATGGGCACCTGCACACTTCTCTTCCATTCATCTGCCGTCCAAAAAGACATGAACTGTAAAATGTAAAGTTGCAAATGGCTGTTGCAAATTGTTCCCAAGTATGAAAGGCTGTGTGACTGTTGTATGGGGTGAACCTTGCCTTGGCCTTGAGCCTCTCCACGACCTAAGTAGGATTAAGGGATTGGACAAATTAATGAATGTATTATTATTATTATTATTATTACTACTACTACTACAGACGCTCCCCGACTTACATTTTTAAGTGGTTCCGGACAGCCGAACGCAAGTTGAAAGTGAACGTAAGTTGTTACAGTGACGTATGACACATGACGTGTGATGCTCATACTGTACTATACAGCCATAAATACCATTACCGTATCTCATAAAAGACCCCTAAATCAATTATTATGAACATAACATTGTAAAATAATATCAAATGATATCAACATTAATTTCAAATCAGTCACTTATTTATACCGAGTCACTTTACATGAAACTTAAAACAACCAATCAACGCTTACAATATGTGAGGCGCTCAAAACCGAAAGTAGTGTACTTGCGAAAGTAGTGTACTTGCTGTGGGTTATACGGACTTCCGGTCTTTCAAGTGCACAAGGGTGCTGTTGAACTCGTTTAGAACTCAGCCTGCACTAATGTGAATCACCAGCAGAGCGGAGAGTTATCTTTCTTTTCTGGATTCGGGTTTTCATTCATTTTACAACTCTCTTTGCTTAACTGAGTATGCATGGTGGATTGCGCCAATCCGAGCAGATAGTTAATTCATCTCTGTGTAGGAGACTTGCACCCATGTTAGTAGGCTTACGCTACCGACCAACCATATTTGCTTAGGGTTACAAAAGTCCGCAAAACAGTGTAAACACAAAGATCACAGAGACGACGTCTTAACACAAGGGTAATACGCTATATAACTGATATATATCTTCTTTTCTTTTCGGCTTTTTCCCGTTCTCGAGAGTCGCCACAGCAAATCATCTGATTCGCACATTTGATTTGGCATGGGTTTTTACGTCGGATGCCCTTCCTGTCACAACCCTTTTAGCAAGGGACAAAAACACGCTGACGGCTTTGCAGCTTACTCTTAACGAAAGTCAGCAATGGTTCTTTTACATGCCTCTCACCATAGACAGTGAGAGACATGGCCCGCCTTTGATAACCCAGTTAGCTGCACTGGGGGGACAGTGACAACCCTGTGGGGACTCAAACCTCCAACCTTAGGATCAGCGATCCTGCACCCTATCCACTAGACCATCATTGCCTTATATAACATTATATATATATATATATATATATATATATATATATATATATATATATAACTGAACTGGGAAGGAGGGGCACGTTCAGTCTGTTATTTGTAAACAATGGACACTGTCATTCCGTCAGCATACTACGTAGGTACGTCTAAACTCAAAATTTGACTTTTTTTTTTGAAAACCGTAAAAATCGAAAAAACGTAAAACGGATGAACGTAAGGTAAGTCGGGGGCGTCTATACGGTACTACTATTATTGTTTGCAGCTCGGTATTATGAACATTTCTATTGTAACACCATTATTAACCACTAAACATCCAACCACTGGTAAAATTATCTAAATTAATTATTTATTTATCAATAGGGTATTAAATAACGAATGAGATTATTAAATAATAAAATATCATGTTTAACAAAGCTTAGCGTGCAAAAGAGACCCAGTTTTAATTTACCCAGATTGCGATAGCTTAACGTTAGGAGGTCATGAGCTCTTCCTAACATTATCATTCATTCATTCATTTTCTGAACCGCTTAATCCTAATTCGGGCCGCAGGGAGGCTGGTGCCCATCTCAGCCAACTCTGGGGGCGGGCAGAGTATACCCTAGGCAGCTCACCAGGCCATCGCAGGACAGAAACACACTGACGGCTAATCAGCTACCCTTGTCGAAAGTCAGCAATGGATCTTTTCCATGAACTTCACATCATAGTGAGAGACATGGGCGGCCTTTGATAACTCAGTTGGCTGCACTGGGGGGGACAGTGACAACCCGTGAAGAGTGGGACTTGAACCCCCAACCTGAGGACCAGTGATCCAGCACCTTTACCACCAGGTGACCACTGCCCCTAACATTATCGTCTTATATATTTAAAAGCAAACATCAAACAAACAAAAAATCGATTTTAAACATCATTAGTCTTCTGATAAAGGTACTTACAGAGTTTAAAAATCCAATACTGTATCAACATATTAGGATTCACGTGGGGCACAAGTTAGAATTCGGTGTTACATTAAAAACACACCGACCTGCAACCAAATGCGCACAAGAGTTCCTACCAATACCATGTTCTCTCTATCGCTGTTATTTTTTTATTCAACTGTGGGGGGGGGAACCGCTGACTAAAAGCGTGTTTGTCTCGCTTAAATAACAAAGTGTACAAGACACTCACTCTCTCACTCATTTGCTGGACCGCTTAATCCTATCTGGCCGACAATGGCGATGAGAGGGTACATTCTGAACGGCTCCTCAGATAATCGCAGACCGAACACACAACTGCTCACACACACATCCACACTTAGGGACAAATCAAGAACAGTCAATTAGCCTAATATGCATGTTTTAGGAGGAAATTTCTTATTCTATGCATAATTCTCAGTGGAGCCAAGTACTGCACTTTCATATTTGCAAGGGTAAATGTTTCCACCTAGCGGTGACATTGTGTAAGTGCAGCAGCACTTCAACGTCAACCACAAAATCACGATTTCAGCTTTTTAAAAGCTCCCACCTTATTAATATGCAACAGGGTCTTAAATCTGTCTTATTTAAAAAAAAATAGTCATGTTCTTAAAAAGGTTTGAGTGTCCCGCATAGAGTGCTGACTCCAGCCTCACTAAACAGTGGATATTGTTCCAGAAAAGACTGGAGCACCTGGAGGAAAACCATGAAAGCATGTGGAGAACACGTAAACGTGCCCTTCGATGGCCTGTCGAGCTTTCCAGGGTGTACTCTGCCCTTTCCCGAGTCAGCTGAGATGGGTGACAGCCTCCCGGTAACACTAATTAGAGTTAAGCGGTTCAGAAAATTAATGAAAACATGTAAACACCTTCACAAAGCCTGGGACACAAACCCAGGACCTTGTTTCGGTCAGATGGAAGTGCTAAGCACAATGCTACTGTGCTGCACAACTCCTTCCATACATGCTTAACTACACAGCATTCGTTCCTCTCTTGCCAAACTCATCTCATCTCTCATCTCATCTCATCTTCTTCCGCTTAGTCCGGGGTCGGGTCGCGGGGGCAGCAACCTTAGCAAAGAGGTCCAGACATCCCTCTCCCGAGCCACTTCCTCCAACTCTCCCGGGGGGACACCGAGGCGGTCCCAGACAAGCCGAGAGACATAGTCCCTCCAGCGTGTTCTAGGTCGACCCCGGGGTCTCTTCCCGGTTGGACATGCCCGAAACACCACACCAGGGAGGCGTCCGGGGGGCATTCTAACCAGATGCCCGAGCCACCTCAACTGGCCCCTCTCAATGTGGAGGAGCAGCGGATCTACTCCGAGCTCTCCCCGGATGGCGGAGCTTCTCACCCTATCTCTAAGGGAGAACCCCGCCACCCGGCGAAGAAAGCTCATTTCAGCCGCTTGTATCCGTGATCTTGTTCTTTCGGTCATTACCCAAAGCTCGTGACCATAGGTGAGGGTTGGAACGTAGATCGACTGGTAAATTGAGAGCTTCGCCTTGCGGCTCAGCTCCTTTTTCACCACGACGGACCGGTACACGCACCGCTTAACAGCAGAGGCTGCAGCGATCCGTCTGTCGATCTCTCGCTCCATCCTTCCCTCACTCGTAAACAAGACCCCAAGATACTTAAACTCCTCCACTTGGGGCAGGACCTCATCCCCGACCCAGAGGGTGCATCCCACCATTGTCCGACTGAGAACCATGGCCTCGGACTTGGAGGTACTGATCTTCATCCCGGCTGCTTCGCACTCAGCTGCGAATCGCTCCAATGAGAGCTGGAGGGCCCGACTTGATGAAGCCAAAAGGACAACATCATCCGCAAAAAGCAGAGATGATATCCGATGGCCACCGAACCAGAACCCCTCGTTCAAAATTATGAACAGAATCGGTGACAAAGGACAGCCTTGGCGGACTCCAACTCCCACCGGAAACGAATCCGAGCTGCTGTTAGCAATACGGACCAAACTCTGGCTCCGGTGATACAGCGACCGAATAGCTCGTAGCAACGGATCCGGAACGCCGTACTCTCGGAGCACGCCCCACAAGATCTTTCGAGGGACACGGTCGAAAGCCTTCTCCAAATCCACAAAGCACATGTGGACAGATTGGGCAAACTCCCATGCCCCCTCCAGAATCCTGTGGAGCGTATAGAGTTGGTCAAGAGTGCTGTGGCCAGGACGAAAACCACATTGTTCCTCCTGAATCCGAGGTTCGACTATCGGTCGGATCCTCCTCTCTAGTACCCCTGCATAGACTTTACCAGGTAGGCTGAGGAGTGTAATTCCCCGATAATTGGAACACACCCTCCGGTCCCCCTTCTTAAAAATTGGGACCACCACCCCAGTTTGCCAATCCAGAGGTACAGCCCCTGATGACCACGCGATGTTGCAGAGACGTGTCAACCAAGACAGTCCTACAACATCCAGAGTCCCGAGGTATTCCGGGCGGATCTCGTCCAACCCGGAGCTCGACCACCGAGGAGCTTTTTGACAACCTCAGTGACCTCCACTCCAGTGATGGGCGGACCCTCACCCGAACCCCCAGGGTCTTCCTCTTCCACGGAGGGCGTGTTGGTGGGATTGAGAAGGTCCTCAAAGTATTCCCTCCACCTCTCAACAACATCCCCAGTCAAGGTAAGCAGCTCCCCACCTCCACCGTAAACAGTGTTTGTGAAGAACTGCTTCCCCCTCCTGAGGCGTCGGATGGTGGCCCAGAACCTTTTGAGGCCAACCGATAATCACTCTCCAGGCCCTCACCGAACTCCTCCCACGCCCGAGATTTTGCATCTGCGACAGCCTCGGCTGCAGCACGTTTGGCCTGCCGGTACCCGTTTGCTGCCTCAGGAGTCCCACAGGCTAATAAAACCCGATAGGCCTCCTTCTTCAGCTGGACGGCCCCCTTCAGCGCAGGTGTCCACCACCGGTTCGGGATTACCGCCACGACAAGCACCGGCGACCTTACGGCCACAGCTATGGGCTGCCGCCTCAGCAATGGAGGCACGAAACATGGCCCATTCAGATTCCATGTCCGCCGCCTCCTCCGAACGTGGTTGTAGCTCTGCCGGAGGTGGGAGTTAAAGGCCTCTCGGACAGGGGGCTCCGCCAAACGTTCCCAGCAGACCCTGATTACACGCTTGGGCCTGCCTGGTCTGGAAGGCAACCTCCCACACCACGAAGCCAACTCACCACCAGGTAGTGATCGGTAGACAGCTCAGCTCCTCTCTTCACCCGAGTGTCCAGAACATATGGTCGCAAGTCCGATGACACGACTACAAAGTCAATCATCGAACTGCGACCTAGGGTGTCCTGGTGCCAAGTGCACTTATGGACCCCCTTATGTTGAACATGGTGTTCGTGATAGACAAACTATGACGAGCACAGAAGTCCAACAACGACACACCATTCGGATTCAGATTGGAGAGGCCGTACCTACCGATCACACCCTTCCAGGTCACACTATCGTTGCCCACATGGGCGTTGAAGTCTCCCAAGACAACGAGCGAGTCTCCCGAGGGAGCGTTCTCCAACACCCCCCCCAAAGACTCCAAAAAGGGTGGGTACTCTGAACTGTCATTTGGTGCATAAGCACAAATAACAGTCAGGACCCGTCCCCCCACCCGAAGACGGAGGGAAGCTACCCTTTCGTCAACCGGGGAGAACCCCAACATTTGGGCACCGAGACGGGGGGCAACAAGAATACCCACACCGGCTCGCCGCCTCTCCCCATGAGCAACTCCAGAATAGAAGAAGGTCCAGCCTCTTTCGAGATGGATGGTTCCAGAGATAAGGTGGCGATTCGAGGAGGGCAACTCCTTCCATACATGCTTAACTACACAGCATTCGTTCCTCTCTTGCCAAACTCCATGATTCTATTAGTGTGGAGGAGGAAGGCTGGTGCTTATTCACCGGCCGAATGTGGGTTACACCCTGATCAGCTTGCCAGACCCTTGCAGGGCAACACACAAACTATTATACGTAGTTGCTCACACACAAAACGATGGTTTTATGGCCAATTAGCCTAATGTTGGAGGACACAAAACTGGAGGACACATAGGAATCCCAGGTAAGCACAGGGGAACATGCAAACCCCATACAGAACCGCCTGGGCCCAGGAAATGGAAACCTTCTTGCTGTTGATTTGCTAGCCACCATGCCCTAAGTATCAACATATTTTTAAAAATCCAGTCATTCCTTTACATTACATCTGAGTGCAAACAATAATGTTTTTTAAAAACTGCAGTAAAATAAACTTGTGGTTTTCCTTACAGGTGAAACTTATATGAGTTGTTATTGTGGGTGATTAATCAACACCATCCAACCAATCAGAATCAAGAATTCAACAGGGTTGTGGTTTAATCTTTTAGATTCATGCATTGATCCAGTAAGTGTCCTACCAGGGGAGTGATTCCAGATTTTTTTCCTCCAATGAAAGGCTTGGAGAGTGTCTGCTTCTCAGTAATACACATGTCTCTTTCCTACAGCAGCAGTGGCAAGAAATGGGAGCGCAGGAGGCTGGCGGCGCACTTCCCTCCTCATCCACTCCGATTTCTTAAAAAGGTAACACAATGCTATACAGCCAACAATTTTACATACCACAGTTTGTGCCATTGTGTAGATGACTGTAAGCAACAATGGATTTGATTACTTTATTATTATTATTATTATTAGTATTATTATTATTATTATTATATGATGCTCTGTCTTACAGCTGCGTGCGTACAAACTGAATAAAACCAGAGAACAAGTAAAACCCTAAAGAAATCTCAACTACAAGTTAAAGGAAAAAATTCCCTTGTTAACACATCAGGGATGGAGTTGAAAGAAAACCTGTTGCCATCGGAAAAAAATATATTCATCCTTGTGGATGACATGTTTAATAAAATTTTTTTAACAATAATAATTGGAAGCATTTGTAGATTTTTAAAATCGAAAAAATGAAAGTACTTTGCTCTATCTGTTCAATCCACTTTATTGTTTTAAAATGCATCCAATCTATAGAAATAATAAACTAGAAACGTACGGCCGGCTGCGCGGAAGTGAATGCGCAGTGCTTGCGCAGAATGTGCCCATTCGAAGTTGACGAGACGTCACAACCACGTGTCTCTTTCCGCACCCTCTGGCGCGATATTTGACTGGGGAGAAACTAATGACGTAAAACATGCTTTTCACCCAATAGAATTGTTTGCTATACCGGTCACGTGACAATGACCCGAATGTCTGACTGGAAAATAATAAAATAAATATTGAACAAATGTTAAACGATGCTTTACACTCATTACGGTTCTCAAATTTAATTAAAACGTCAACGGGTTTGTTTACGATATATGCCAATCATTTTTATTCAAGTCATTATTTACTTTTTTTAACGTTTTAGTCTCACAATTGTGTATTTGTTAAATTATAACTGTGAATACCTGACATTATCCATCAATATATTTTCATGGAAAGCTTGTTATTTTTATTGTGCACTCGACAAATAAACAAAAGTTGAACACCCACCCTAGCCTGAATTACAAATCACTTAAAAATTATTATTGTTGTTATTATTATTATTATTATTAGTAGTAGTAGTAGTATTTCCATGCTGAAAAAGTGTTGTGGTGTAACTCTGAAGATAAACACACACACACACACACAAGTGAATATATTGGTAGTTGGATGCTAAGTTTGGAACTACCAGGCACAAGGCCTATAGGAAGACCAAAGAGAAGATTTATGGATGTGGTGAAGGTAGTTGGTGTAAGAGAATAAGATGAAGAGGATAGGGTGAAATGGAGGCAGATGATTCGCTGTGGCGACCCCTGAAGGGAACAGCCGAAAGGAAAAGAAGACACACGCACACATGCATGTATAATGTGTGTGTGTGTGTGTGTGTGTGTTCTTGGTTTCTTGTTGTAAATCCGGACTATGCTGTTTACTTCAGAATCCGCACGACGACCCTTTAATAAGGCCACACTGATCCACAGAGCAAGAAATTACAGCTGGCACCCTCTCCCATACCCTCAGTGAAAGGTTGTAATGTAATAGGGAGTCACGGTAAGTCAGCCATGTGCAGTATGTTTTTAAAATAAAGGTGCTGTACAAGAAGGACTAGTCATTTATTCAAATACAAACACTGATACACACATTATATACAAGGCAAAGTGGATTGACTTTTTTCGAAGGATAAATGTTGCACACTGTGTCCAATACTCCACCCCTTTTGCACAACCTTTTTTTTCCTTGGTAATATTGATAATTTATTTAGTCATATTTTCCAAACTGGAGCCTATCCCAACAAACTCTAGAAAGGATACATCCTGAATTTCTCACTGGTCGCAGGGCGAATGCACAGTTACGTTTGCATGTGTTTGGACTGTGGTAGGAAACTGAGACCATGCAAACTCCATATAGAAATGGATTTGTGTTAGGATCTTCTTAAGTTCCTGGTCCAGAGTAGATGTGTAGTATTTCATTTGACTAAAAACCACCGTGGCACAGTGGGCTCACCTTTTGCAGATATATGGTATGTTTACAGCATTTGGGTCCTGTATTTTGTAAATGTAAAAATGGGGTAAATTAGAAAATCTGATTAAGGAATCATTCATTCATTTTCTGAAGCACTTACCGGTAATCCTAATTAGAGTCACATGGAGGCTGACACTCATCTCATCCAACGCTGGGTGGGAGCAGAGTACACCCTGGACAGTTCGCCAGGCCATTGCAGCTGATTAAGGATGTGTAATTATAACCTACTCTCTTGGATTCATGAGAAGAATGTCGATTGGAAATTTGGCTATAACTCTGAATCCTTCATTATGATGTATCCTCTTTTCCTTTCGGCTATTTCAGGGGTCGCCACAGAAAATCATCTAACTCACATGTTTGATTTGGCATAGGTTTTTACGTTGGATGCCCTTCCTGACACAACCCTTTAGTAAGGGACAGAAACACACTGACAGCTATGCAGCGACTCTTTATGAAAGTCCGCAATGGTTCTTTTACATGAACCTCTCACCATAGACAGTGAGAGACATGGCCGGCTTTTGGTAACCCAGTTAGCTGCACTGGGGGGGACAGTGACAACCCTCTGGAGAGTGGAACTCAAACCCCAAACCCTAGGATCAGTAATCCAGCACCCTTTACCACCAGGCCACCGCTGCCCCTAATGTATATAAGTATTAAAACATTCAGGAGCATGCGGTTATTAAGAACTAATCAACGATGCACAGGTTTCATGCCACGCTCTAAAATAAAAGTAAAACTGTCTCCATAGCGATTAAAAATATTATTAGAGTCCGACCTATAATCAGTCTCTTTTTTTCCAGACTGTGGTATTTTATCAAGTGTCTAGCAAACGCTGATGCGTTTCTGCACCTCGTCACTCAAATCACCTCACCACTCAAATCACCGGACTTTTCTCAACACATTACAGGTCTCTTATATCTGCTTAACTGCTACAATGTCTAGTCTTGTACACTATACTGTACTTGGTCCCTTTTGGTGTTTTTTTTTTTTTTTTTTTTTTAAACATTGTCCCTTTTGATCCTGTATCTAAAGGGAGGGAGAGAGAGAGATCGAGATCATGTCATTAGCAGAGCGTGGTTACGTGTAGGTCAAGAAAGTAAAACAGCCCTCAGTTGATGTTTCTGTAAATAGCAGGCAAGGCAGAGTGATCGCAGGCGGACTACCCATCCATTACATTCTGGCTGCATGTGGAAGGCATTTTCCCCCACCAGTTTTCCACCGCACATGTCCCCATCAGGGCCAAAGGGTGGAGGCAGGGAAAACGTGTCATTCCGAGTTTCAGAGAGCAAGGAGGACAAGACTGGATGAGGACGACATACACGCACGTGCGCGCGCGCACACACAAACACACACACACTTACACACACACAGGGACAGAAGCTTTCACTGGGTTTGGTGTGACTTCAGGACAGATCTCTGCTATTCAGCATTCAGATATAATCCTCTGAACGGTACAGTATAATTTCTGTCTTTTCCATGTGAATATTCAAAATAATAGTGAGGTGTGTATTATTTATTGTACAGAGTAATCCAATCATACTCTTGTGATGTATCCGAGCTCTGCAGGCAATGTTGTTTATCCATGCAACAAGTCTTTCTGAAAAGTATTATTTAGAGCAAATTATTACCCTCACGTTTTGTTTTTCTTCATCCCTCTACACTCGTGCAGCCTTCTGCATGTCCATTGTTTTTTTCCAGTATTTGTCTGCTGATAGCTGTAGAGATGCATTCTGAGAAGGTGATGGACTCTGATCTCTTAATGGAGCTTTTAAGTGGCACTCCATGGCAGAAACCCTTTCCTGATACACTGTTGTGTTTTTACTGGAGAAGTCTCATTAATTACTTCTGCTACTGAAATATAGACAGGAAGGGATTATTGGATAAGCGTGTATTAAAAATAAAATGTTCAGATTTTTTTTTTTAATATGACAATTATATTTCTATAATAACAGACCACAAATGATCGTTAGGCACATGCACTAATTCATTAGTGGAGATTTGATGATCTGGTGAGTTACGCCCAGCATCAGCTGAGATGGGCACCAGCATCTCTGGGACAGTAGTGGGATTAAGCGAGTAATGAGTAACATGGGTGCATTGATGCCATTTCTCAGAACATTGTAGTTTACTCTTCTATACTACTACACTCTATGCAGTACCTCAGTGTAGCTCTGGTTCATCATAGAAATGATGCATAACTGCAGTGGATAGCAGTTGACAAAAATAGGTTGATTTTCGGGTACACTTCTATAATTGTCACCAATGAGGTTATGGTTTACATTTGTTTATTTTTATTCGTTTGTTAGCAAGATTATGTGAAATATGGTACTTTTCATTAAATTTCAACCAGAAGTGGGGCTTTGGACAAAGAATTCACCTTTAAACTTTTTTAGAAATGATCCAGTTGAATTCTGGATACAGGAATTCTTTTAAGGATTCTTTAACGTTGTAAAAAAAATAATAATTAGATATAAACGTTGGACGACTGAAGGCCCAGTAGGGGTTTCTGTGTTTTTGTCTTAGGGAAATATGGGGTCATTAAATTTGCTTGATGAATTATTTTCTTCAAGAAATCTCTAATTCTAGAAAAGTTAAAATGCATGCATTTTATTTATCTCACGTCCTCATCCAGGACAACTTACAATTTTATTTAATGTATCTAACTGAAAGGCCCAAAGGTGTCAGCTTTGTCGCATTGGGCCTGGAATGCCTAACCTTCTGAGCAGTAACCAGGAACCTTAATCAATGAGCTATCAGTTACCCTCTAGGTTACGGAAACTAAGTCCGAATTGGTAGCACTGTATGCAGATGTGGTGTTATTATTGGCTACAATTGAGTGATAATTATTTTATCATAAAAGTGAGTCATATGTGTATTATTGTTGGAATATTGAGTGATATTTATATTTTATTTAAGCATTCACCTTCCTGAGGGCGTAAAGGGTTTCAGTGTGGTCCGTCCGGTATGTGTTTCAGTGAACCACACCCTGTGGTTACATGTTTCTATTCCTTAATGTAAGAGTAGAACTGCTCTGGTCCGAGTTCTTTTTTTGCTCTGAGAGACTTTTGTGGCACAACTTTGTCAGCATGTTCCTGGGTTGCTTGTAAAATGATCTTACTTGGGTACCAGTTATGCCAATGGTAAACTAAAGTATATAATACACAGTACCTCATTATATTATAAGATCTATAATAATAACAATGAAAGCAGTATTTTGTCTATCCAGGGTTGCAGGGGAAGCTGGAGCCAATCTCAAAAGACTTTTGGCAAGAGGCAGTGGTGGCCCAGGGGTAAGGTACTGGATTACCAATCCTAATGTTGGGGCTTCAAGCCCCACTGTCAATGGTTGTCACTGCTGTCCCCCAGTGCAGCTAACTGGGTTATCAAAGGCCTGCCATGTCTCTCACTGTCTGTGGTGGGAGATTAATGTAAAAGAACCATTGCTGACTTTCGTCAAGATTAGCTGCATAGCCATCAATGTGTTTGTCCTGCGATCGCCTGGTGAGCTGCCCAGGGTATACGCTGCCCTCCCTCAGAGTTGGCTGAGATGGGCACCAGCCTCCCTGCGGCCCTCATTGCGATTAAGCTGTTCAGAAAATGAATGAATAAACTGAGCTTGTGTTGCAAATACCTGAAACCATATAAGACTATGGCAAGATGTTGACGGGAATTCAAGTTTTTTTAATTTGAAGTCCAAGAAAGCACCGCAAATACCCTTTGCTTTATAGATACAAATTAAAACTTGTAATAAACTACGGAACAAAGTCAGTCATGGGGTTCAATGGCAGTCTTAAAGCATAGAGTTACTCATCCAGGATCAGATTTCCTTCAGATTTTCAGGAGTATATGATTAAACACACCACTTCCTTTAAATTTGAAGCTCTAGTTTGTAATTGAAATCCATTGAAAATAATTGTAATTAGGAGGATGAGACTAACTACAAATACTAAGGACTATCGGCCTGTTTACATACAGGTGGGAATGGTATACACCCCCCCCCCCCCAATCTTTCTACACCATGTTTAAATATGTTTCTGTTGTTTGTCCTTCAGAATCGTGGTGTCCTTTAAAGTAATTTTTGATGTTGAAACAAACCAAATGAACAACAGGGTGATGTTCTGGCATTGGATTACACACATCAACAAGCAATTCCAATAACTGTCATGCACACATTTATATGCTGTCCTGTCCGTATGAGAGCTTTGTTTATTTGTGGCTGCAAAAAGCCTACATTGATTATTAATGCAGACTAAAAATGACCAAATGCTTTTTATGTGATCAAATTTCTTGCTTATATATTTTTTTTCATTGCAGCTGGAGCGCCACACCTGAAACCTCAAACCCTGAAACCTTTAATTTGCATCAGTAACTTGGGCGGGTCTCGGAGAAGCAACAGCTCGTTGAGTCTGTGATTAGTGGGTAGTGTGCGGGACCTCTCATGGCATCGACAGAACACCAGTGCGAGCGACACCCAATGGGTGCCCACCCACATATTCATCCACAATGCCCTGTCCACAGCCCTGCAGCAGAGGAGGTGAAAAACAATGGCCTGCGCAAAGGCTTGAGCAGACACAAAGACTATGTGAAGATCTCTGTGCCTGATGGGAAGGGCAAGCCTCCACCCATGGAGTGGTGGAAGACGGTGATTGCCTTCCTGTATGCAGCATTCAACCTGGTGCTGACTACAGTGATGATCACAGTGGTACATGAAAGGGTTCCAGAAAAAGAAAGCAGCCCGCCACTACCGGATAAGTTTTTCGACTATGTAGACCGTGTGAGGTGGGCTTTCACTATCACTGAAGTGAATGGAATGCTGCTGATGGGGATTTGGTGTATACAATGGGTCTTCCATAGATACCGGTAAGAAAGGGCACAAAACAGGAGTTGCATTCCTTCTTAGCATGACAGGATATAGACAATGCCTGAAAGCTTGCCAGGGGGATGGATTAAAGGTACAGTGTGTATGATTTAGCTGCGTGTATACAGCAGCATCTAGTGGTGAGGTTTCAGTTTGCAACCTACTAAAATTATACTGTATTCCCGAATGTTCCCTTTTGAATCCTGTAAGGCTCTGGGCTGCTGCAGAGCATAGCTGTGCAAGATGGTGGCCTCCATAAGAGGCGACCTGCCCCGCATGTAGACATAAACAGCTAATTTTAAGGCTCTGAAAACGCAAACTTTTTGTTTGTTTTTTTAGTGACACTAAAAATTAAAATTAATGTTAAAGCATTGGATCGGTGATCAGAAGTTCAGTGGTTTGAGACCCAGTACAACCAAGCTGCCATTGATGAGCCTGTGAGCAAAGCCATTAACCGTCAATTGCTCAGTTGTATACTGAGTGATACAAGATATGCATGTTTTGGGACTGTGGGAGGAAATGAGAGTACCCATAGGAAACCCACACAGGCACGGTTTCGTAGTGGTTAGCATGTCTGCCTCACAGCAAGAAGGCCCCAAGTTTAATTCCAAGCTAGGGCGTTTCTGTGTGGTGTTTACAAGTTCTCCCTATGCTTGCGTGGGTTTCCTATGGGTACTCGGGTTTCCTATCACAGTCCCAAAACATGCACAGTAGGTTAATTGGCTGTTCCAAATTGTCACTAGGTGTGAACGTGTGTATGAATGTTCATGTGAGTATCGCTCTTGCGATGGCTTGGTGAGCTGTCCAGGGTGTGCCCCTCCCTCGCCCGAAATTGGCTGAGGTGGGCACCTGCCTCGCCGCAACCCTAATTGGGATTAAGCAGTTCAAAAAAAACCAAAAAACTTGCTTAACTTAATCTCCCTGGGTTCTTGCAAACCCGTAGGTATCAGCAACATGTTCAATCCTTTTTCTCCACTCCACTCGGTTCTTTTCTATCCTGCAGATGGTGTGCGGAGTGGTGTTGCACCATTCTTTGATGTCGTTGGACCACTGAGGTCTGTGCCTCCTGTTGTTGCCCTCTGCGATGCCAGTAATCAGAAGTTTGATTATGCGGTGGTCCTTCATACGGCATATGTGTCCAAAGAGGCCCATTTTGCGCTTTATAATCATTTGTATCAGCGTAGAAAAATATCAGCAAAAAAAAAGGATGCATGATAATGATCCCTTATTTCTGCTAATAGATCCTCTAAAATTACACACTGTACCTTTTCAATATTTACCCAAGCTACCCAGGAGATGTAGTGTAACGCATGTACCTACCATAGCAAAGTTTAATCTGATATTAAACATCCAATGGTCATGACTCTAACAGAGTAAAACAGTTATTTTACACTTAAACAGTAGCTAATTGATGCTAATCAATACACAGTACATATACAGTACTACTTGGAACAGGCTTTTGTCTTGTCTCACTGCTTCTTACGCACACTTTGTACACGACCGCATTAACAGATCACAAAGTTAATCTTTGTAAATCACCTGCAGGACACTCAGTAAATGTGCTTAAAATTTATCAGGTCTTGAATTGATAGATTCTTCAATAGTAGATATATTTATTAGGTATTCGGAGATTTGTGACACATTTTGTTAAAATAAAAAAAAAAGTTGCATGAGGGCAGGACGGGCCAAATTAGCATTGTGGTTGGTGGAGAAGCTTATGCAAGTTTTACTCAGGATTAAAACTCTGTATCTTCCTTAATAACTGAATAATACATAGAACACAGTCTCACTCACTCATTTGCTAAACCACTTAATTCTATTAGGGTTGCAGTGAGGCTGAGGCTTATCTTGGCCAACACGGGATAAAGGTAGGGTACACCTTCAACAGCTTGCCAGACCATTGGAGGGCAGCACACACAACCATTCACACTTCCAAATTGACCCTAGGCATGAGTGTAATAGCCAGTTACCTTTTATTTGGACTGTGGGGGAACCAATACCCAAAGGAAACCCACACAAAAAGAACCTGCAAACTCCATAGAACAATGCCCGAGGCTGGGAATTGGACCCAGGACCTTTTTTCTGTGAGGCAGATGTGCTAACCACTATGCTACTACACCATCAAACCATGTAACCCCCCCCCCCCCCTTTAAATCTGTAACATATAATTGTACAGGCTAATTTGATAGCCCATGTCTACCCATTGTAGTTGGGCATTTTCTTCAAATGGACTCGAGGTTGTGTAATTGTGCTTCTTTGCCCATTCTGGTTCTATTACCACTAAAGCATTTAAGGTCAGATTTCTGCCATTTTCAGATGAAATGTACAAGACCTTCCTGATTCACAGAGACATGCAGACACTGCTCTGTGAATTGTTAATTCTTCAGTTTGCCAAGTATAGAATCATATTTATCTTGGGATGTCAGATGATACAATTAGAGTCCGCAGAAAGGTTTGTACCGGTCATATCACGTCGTCAGTTATTTTACAAACTACATTGTCTGCTCAAACTGACCATTATTGCATTACGATTGTACAATATTTAATACTATTACTATACCCTGCTTCACGATTAAAAATACATTTCAGTATAGATCACTTTAACACCAGAGATTGATTAATACTAGGACACAATACAAAACACAAAAATTTACAAAGCATTTTTTGATTACAGTGGATTGCTTGTAGATTTTCTTCAGTAAATACAAAATGCAGATGTCAAGGTGGTGTGATTTTTTTGCATGTCCACCTAATCGCAGGAAGCTTCTGGGTTCAATTCCTGAGTGCAGGGAGAACATGCAAACTCTTGGGCCCAGGAATTGAACCAACACCAAATTGGCCGTGTGTGTGTGTGTGTGTGTGTGTGTGATTATTTTTTTTTATTATTATTTTTTTGTGTGTGTCATGAATCAATAAGTGTTTTTGGAGTATTATTCTGCCGCTGTATTAAACATCGCTCAGATACATATCGGAGTCATGTTGGACACAAGCTCTTATTATCCACATCGCTTTGTTTGATTAAACAGCCACTTACATGACTTCCACCCAAAAACTTGTCGATCACAATATCAGATCTGCTGTGCTGTATTTGCAGAGCCATCTTGGGCAGGAGGTTCTTCTTCCTCATGGGCACTTTGTACCTGTATCGCTGCATTACCATGTATATCACCACGCTGCCCGTACCAGGCAAACACATGAGCTGTGCCCCAAAGGTAAGTTATTTCTGTTGTCAGGCTTTCACCACAGTTGAAGGCGAGAATATATAATATAACAGACTGCTGAAGGCTGTCTGTCTGTCCGTCTATCAATCTATCTTCCTACTTTAATCACCTTTTCTCCCTTCCTTCTTATTTGGGTGATTTCATATCTTTTTTTTCTGTCATTCTTTATATCCCATTTCCTCCTACTTCTTTACCTCCTTCCCTTTCCTTCACTTGTCCCTCATCACTGCTCTCTCTCTCTCTCTGTTTCTCTCTCTCAGCTTTATGGAGACTCACAGGCAAAGCTACAACGTGTCCTACAGCTGATCACTGGAGCTGGCCTGTCCATCACTGGATCCCATATCATGTGCGGGGACTTCCTGTACAGTGGCCACACAGTTATGCTCACCCTTACCTATCTGTTCATCAAAGAGTGTGAGTCTCGACCATTTGCATTTTCATTAATGCCTTTTTTTCTCTTTATCAAGCTTCAGGCCTTTTTGTGAGGCTTCAAAATGAAATCAGGCCCAAAAATCACTCCGCTTATTTCGGACAGACCTGCTGATGTGGTAGCTCCAGTTTTTAGAAGGAAGGCAAAGAAATATTTCCAGGAAAAAACATCTAGAGAAATGAGGACTTTGTCCTTAGTCCTCCGTCAGACTCTGGGAGTTATTTTTGTTGAAGACATGGTATTTTTCTGTTGCTAATTCTGGTGCTACAAGGCTCTGTACCACCTTTGTTTGGCATTTCTCTGTGGCTTTGTTTATGGCTGACCTTTTCTGAGAATGCATCTAACCCAGGGGTCGGCAACCCGCGGCTCCGGAGCCGCGTGCGGCTCTTTCACCTTTCTGGTGCGGCTCCATGGCTTTTCAAAATAAAGTTGTGCTTTACGGTGGCTGACTGGTGCACCACAAAGTGCTTAGTTACTCACACAGCAAAGGGCCGGTGTGGGTGCAGGTTTTCACTTCAACCAAACAATAGCCACACCTTCCACCTGTTCCCACCAATCACTGATCATCAAAAGAAAAGAAAAAAACCTAGAGTGGACATTACTATTTCAATTCTGAATTGGAGCCATCTTCGTGAGCCACCTTGCTTTAAGTCTTAAACAGTCATGTGATCCCACCAAGATGGCCCCACTTCAGAATTGAAACAGTGATGTCCAATCTAGGTTTTTTCACCTGAATGATCTGGGTACCCTTCCAATGCTCTTTCGGGTTGAAAATTACATAGATGAAAATTAAGAGTCACAGATGTGGGCGGATATTTATTTGGTGTGGGCGGGGTGATTTTGTGTGTGTCCACAAGAACACAAGAACACACACAAAATCACCCCGCCCACACCAAATAAATATAAAAGAGCCCTAAAAGAGCTCAAGGCAAGCAGCAGAGCGGTGAGAGAGATTTTTTCTGCCACCGGGTTTGTAATTCAGGAACAGAAATCACAGCTGAAGGAAGAGATGTGGATGAGATTTGTTTATACACAGCAATCTCCAGATTAAATAACTGTCCTCACTGTGGTTCAGTATCCACTCTGAGAATGGGTCGGTCAGTGCAGCATTAAGCATTAATATTTATTTAAAAGAATGTTGAGCAGGCTCCTTCTTAAAATAAGTCTTCAAATACTTTTCCGTGTTGGTGTCATTTTTGTAAATTAAAACTATGACAAAACAACATTAATATAACGAATAAAGAAAAGCAGATCCCACGAAGGGCGTGATTGGTGAGGTTGGCAACCCAACCCGTTACACATCTGGCTGCAGCCCGTCCCGCGCTTCGTGGGATGGATATTCTTTTTCTTTATAAAAACACAAGAAGCATTCGAACACATTCATTCATTTTCTGAACCGCTTAATTCTAATTCGGGTCGCGGGGAGGCTGGCAATTTTTTTTTAATCTAAATGTTTTTGTTGCAAACAGAATTGTAATGTAATGGTCTCTGCAGTCGTTTAAATCAATGTAACATATTGTTATTTTATATTAACATGAAGGAAAAAGGGGAAAAACATTATATGCAGTGTGATTTGATTTAAAATGTCAAAAAAGGATTTGTGGCTCCCAGTGTTTTCTTTAATGTGGAAAACGGGTCCAAATGGCTCTTTGAATGGCAAAGGTTGCCGACCCCTGATCTAACCCATTTTATCATCCTTTTACATTGTAGTAGGCTCTAGAGTAGAATTATACACGAGAAACTGTGCATTCACTCCTACATCCTGTCCACCCATTATTAAATCACACTGTTTATTTACTGGCATTTTATTAATTCATTTATTCATTTAACTTCAGTAAACATTTCATCATAATCAGGGCCCCTGTATATTTGAAATTATGCTCACTTATCTCTCACTCTCTGTCATCTCGGCCAACTCTCAGTGAAGGCGAGGTATACCCTGAACAGCCCACCAGATCATTGCAGAGCTGCACACGCAACCATTTATACTTGCATCTAGAGGCGATTTGGAACAACCAGTTGGCCTAATGTGCATGTCTTTTGGACTGTAGGAGGAAACCAGAATACCCAGAAGAAACGTATCAACTGTTTAAAATTTCTATGGTCATGGGTAGGTTGGAGCGCATAACCGCTCACCTGTCCATCACAGGACCAACAAACACAACTATTCACACTTGCACCGAAGGGCAATTTAGAATATCCAATAAGCTTAATGTGCATGTCTGTACTGTGAAAGGAAACTTCAGTACTTGGGGGGGGGGGGGGTAAATGGACATTTCGCACAAAAAAGACATCCCCCAAGCCCAGGAATCAAACCAAACACTGAGAGGCGGACATGCAACGCCCAGATCTAATTATGTGCCTTAACACACTTTGAAGGAGTAATGATACTGTCATACATTCTAAAGTTATAGCTAATTTCTCTATTGTGGTGGCATTAGTGAGAAGTAACAGTACAATTTGGAATCTTTTTTCAATCATATACTGTATTCTTTGAGTGAATGGCAACAGGTTTAACTATTAGCACTTACTGGAATAATGATCTAATCCTCCTTTCCTGTAGACTCCCCTCGATCGTTCTGGTGGTATCACCTGCTCTGCTGGCTCTTGGCTGCAGTGGGAGCAGTGTGTATCCTCGTAGCTCATGAGCACTACAGTGTGGATGTGGTGGTAGCATACTTCATCACCTCCCGTCTCTTCTACTGGTACCACACCATGGCTAATGTACAGGTACGCCTACCAGATGAAAGAAAACTGATGTCGTGCAACAACCCACACACACATACATATGCTATTAAGAAACGTACATTTGAATATTGAATCTAATTGTTGATGTGTTTGTTCGAGTGGAATGCAAGTGCTTAATGACACAATATACTGAATAGTGAGTTAGGACTGAAATGGAAGCATATGCATGCACGAGGCTCATTCGGTGTGGTTTTGAAGCGAATAAAAGATTGATGAATTACAGGATATTAAAACGGCACTGAACTCCTACTGATAGTGTTTACATCACCTGGACTTAAACTAGACAGTACAAGACATGGGAGACGCAACTCTCTGTTGCCATCTAAGTGCTCTCTGTGTATCGGATGCCAATGCAATTCTTTTAAAGGCAGACAGAAATGAAACAACACAAAAACAGAAATGATTATCACTGTAATTATGATGAAGGCCGTAAGTAAAAAGTGATAAATACAGTACATCCTTATTTAAACTCATTTAACTTATTCATGTCTTAATATCTCCGTCTCTCTCCACCTTTCTCTTCGTTCTTGTTCAAAAATTGAGGGATTGTTTCTTCTACGTTATTGGGTTGTTTACTGCACTTCATTTCGCACTTTGCTCGTGCGAAAAACCGCAACATCATAGCGTGACAGTGAGAGCACCACTACCAACTAGTGGAGTGGAGGTGCAATTACTACACTTAATTCTCGTACACTGTTCCAGAAAAGCATGTTCCCCAGGGTCATCCCCCCCCCCCCCCGTATCATAACGCCCCAGTATTTGAGAAGCACTGCTCTAAACAGACATGAAACTTAAAGCAACCCAAAATGCATTCACTCACTGAAATGCTTTTCTGCTTTCCATGGTTGTAATCAGTGAGTATTTGACTTCCTTTAGGCTTTTTTGCAGGCTCATTTCCTAGCAATGACCACTCTCAGGACAAACACACACTCATTAAAAGGAAATGTTGAATCCTACCAGGGTCATGGAAAGGCTGTAGCCTATCTCAGTAGACATCAAGCGAAGCCAGTATACATGCTGGACAGTTCGCCAGACCATTGCATGGTCAACAACTTACATCGACACCAAGGGGTCATTTTTAACAGCCAATCAGCCTACTGTCATGTCTTTGAACTTTGAAAGGAAACTGGAGTACATGGAGGAAGACCACGCAAGTGAGGGGAGAACATACAAACTCTACACAGAAGCGCCTGACCTTGCTCTGAGGTGGACGTGCTAACAACTATGCCACCATGCTGCCCTCTCAGAAAAAAACATGTACAATAAATATGTGGGTGTAGCACAGTGGTGTAGTGGTGATCTACATCATCCTCACAATAAAAGAAGGTCCTGGGTTTGAGTCCCATGCTTGGACATTTCTGTGTCGAATTTACATGTTCTCACATGCTTGCAGGAGTTTCTTATAGGTACCCTTGCTTTCGCCCACTGTCCAAAAACATGCACATTCGGCTAATTGACTTTTCCAAAGTGCTCGTAGTTGTGTATGGTTGTTGACGCTGTGATGGGGGCAGTGGTGGTCTAGTGGTACAAGGCGCTGGATCGCTGATCCCAAGGTTGGGGGTTCGAGTCCCACTCTCCACAAGGTTGTCACGGTCCCCCCAGTGCAGCTAACTGGGTTATCAAAGGCAGGCCATGTCTCTCACTGTCTATGGTGTGAGGCATGTAAAAGAACCATTGCTGACTTTCGTAAAGAGTAGCTGCAAAGTCGTCAGTGTGTTTCTGTCCCTTGCTAAAAAGGGTTGTGACAGGAAGGGCATCCGATGTAAAAACCTCTGCCAAATCAAACGTGCGAATCAGATGATTCACTGTGGTGACTCCAGAGTAAAAGGGAAAAAGCCGAAAGGAAGACAGACAGTTGACGCTGTGATGGCCTGGGGACCTGTTCAGTTTTCTTGTAAGCCTGATAGGACTAAGCAGTTTAACATACCAGTAATCGAGAGTGAAGAAACATGCAAAGTTCATTTCTGTAACCACTTAATCCTAATTAGGGTCGCGGGGAGGCTGGCGCCCATCCCAGCCGACTACGGGTGAGGGGAAGTTTACTCAAGTTTGAAGTTGGGTAGTTAGAAAATGTGCCAGCTTCATGATCTCACACACACACACATGATATATCATATGCTATATATATGTCAAAATCCACTATTTATTAGTGGATTAGCTACTTACTGTGTGCTTTAAGTTCTATCCTGGATTTCTTCTCTTCTTCTAAGGTAGGATTTTGACTTTTATATAACGGTCTACTTGCTTCAGCGGGACTTGGTTGTTGTCACTAAGATTTTCAAGTATAGGATTATTAGCCGGTTCTATAGTGCTGAATCAGCTGTAGTTTTGGGCTTCATTAAGGTGTGAATTTGGGGTAGGACCCAGAAAGTATATAGTTAAGGTATCCCTGGTACAAACATCATGTTTGTAGTGGATAGGAACACAGACCATTTATTTAAACAAGTCGTTGAATAGTGGTCATTCAATATTCTTCTTGGCTTTGTTGAAATAGAACTATCATTCCTAAGGGCTGTGGGCAGGTCTTTTGGACCGGTGATGGGGTTAAGCGTCCCTGCCACCACAAGTCTCCACTGTCATGTGTGCATGCCACAAGACCGTCGGTAAGAGTAGAACCTGTCTGCCTATGCATGTGAAGATTAGGTATGGCTGATTGTGCAGAAGAAACCATTGAATTGGTTCAGCAGACGAGAAGGCGGATCCAATAAAGTGTCATGGAACTCAACTCGGGCACAATGAGACACAGAGGACACTGTTGGCCATTCACTGCATCCTGACCTATCTCCAGCCATCTTGACTATGTCGTGCTACTGGACTCGGATAGACCAGGACGAGAGCCTGAGGCTGACGATCTGCGCAACTCTTGCTTACCTAAATCCAAGTCAAGGGCAAGTCATGACTTCACCCATACCGCAGATCATTGATCTGATATGAAGTCGTGGTCATCTTCGACCTCAAAGGACGCTAGTGCTACTACTCACAAATCCACACTTCCTCGAGGGAACTGCTCATGGTTTCAGTGAAACATTTGGAAGTAGCATCTCTTGTTAACATTTGGCAGCATCTCTTGTTAGAAGGGCTTTTAACTCTCACCTTTGACAGAGCTACAACCACATCCTAAAAGAAGTAGGGAACATGGAATCCAAATGGGCAATGTTTCTTCTCTCCATTATTGAGGCAGCAGCCCACAGCTGTGGCCGGAAGGTCATTGGTACCTGTAATGGTGGTAACCCCGTACCTGATGGTGGACACCTGCAGTGGTGGTGGGGAGACCACCTGAAAAGGAGGCCAATCTTGAACATGGGCGAAGTTTGGTGAGGACCTGAAAGTGACTATTGCTTGACCTCAAAAAGGTTCTGGACCACCATCTGATGCCTCAGGAGGGGGAAGCAATTCTTCACAAATACTGTTTAAAATGAAAGTGGGCAGCTGCTTGTCTCAACTGGGGATGTTGTTAGAAAGTGAAAGGAATACTTCAAGGACTTCCTCATTCCCACCAACATGCTCTGCAGGGAGGAGGAACACTCTGGGGGTTTGGGTGGGGGTCTGCCTATTGCTAGGGCTGAGGTCACTGAGGTAGTCAAAAAGTTCTTCAGTAATCGGGCTCTGGTGATGGATGAGCTCTGCACTGAATATCTCGGGGCTCTAGATCAGTGGTTCTTAACCTTGTTGGTGGTACTGAACCCCACCAGTTTCATATGCTTATTCACTGAACCCTTCTTTAGTGAAAAATAAAATAATTTTTTTTCAAATTCAAGACATAGGTATATGTTTTTATTGGGGCACCAAAATGAACCGTACATTAACATCACTCTATTGGTTTTGTTCTTTGAACACAATGCATGAACTCCCCCCATCACAACTACTTATGTAAGTACTTATGTAAGTCAGTGATGGCCAAGTGGGGTGTGCTGTCATGAATATGAGTCAAGTGTGTGTCTTGACCTCCGCCGAACCCCTGAGACTGACTCACCGAACCCCTAGGGTTCGATCGAACCCAGGTTAGGAACCACTGCTCTAGATGTTGTGGGACTGTCTTGGTTGATCCGTCTCTGCAACATCAGGAGCCGTACCTCTGCACTGGCAAAATCGGGTTGGTAGTTCCCCTTTTTAAAAAGGGGGACCGGCGGGTTTGTCCCAAATAGAATCATAATCCTTAGTCTACCCATTAAAATTTACGCAGGAGTATTGGAGAGGAGGATCTGACTGATAGCTGAACTTCAGGAGGAACAATGTGGTTTTCCTCGTGGCTGCAGCATCTTCACCATCTCTATACACTACAGCAGGACATGGGAGTTTGCCCAAACTGTCCACATGTGTTTTGTGGATTCATATGATGGCTTTCGACTGTGTCCTTCACCTTATCTAATGGGCTGTGTTCAGGGAGCATGGTGCACCAGACCCGTTGCTCTAGCCATTAGGTCTCTGTACCACCGGAGTCATAGTTCGGTCTGCCTTGGTAACAACAGGTCGAATTTGTTTCTGGTGAGGGTTCGAGTCTCTGAGGATGTCCTTTTGTCACCTATTCTGTTCATAATTTTTATGGACATGCACAACTAAGGCATTCAGGGCTTCTGGTTAGGTGGTCATTGTATGCCATCT
This sequence comes from Plotosus lineatus, assembly GCA_024760905.1. NCBI lineage: Eukaryota > Metazoa > Chordata > Actinopteri > Siluriformes > Plotosidae > Plotosus > Plotosus lineatus. The sequence goes on from CM045736.1 coordinate 27,957,988, forward strand.
CTGCTTTTTGCAGATGATGTCGCCCTTTTTGCTTCATTAATCTGGGACCTCTTGCTCTCATTGGAGTGATTTTTGCAATGGAGTGCGAAGCGGCCGGTATGAGAATCATCACCTCCAAATCTGAGCATGGTTCTTAGATGGAAAAGGGTGTAACCCACACTCCGGGTCTGGAATGAAGTCCTGCCCCAAGTGGAGGAGTCTAGGTATCTCGGGGTCTTGCTCACAAGTGAGGGAAGGACCGAGCAAGAGATCAACAGGCAAATCAGTGCAGACTCTGCTGTAAAGCAAAGCTTGTACCGGTCAGTCGTGGTGAAGAGGGACCTGAACCGGAAGGCAAAACTCTCAATTTACCAGTTAATCTATGTTCCAACCCTCACCTTTGGTCAGTAGCTTTGGGTAATGACTGAAAGAACAAGATCGTGGATACCATACTTCCAAAATATGTGGACAACTGACTAACACACACATGGCTCTTGCTTTAACCAGAAATTGAATCGACATGCTAATTAACAATAATGTATCCACCCTAGAAAGCCTTTCTGAAGCTCTGTTTACAGTTACAGTATACATAAAACCTATAAGATGCTTGACCTTCTTTAAAACAGTAAAATTTGCTGCATGTACTCTTTCTCCAGGTTCTGAAGTGTTCACCTGATAACTACCTCACCCACACGTGGTGGAACCCCATCTTCAATTTCCTGGAGCGTAACGTGCAGTCGCAGGTTCCTTGCTCATTCTGTTGGCCGCTGACGTGGCCTCCAGCCTGCCTGAAGAACCCGTGTAAGAGATACTCCATGGTGCAGAGCGTCCGTGAGGAGTAACTCATCTTCACCGCTATACTTTTACTTTTCTTTATAATTACTGCAGTATTGTATTCCCTTTATTTATGAACCACTGAAATATTGTATGTGGATAATACCAAAGACTTTGTCAAGAGATTGTGAGAAATAAATAGCTCAGGTTTAATGATTAGTTAAATGATGGGGGAGGGATTAGCACATTATTTAAATTTGGAATCCATGCACAATTCAGTAACTTGAAATCTGCATCTTTTTTTAAGTAAACTAATATGCAACAAATTCTATGAGTGATATTTGTTATTAATTACAAGTTATTTACCTTGATTATTATTATTTTTACTCTGTGAAGTGGTCACAATTGTGCCTTTTAAGCATGTGTTGCTGAAAATTTTTTACGAGGTTTTTTGTTGAATATTTAATTTTTAATGTTTTTAAACAAAAATATTAAATATATCATATTAAAAATCTGACAAATCCTAAAGTGTCCTGTATTTCTTAATGCAAGAAGTGATCATAACCCACACTATATAAAGAAACCACAAGGTTCATAATATGAAAGTCAAATTTGTGAATATAATGTTCAAAATGTGTCTCTATAATAAACACTGAATACCCATCCAGCTATTATTTACACCAGTGGTCCCCCAACCTTTTTATCACCGTGGACTGGTCAACGCTTGACAATTTTACCATGGCCCGAGCTGGGGGGGGAGCTTGTTATATTGTAAATATAATACCCTGCCCTTGCCCAGAGTTGGCCGAGATGTGCACCAGCCTCCCTAATCAGGATTAAGCGTTACATTTTATGTTTTATCATACGTGATGGTGCACCAGCTGGTAGAATGAAGGCTCAAGGCTCAGTCTCACCTAAAATCCTCGCTATTGTTTGAAACATGTCCAACTCGCCTTTGTTCATGTGCCGTCCCCTTGTGGGTTACATTTTGGTGCTCAAATGACCGACATGTAACAGAGAGAATCTGGTCATTTTCAAAAAAAATAAAAGATCGTTCAGACTCAGATAATAAATAAAACAAATAAATAATTATTTCTTGTGCTGCCCGGTACCAATTGATCCATGGACTGGTACCGGTACTCGGCTCGGAGGTTGGGGACCACTGATTTACACGACTTATCCATCAAGATCAACCAGGGAGCTCGAGTCAAGCCCAGTTGTCTTTGGATGAAAAGCTTCTACATGTTCTGTGGGTGTGATGATGAAGAGGAAATGATGTACCAGAAAGGGGTTGAAATCTTTCAAGACACACACACACACACACACAGATAGATGTGTGTGTAGGCAAAATTATATTTATGTGATATTATAGACATCATCATAGCGATTACAATAGGAGTTCAACAGTGACACGTAGACCATAATAATAAATAATAACAATAATAATGCCAAATCTTTCTTACATGAAAAGTGATTCCTTTATATCTTACTTGCTATAGGAACTTCTTTGAACTCGTAATTATTTTTCACAGAACCTTTCACCGTCAATTCAACAGAAACTCTGGTATTAGCATAAGTTGAAATCCCTATCCAACATGGCTGTGCGGTTGACGCTTTAAATCAATGGCGACACCCAATGACGTGCAAGAATTGGCGACACCTGACTAGTTGAACGCTAACCAATGGAAAGCCCTGCACCCTGGACACACTTTCCAAAACATAAGCGTAGGTCCAAGTAGCAGAAACAGTAATGCTGTATATTCTCCATCATCGGAAGGCGCAGACCAAAATCAGAGTTGAGTTTTAGGTGGTTTACTGACGTATTAAGGTCCACAGTCGTAAATTGTCGTAAAGCGTTGTTAGGGTTTACTGATGTCAAACAGGGGTAAGTCGTTATGATTTGAAGTGTATATTTTATAATAGTTGTGCATTGAGAAATGCGTCACACACATGTCTTCGATAATCTATTAGTGCACTATACATAATGGTGCCTCAGGGACTGATGCTTCTCTGACACTTAGATTTTACAATTATTAGTTTATTGTTATTCATTTTTAATTATTATAATTTAATATGGGAGGCGGTTTTTAGTAATAATGTTGACTATAAGTTCCTCGGTGCCTCTCATATTTTTTACTATTTCTGTTATTATTGTTTTCTGCCTGCTGAGACAGTACCGACTCAGTAAGAACTTGTTTGTAAATATTCCCCCGGGACCGAGGCCACTTCCGGTTGTAGGGAATTTCGGCAGCTTGCTTCTCCCCGCGTTTATTGTGAAGCTGTTCGAGCGGAAAGATGAAGACTATGAGAAGAAAAGATCGAGCCGAAGCTCAGTCTCCCCGCAGGTTGGTTTGATGGAGTTGTCGAAGATTTACGGTAACGTGTACAGCCTGTTTGTGGGCAGTCAGCTGGTGGTGGTGCTGAACGGGTACGAGGTGATCCGAGATGCGCTGTCCAACCACGCCGAGGTTTTCTCTGACAGACCAGACATCCCTCTGATCACCATCCTGACCAAGCGGAAAGGTGAGTGGAGCTCATGCATCATTCATTATACCACCGAAAATAAACAGAGTTTTGCTTAAGCAATTAATTTAGAGCCAAAGCAAATACCAAAAGAATGAACCAATCATTTGGACCCTTACTTATTCATTTGCTGGGGGGCAGTGGTGGCCTAGTGGTAAAGGGCACTGGATCGCTGATCCTAAGGTTGGGGGTTCGAGTCCCACTCTCCAGAGGGTTGTTGTCACTGCCCCCACCCCACCCCACCCCATACCCCCACCCCCAAGTGCAGCTAACTGGGTTATCAAAGGTCTATGGTGAGAGGTTCATGTAAAAGAACCATTGCTGACTTTCGTAAAGAGGAGCTGCATAGCCATCAGCGTGTTTCTGCCCCTTGTCAAAGGGTTGTGTAAGGAAGGGCATCTGACCTAAAAACCTATGCCAAATCAAGCATGCAAATCAGATGATTCGCTGTGGAGACACCTGATAAAGGGAAAAAGCCGAAAGGAAAAGAAGACTTTATTCATTTGTTGATCTGCTTAATCCTATTATGGTCACATCACTGACACTGGGTGAAGGCGAGGTGCACCCTGAACAGATCTCCAGACCCGGAGTACAACACACACACACACACACACAAAACCAACCATTCACACTCATATCTAAGGGCAATTTGGAACAGCCAATTGGCCTAATGTGCTTGCCTTTGGATTGCGGGAGGAAACTGTAGTATCCAGAAGAAACCCACACAAGTACAGAAAGCATATCACGCTCTATAGAAAAACGCCTTGCCGAGCCCAGGACTCTGTTTTTGTTTGATATACCTGTATTTTAGTCACATGAAACACTACATGGTAAAAAGTTTTTGGATGCCTGATCATCTTACCCATGTTTTTCTTTCACAAACTGTAGCCACAAAGTCAAAAGCTCCCAATGCTCTGTGCATCATATATAATGAATGTGTATGAATATATATATATATTATAATGTCTTTGTGCACTAGAACATTGTAATTAACACTTCAATCAAACTACGGAACTCCGACTTGTTTCAGCACAATGGTGCAGCTGTCCATGGGCTCTTTCACAGGATATAACTTTTTGGGCTCACAGTAGCTCAATAATTAAACCCTAGTTTTTTGTTACCAGTCAACATCTTATGAGACTAGAATATCTTGGGTGGAGTATCGGAGCTACAGGTCTAATGGTCTTAAACACTGACCTAAACCCCATTGATCACCTTTGGGATGAACGATAACTATGACTTCATTACTGCTTTTATGACTGAATGAAAACAAATCCTCGCAGTCACACGCAAGAATCAAGAACAAAAGCCTTCCAAGAAGAGAGATGGTTATTATATGAAAGAGGGGATAAATTTGGAATAGGAGGTTCAACGAACCTGTGATGAGCTGGCGAGCTATCCAGAGTGTACGCTGCCATCGCCTACAGTTGAGAGTTTACTGAGAGTTTAATGTCGTATAAGCCATAAAACAAAATTTCAAAGCAGAACTTAACATGTTAATACTTGTGACCTGCAGGTATTGTGTTTGCACCTTATGGTCCAATCTGGAGAAAACAGCGCAAGTTCTGCCACATGAGTCTTCGAAACATTGGCCTGAGCAAACTAAGCCTGGAGCCCTGCATCCATGAGGGTTTATCAATGGTCAAGGATGAATTGCTGAAGCAAAACCAGGAGGCAGGAGATCAAGGAGTTGATCTGACACCTTTGATTAGCAATGCAGTGTCCAACGTGATCTCCTCGATTAGCTTGGGCCAGCGCTTCCATCACCAGGATGAGGAGTTTCGCACGCAGCTTAACCTCATGGCCCATGGACTGGAGATCAGCATGAACAGCGCTGCTGTGCTCATCAACATCTTCCCTTGGCTCTACTACGTCCCCTGTGGTGTCTTCAAACAGCTCCGCCAAGTGGAAAGGGACATGACGGCATTCTTAAAGAAGATTATAGCTAGGCACAGAACCACTCTGGACCCTGCGAACCCCAGGGATTTTATTGATATGTATCTGGTAGAGATGTTGACTCAGCAAAAAACAGGTCAAGAGGAGGACGGATTCTCGGAAGATTACCTCTTCTACATAATAGGGGACCTGTTTATTGCAGGGACTGACACGACCACTAATAGCATCCTGTGGATGGTACTGTACATGTGTTTATATCCTGATGTCCAAGGTAAACATTGCTTGATATTTTCCACATGGGTCGTGTAGTGGTTAGTACGTTCGCTTTAAAACAAGAAAGTCCTGGGTTTGAGTCTCTGGCTTGGTGAGGGTTTTTCTGTGTGGAGTCGGCATGTTCTTCCTGTGTTTTGCATAGGTTTCCTCCAGGTACTCTGGTTTCCTCACACAGTCCAAAAACATGCACAGTCGGCTAAATGGCTGTTGCAAATTGCTCTTAGATGAGGATATAAGGGGCAGTGGTGGCCTAGTGGTATAGGGCACTGGATCCCTGATCCTAAGGCTGGGGGTTCGAGTCCCACTCTCCACAAGGTTGTCCTGTCCCCCCCCCCCCCCCCCCACACACACACACACACTTCCCCAGTGCAACTAACTGGGTTATCAAAGGCCTGCTATGTTTCTCACGGTCTGTCGATGGTGTGAGGCATGTAAAAGAACCATTGCTGACTTTCGACAAGAGTAGCTGCAAAGCTGTCAGCATGTTTCCGCCCTGCAATGGCCTGGCGAGCTGTCTAAGGTGTACTCTGCCCTCACATGGAGATGGCTGGGATGGGTGCCAGCCTCCCCGCCACCCTAATTAGGATTAAGCGGTTACAGAAAATGAACTGAACTGAACTAAGGATATAAGTATGAATTGTTGTATGTGTTTATTGCTCTGTGATGCACTGGCAATCTATTCAGTATGCATCCTGCCTTCACCCAGAGTCGATGAGATAGGCTTCAGCCTCCCTGCGACCCGAGTGGGGGTTAGGCAGTTTGGCAAGTAGATGGATGTATGTTTCGTTTCTTTGGGGTTTTTTTGTTTTGTTTTAAACATGCCTTTGATTTTATTTGACAGCATGCAGTAGAATGGGTTAAATGTAAGAGGATTAAAGAAATCCTTTTGAATTTGTGTCGTGACGTTTTGATTCCATGACAACAAGCCGTATTTACGATTTGGGTTGATTGATATTTGAGCAATACCCTCACCTTTCCCTATTGTGACATTAGGCTAAATGGCTGTTGGTCCTTTGATGAACTGGTGAGCTGTTCAGGGTGTGTACCCTCCCTTTGCCCCAAATCAGCCGAGTTAGGCCCCAGCCTTCATCCGACCCTAGTAGGATTAAGCAGTCCAATGAATGAATGAATAAATGAAGATCGTCTTGAGAATGTTTGCTGTAGTAATTGTTGCCATAGCAACACTTGTACTGTATGATAGTAGCATTTTGAGATCACGTGGTGAGCTTTTTTAGCTAAGTTTAGCCAAATTAATTAACTTTGAGATTGTACTTACTACAGTTATGAGTTACTGAAAAGCATACATTGAATTTGCTTCTTGCCTTCATGGTGGAAGTGAGAAAATGAGCAAAAGATTGAGACTGGTGGGGAAAACACCACCAGTTTTATCCTTTCAGAACGTGAAACATTCTTCCTTTGATGTCTCAGAGAAAGTCCAGAGAGAGATCGATGCGGTAGTTGGACGTGGAAGGCTGCCGTCGTTGACTGATAAAGGCACGCTGCCCTACACTGAGGCCACCATCATGGAGGTTCAGAGAATGGCTGTGGTAGTTCCTCTGGCTATTCCTCACATGGCTTCCAAGACTACAGGTTAGGAAGTAAAACCGAATGGCATGCAGAAGCAAAATTCCGAGTTCTGTAAATTGGCCCTCACATATGATCCTCGCGTGATCTAAAAATCACACTATGGTAAAAATGCATGTGTGAAGAAAGAACCGATACTAACACTTGATTTACTTCGAATTTTCCCCCAGAATTCCAAGGGTACACTATTCCTAAGGGGACAGTCATCCTTTCTAACCTCTGGTCAGTCCATAGAGATCCCACGGTGTGGGAGAATCCAGATGACTTCAATCCTTCACGGTTTCTTGATGAACAAGGCCAGCTCCTGAGGAAGGAATATTTCATTCCATTTGGAATAGGTATGGATTATGGTTTTATTTTATTTGGAAGATACCCAGTGTTTTCTGCTAAATCTAAACCAAACGTGTCTGAAGAGCTATGTGGCATATTCCCAAAATTTTTACAAATTTCTTATTTTCCTCCATAGAATTCATGATATAGAGTAGATGGTATACAGTAGATGGATGAGTGGTAAGTGGGTTTATAGATGTGTGGATGAGAGGATGAATGGACAGATGTGTAGATGGATAGGTGTGTGAACAATGTGAAAGGATGTGTGGATGGATGAGTGGATGGGTGGGCAAGTAGATGGCTGTGCTGCACATGTGGATGGATAGATGTGTGGACGTATAGATAGATGGGTTGATGGATGGGTGGTTGACTGCATGGATAGATGTGGGTGAGTAAGTGGATGGATAGATGTATGGATGGGTGGGTGATTGGATGGGTAGATGGATGATTGATTGATAGATGTGTGGGTGGATAGGATATCAGAGAGCAATGTAAAGAAAAAGAGAAGTAAGTCTATTATGCAAGAGAAATACCAACAGCAACCACAATGAAAGCCACAGGATTTTCTTGCTAATGTACACAGACATGTGGCAGTGAAAAACCTTCAGAAGAAATTGAACTGATTCTGCAAAATTCTCAGGAACACCTCCATCTCATTTCCTTATAAAACTGCACACACTATACCTAAGACTGCTCTTAATTTTTCAGACAGAGGGGCCTTTCATCCAATAATGAATTTCTTTCATTTACTACTGTTTACTGCTCTTTACAATCTTTTGTTAGCATGTATAATTAATTTCATGATTTATTAATACGTTCACTACAGCAGACCTTTACATGAACTGTATTTGCTGAAGAAACAAGCAAATAGCCAAGTACCAGTTCTAGGGGGGGTACTTTGTTACCTGTGTGAGGTGAACTGTTATCCGCAGGTCGGAGAGTGTGTATGGGAGAGCAGCTGGCAAAGATGGAGTTGTTCCTGATGTTCACCAGCCTGATGCAGGTGTTCACGTTCTGCCTCCCCGAGGGACATCAGCCTCCACCCATGCACGGACGCTTCGGCCTAACGCTAGCTCCTTGTCGCTTCCACGTGTGTGTAACGCCACGATAATCTAAAATCGGGAATCGTTGAGGCAGTAAATGATAACATTTTCTTTCCGAGTAAAAATAATCTTCATGTAAAGATGGTGATGAAGTACAGTAATGAAACCGAAAACATTTCATCTGACTTTCACATATTAAAAATGCGAAACTGAGGTTTGAGCTTGAAAAGCGGTGATCTGTATCAAGTGATTTCCCATAACTGTGTTAGTTCACAGTATCAGTAGTGTGGGACTAATTCTGTATTAATTTACGAAAATTTCTCTCAATTACGATTTTGCACTTTACCACTTTGAAACTGTGTCTCTGACAGTTTTAGAATCACCAACGATCATAATATAGTGCTACCACGGTTCATTTACCTTTCCTCTGGACTTTCTTTCTTTTGGTCATTTATCAGAATATTCACTTATATATTGGTATTTGCCAAACCACTTATTTAATAAAACACTTATTAAATGGGTGGTGGGAGAGTGAGCTGCACTTTCCCTTCCTCCCCTTCATGAATGACGTGCCCTTGAGCAAGGCACCTAAACCCCAACTGCTCTCCAGGCACTGCTGTATGTGGCAGTTCGCTGCTCTGAGTGTGTGAGTGTGTTCTCACTTTGGGTGGGTTAAATGTAGAGCCAAATTTTCTCTTGTGGGATTTACAGCAAATCAAAATTACATTAAAAATTTTTAGAGACAAAACAACTTGCCAGTTCATCACAGAAACAAACATTCACAGTTACTCACATGTAGAGGGAAATTTGGATTGGAACAGCCAATTATCCCAATGTGTATGTCTTTGGATGGTGTGGGGAAACCAGCGTACCCAGGGGAAAGCCTACGCAAGATCAGGGTGAACATGCAAACCCCACACGAAGCACCCAAGCCCGGGAATCAAACCAAGGATTTTCTTGCTGTGTGGTGAATGTGCTTACCACTACGCCACTGTGCCGCCCAATCAGAATACTGTATTGTATTTTCAGTATTTTACTGCACATTAATGAATGACAATGGCAGGAGAACAGAATATCCTTTTGATTCCTCTCACTGTACATTTTTTATGAATAATTATGATATCATCTCTTAACTGCTGCATAATAACTTTGACTTGCAAGAGGCCTTAAAAGCATTTAAATTATTTTTTAATCTCTTATTGGTTTCGAATGTAAATGAAATTAATATATGCAGACACTGTACATAATGTGTAATGGATGCAGAGCAATGCTGTAATATTGAAACATTAATAAAAGCTTCCTGATTACAGTTTATTATTTAATTTATTATATGTGAAACAAATTACAGTATTATGATTTGAATAAGCGTATGTTGGTTAACACTTAATAATTTGTGTATAGGAAGTTATAACTTCATGTAATAATGTCTTCAGGTAAAATGGTTTGGAATAAATTAATCATTTTTCTGTATTTTTTTGTGTCTTAAAATGGGATTTAATCATCACTTCAAATAATAACAACTGAAATAAATGGATTCAAGTCATTCATACTTCAATCCATTTCTATCAGTGGTAATAACTTTACATCACAGTCGACTCAGAGCATGGCAGAGTACACCCTGGACGCTCACTATGCCATCACGGGGCATAAACACACAGACCTCTATGCAGTCTACTGTTGATGAAAGTCATTGGCTTCATATTCTAAATATTCTTCAATATCCTGGCAAGCTGTCCAGTTTCTTGTTTATTTTCTTTGGCCTCACCTGGAGTTGGCTGAGATGGGCGACAGCTTCCCGCACAACCCTGATTAGGTTCAGAAAATAAATGAATATAATACAAATATTTAGGTGCAGCCTAAAATCAGATCTCTGAAATGTTTGGGTGTTGGCATGACTAAGCAAGAACATATTTCTGCCGAATGCAGTGCTTCTCAATTATTTTCTGTGGCGCCCCCTCTAGGAAGAAAAAAAAAACATTTCACCCCCTCCACGAGCGACTATAAATTCATTACTAGTACACCTCTGTATGACATTGTATCTTCATAAACATGAAAATAAAAAAAGAAAGATAATTAAACTTACAAAAGAGAAAAACTTCATTAACATTGTTTTTTAATCTGTAACAAAAAAGATTTAAAGTGCACCAATGTGCCTGAAATAAAAAATACATCCTTATTTAAACTCATTTAACTTATTTAAGTCTTAATATCTTTGTCTCTCTCCATTCTTCTCTTTGTTCCTGCAAGAAAAATTTCCGTGTTGTTTCTTGAGGGGTTGTTTACTGCACTTTATATTGTTTGCTCATGCGAAAAAACGCTGCATCATAGCGCGGCAATCAGAGCCACTGCCAACTACTGGAATGGTGGTACAATTACACCATTCCAGAAAAGCATGTTCCCCAGGGTCATACGCGCTCCCCCAGGCATCACACCGCACCCCCCTGTCTTCATACCACGCCCCCCCAAGGGGCGCCAAGGGGGACGCACCCCACTATTTGAGAAGCACTGGCCTAATGCAAGAGCACGCAGCGAGACAGCAGCATAACACATGCACAATATATTTTCCCCACCATTTTCCTCATTTCTGGGTTGCCTGTGTAGGCATACGTGAGCACGGACCCACCAACAAAATCGTGCTCATGGCTTTATTACATTTGCAGAGAAGTATAGCAATTCATTAAAATGCACACACACACACACACACACACACACACACACACACGTCAAACATCACATTTACCGGTCGTCTTGATATTTATTTGACCAAAGATTCTCACAATACCGATCATGATCCTAATTTGAGCCCATGTTATTCCATTGTTACGCCAATCCCTACTGATATTCATCATTTTCTGTAACCGCTTACTCCTAATTAGGGTTGCGAGGAAGCTGGCGCCCATCCCAGCCGACTCTGGGAGAGGGCAGAGTACACCCTGGACAGCTCGCCAGGCCTTCGCAGAGCGGAAACACACTGATGGCTTTGCAGCTACTGTACTCTTGTTGAAAGTCAGCAATGGTTCTTTTACATGCCTCTCACCATAGACCAGTGCTTCTCAAATAGTGGGGCGCGCCCCCCTGGGGGGGCGCGATGGGATGCTGAGGGGGGCGCGTGTGACCCAGGAGAACATGCTTTTTTTCCGCCGTACTACAAGAAAGTGTAATTGCACATCCACTCCAGTAGTTGGCAGTGGCGCCCTCATTGCCCATTGTGCGCAGAGAGTATTAACTCTTCAACTGCTTCAAACCTCGCTTTGAGAAGCTGTGCACTGCAAAACGTGCTCATTGTCGCCATTAATCTTGGCTTCCTCATTTTGAGAAAAAAAAATCAGCACAAATTGTTCTATTTGTTCTTGTTTTGTAGGTTAAAGTGTTTATATATTGTGCTCCTGAGTTAATGTTTCTGAAGTCAATTTGAATTAATTATTTATTGATTTTATTTTCAGCAGCAAATGGTGTGGTAAGTTTGTCAAAAATGTAACAAGGATATTATTATTTTTAAATTTAAGGCAAATTGATGCACTTTCTTTTACAGACTAATAAAAATGTTAAAAAGTTATTCTTGTAAGTTGAACTATATCTCTTTCTTTTTGTTTTATTTATGTTAACAAGGATACGATATAATGAAGAGATATACCTGTAACTATATTATAGAAAAAGTTATAATTTATAGTTATATGGAAAGTGGGCGGTGGGGGCGCGAATTGTTTTCTTCTTGCTAGGGGGGGCGTAACAGAAAATAATTGAGAAGCACTGCCATAGACAGTGAGAGACATGGCCGGCCTTTGATAACCCAGTTAGCTGTACTGGGGGGACAGTGACAACCCGTGGAGAGTGGGGCTTGAACTCCCAACCTTAGGATCAGTGATCCAGCACCTTTTACCACCAGGCCACCACTGCCACGGACACACACACACAAAATAAAATTTAAAAAATCACAACGTTTTTCAACACTTCCAAAATCTTTCACTAAGAAATAATTCTGTATTAACTGTAGGAATGTTCATTTAATTTAACCTGACATAATTGACTGGTTTAGCACTGAAAATTGAAGTGATTGGGTAAAATTTTCCAAATCACAACTTATTGAAAAACAAATTAAAAAAACATTTAAAAAATGACAGTCTCAGGAAAGTGTACTGTGGCACAGCCTATCATTGATATCAATCACATTTATACTGTTTAACCTTAATCATAACATTCACAACATAAATGGAAAAAGTGTGCATTCAATTATTCATTCACCAAACTACTTACTCCTAATATGGTTGGGAGGAAGGCTGGACTCTATTTCAGCCAACTGGGTGAAGTGTACCGCACGCAGACCATCGCAGGGTCTACACACATACAAAACTATTCACACTCATACCTACAATGAACCCAATGTATGTGAATATCTTCAAACTAAACCAGATTATCCAGAGGAAAACCAGTCAAGCACACGGAGGTGGTTAATACTCAGATATTTATTTTTAAATAAAATGCATTTGAAATAATACACCGCTTTGAACAGATGCATCTAGGATTCTACAACTTCACAAATTCTTGAGTGTTAGACACTAATTTTAGTTTATTATTGGTGGATAATAGGGCAACACTATGGCACAGCGGTGAACACATCCACTTCACAACAGATCCTGAGTTTGATTCCTGGGTTCGGGCATTACTGGGTGGAGTTTGCATGTTCTCCCAGTGCCTGTGTAAGTTTCTCTGGGTACATTGGTTTCCTCCCACATTCCAAACACATACACAACAGGCTAGGCTGTTGCCCAGGTGTGAGTACGAACGGCTGTGTGCGTGTGTGCAAGTTACCCTGTGATAGTCGGGCGAGTTGTTCAATACAGCCGTGAGGGAGGGCACAAGCCAATGTTCTTCTTCACGCTGGTCCCAAGCCCGGATAAATGCAGAGGGTTGTGTCAGGAAGGGCATCTGAGGAACTGATGGGCAGGTTTGGTATCCAGGACAGGAACACAGGACAGATGTTGATAGATTTTGGGAAAAAGATGGAAATGGCTGTGGTGAAAACTTTCACCCAGATGAGACAGAAGCATGGGGTGATTTATAAAAGCAGAGGTAGGAGCACACAGGTACTACATCTTGTGTATACGATGTAATTTGAAGGAAGTCAGTGACTGAAAAGTAGTAGTGGGTGAGAGTGTTGCCAGACAGCATAGGATGGTGGTGTCCAGGATGATGCTGATGTTGAGGAAGATGTAGAAGGCAAAGGCAGAGCAGAAGACAAAGTGGTGGAAGCTGAAAAAGGAAGTGTTGTGTTGTCTTCAATGAGGAGTTGAAACAGGCTTTGGGTGGTCAGGATGTGCTTCCGGATGACTGGACAACTACAGCTAATGTGATCAGGGAGACAGGTAGGGAAGTACTTGGTGTGATCTCTGGAAGGAAAGTAGATAAGGAGACTTGGTGATGGAATGAGGAAGTGCAGGAGTGTGTACAAAGGAAGAGGTTAGCTAAGAATAAATGGGACATTGAGAGAACTGAAGAGAGTAAACAGGAGTACAGGGATACACAGCGTAAGGCGAAGGTAGCGGTGTCAAAGGCCGAACAGAGAGTATATGATGAATTGTATGCTCGGTTGGACAGTAAGGAGGGAGAAAATGAAATATACAGGTTGGCACAGCAGCGAAATAGAGATGGGAAGGATGTGCAGCAAGTTAGAGTGATTAAGGACAAAGTGGGAAGTGTATTGACGGATGACAGAAGTGTGCTGGGAAGATGGAAAAAATACTTTGAAGAGCTGATGAATGAGGAAAATAAGAGAGAAAAAAGAGTAGAAGAGGTGACTGTTGAGGACCAGGAAGTATCAAAGATTATTAAGGGTGAAGTGAGTAGGGCATTGAAGAGGATGAAGAGTGGAAAGGCAGTTGGTCCTGATGACATACTGGTAGAGGTATGGAAGTGTCTAGGAGAGGTAGCAGTAGATTTTCTGACAAGAACATTCAACAAGGTCTTGGAGAGTGAGAGGATGCCAGAGGAAGAGAAGAGAAGAGTGCTGGTTCCCATTTTTATGAACAAGGCAGACTTGCAGGGTTGCAGCAACTACAGAGGCATAAAATTGATGAGCCATACGATGAAGTTATGGGAAAGAATAGTGGAAGCTAGATTAACGGCAGAGATCAGCATCTGTGAACAACAGTTTGGTTTCATGCCAAGAAAGAGCACCACAGACACAATGTTTGCTTTGAGGATGTTAATAGAGAAGTACAGAGAAGGTCAGAAGGAGCTGCATGGTGCCTTTGTGGATCCCGAGAAAGCATATGACAGGGTGCCGAGAGAGGAACTGTGGCATTGCATGAGGAAGTCTGGAGTGGCAGAGAAGTATGTTAGAGTGGTGCAGGACATGTATGAAAGATGTAAGACAGTGGTGAGGTGTGTTGTCGGCGTGACAGACGAGTTCAAGGTGGAGGTAGGACTGCATCAAGGGTCAGCTCTGAGCCCCTTCTTGTTTGCTGTGGTAATGGACAGGCAGACAGATGAGGTTAGATAAGAATCTCCATGGACTGTGATGTTTGAACATGACACTGTGTTCTGTAGTGAGGGCAGAGAACAAGTGCAGGAAATCTGGAGAGGTGGAGGTATGCCCTGGAAAGGAGAGGAATGAAGGTTAGCCTCAGTAAAACAGAATACATGCGTGTGAACGAGAAGAACCCAAGAGAAACGGTGAGGTTACAGGGAGCAGAGATAAGGAAGGTGGAGGATTTTAAGTACTTAGGCTCAACAATCCAGAGCAATGGAGAGTGTGGAAAAGAGGTGAAGAAGCGTGTGCAGGCAGGTTGAAATGGTTGGAGAAAAGTGTCCGGTGTGATGTGTCATAGGAAGGTATCAGCAAGAATGAAAGGAAAAGTGTATAAGACAGTGTTGTATAGTTTAGAAACAGTGGCAATGGGGTAAAGACAGAAGGCAGAGCTGGAGATACCAGAGATAAAAATGTTGAGGTTCTCTTTGGGAGTAACGAGGATGGATAGGATCAGGAATGAGTTCATCAGAGGGACAGCCCATGTAAAAGGTTTTGGAGACAAAGTCAGAGAGGCTAGATTGAGATGGTTTGGACATGTACAGCAGAGGGATAGGGAGTATATCGGTCGTAGGATGCTAAGGTTGGAAGTGCCAGGCAGGAGGCCTAGAGGAAGACTTAAGAGAACATTTATGGACGTGGTGAAGGAAGACATGAAGGTAGTTGGTGTAAGAGAAGAAGATGCACAGGATATGGTGAAATGGAGACAGATTCGCTGTGGCGACCCCAAAAGGGAGCATCCGAAAGGAACAGAAGAAGAAGATCGGGCGAGTTGTTTAGTGTGTAGGGTGCAATCACTCCGTGTCGGCTGAGATAGGCACCAGCCTTCCCGCGACCCTAGTCGGAATAAGCAGCTACTGTATTGTCATGACACACTCGGCAATAGGATTGTGTGGTCACATGGGTTGGGAATGCGTGTGCGTGACGAGTGTGACCACGTGACCAGACTGCCTTTCAAGTCAGTTGAGAAGAAAGTTGCTATCACACGGTCATGGCGTTTTTTACTCACCATATCACCCGAGCTCTCAGTTCTTCGACAATCCGAAACGCTGCCATTAAACATGTTAGTGTTATCGGAGGAGGATTAATGGGCTCGGGACTCGCACAAGTAGGTGAATTAGCGAACACGCTAACGGCTAACTAGTAAATAACAGCTAGCAAGTTGCTAAGTGTCCTCTGAGCAGCTTTGCAGGAGCAGGTCACCGGTGTTTTGTAAAACTCTGTATATATCATACACAGTGGATTTCTGCAGATTAAAGCACTTTTGTGTATGATATAAACACCGTCTTATGGAATGTGTGTTTTAAAGTTTGAAGATTGAGTCATAATATCACCCTGTTAAAAAATATTTAGTGCACTAGATAGGGTGTAGAAACCCATGTCAATGATTAACAGGTATTTGTGATCCAGCCATTGTAGAATATACTGTACTGTTCTATAAAAGATGATCATATTTTATCCAAGAAAGACTGGGTTCGATTCACGGGTTCAGATGATATGTTCAGTTTGCTTGTTCTCCTTGAGTGGGTTTCCTCCGGGACTCCAGTTTCCTCCCACAGTCCAAACCCCCCCCTGCACAATAGACTAATTGGCAGTTTCAGATTGCACTTAAGTATGAGTGTGAATGGTTTTGTGTGTGTTGGCCCTGCGATGGCCTGGTGAGCAGTCCAGGGTATTCCCTCCCGACACCCAGAGTAGGGTGATCGGGGTCACAGCCTCCCTAATTAGACTAATTAAAATTAAGTGACTTGGAAAATGAGTGAGTGAAATTATTTTACTCGACTTAACTCCCTCCATGTCTATGCCTTTTACCTTACTAGTTGGTTTTGACTTTTATGTTGTATGCGTATTATTTATTTTGTACTGGAAAATGTCTTCAGGTGTTTTAAAAGGTGGCAGTAAATAAAATTTGGGATGATTATTATTTGTAAAAATGCTTGTTGTCTTCACCCAGGTTGCGGCGACGACAGGGCATTCGGTAGTGCTGGTGGACATGTCTGAAGACATCCTGAAGAAATCCACCAAGAACATTGAGAACAGCCTGAAGAGAGTAGTGAAGAAGAAGTTTGCAGACAAACCCGAGGTCATTTCCGGGTAGAAACTTCTGTGTGTGGACAGAAATCAGCCTGAAGCACTGGACTGTAGAAATGAGTGCTGATTCGGTGTCTTTTCTCTGCAGGCCGGAGAGGAGTTTGTACAGAAGGTGCTCAAGAACATTTCCACGAGCACCGACGCTGTGTCTGTGGTGCATGGCACTGATTTGGTGGTGGAGGCCATTGTGGAGAATCTTAAAGTGAAACAGAATCTTTTCTCTGCGCTGGATAAAGTGGCACCAGCGTGAGCGCTTGAGCCTTTTATAACTTTTTATACCCAACTCTCGTCTTTGATCAGTGGCTATGTTGGTTTACTATCATAACAAATTAATGTGTGTTTGCCTTCCCCATCAGACACACCATTTTTGCCAGCAACACGTCCTCTTTTCGTATTGCTGATATCGCCATCTCCACATCTCGCTTAGACCGGTTTGGAGGGCTCCATTTCTTCAACCCCGTCCCTATGATGAAGCTTGTGGAGGTATACTCTAAATAACATAACTGGTTTAACTTCAAGAAGAAGGCCTTTATTTATTTATATATAAATACTTAATATTTATTTATTTTGTATGCATTATTGGGCAGTCTGATTATTTAGGAAGCTGGGCTTGATGCATACAGTACTGTACCTCTGGAGATGATAAAAGGCCTTGCTGAAGAGCCAAAACTAGTTGCACTTGGGACTTATGTGGGTCACATTACTTCCTGTTTGTTCTTTTACTGTGGCTGGTAAATGGTTAATTATGGTCTTTAGTAGTCAAATTAAACTTTTTTCTAGCACTGAGCTACTGCAATAACTTCATCTATGCAGTGAAAGTACAATTCAAAATGCACACCCCATGTCTACTTGCATTCATACCTGTTTTGAAAGCGTACTTGTACGATGGCATTCCCTAGCTCCTAAAGATGTCTGTCTTTGTCAATGCAGTATTCGTGTGACTTGAATACATACATAGCACAAACAAACAGATTATCGTAGCACCAAGGGTTTTGCAAATCCGACTTCAGTAGGTGCTATGATACCGTATAGTTCTTTCCTTGTGGAAAAATGCTACCTGAGCACTGATAGCGAAGATTAAACTCTATCTTAGATCTGAAACTAACCTTAAGCCTGAAAAGGTGGTTATTCACTTCTCAGGTATAATAAGCATTAACTACAGCGATATCTCTTGGAAATAAAGTAGAATTGGCTACGACGTCTTCATAAAACCATTTGCTTACTCCTGTATGCAAGCATCAGTGACCCCTATCAGGCACGGTGATCTTAGTAAGCATAGCCATCTTGAGGTGACAGAGGCACAGAACACTGAATCTCGGACTTTTCCACTTCCTACGAATCAGTATTTATTTAGGGGCAGTGGTGGTCTATGGGTATGGGGCGCTGGATTGCTGATCCTAAGGTTGGGGGTTCGGGTCTCCCCCCCCCCCCCAGTGCATCTAACTGGGTTATCAAAGCCAGGCCATGTATCTCAGTGTCTATGGTAAGAGGCATGTAAAAGAACCATTGCTGACTTTCGTAAAGAAAAGGCTGCAAAGCTGTCGGCGTGTTTCTGTCCCTTGCTAAAAAGGGTTGTCAGGAAGGGCATCCGACGTAATCTGACGGCATATGCTAAATCAAACGTGCGAATCATTCGCTGTGGCGACCCCTGAAAAAAGTTAAAAGCCGAAGGGAAATCATCACAAATCAGTATTTACACACATACACAAATTCATGAAGTCTTGTTTTTATTCTAACTAGATACAGAACCAAAACAAGATGTAAAACAGGTGAATCACAGATATTAAGGCCATGAGCTTGGGTGGTTTGCCTGGGAATATTTTTGTATTCAGCCAAAATGACCTAGTAAAGGAGATAAAGCACACAGGTGCACCTTCTAAAGGTGAAAGTTAACCCCTGTTACGAGCAGTGGCTTAGTGTTTAATGCAATGGTTACTAATCCCAAGGTCAGCAGGACAAACCCACTGTAACCACAAAGGCCCTTCACCCTCACTTGCTCAATTGTATAAAAAATGCTAATTGTAAGTCGTGCTGGATAAGAGTGCCAAATGCTGTAAATGTAAAATCATAATCATGAACTTAATACCCAACAACTTGGTAGTTTCTATCAATACACTTTGCAATCTGCAATCTCAGTGACCTTTGAGGACTTAAGTTGTCATAGTAGTTAGCCCTGTTGCCTCACACTGAGAAGGGTAGTGTTCAGATCTCTTGGCTGACCAGGGCCTTTGGGTGTGGAGTTTGAATGTTCTTGACATGCTTGTGTGAACTTACCCTGGTAAATCCGGTTTCCTTGCACAGTTCAGAGACGTGCGTGTTATATCGGCTAGCTCCCCGCTTTTGCTCAAATCCAGAGCAATGGAGAGTGTGGAAAAGAGGTGAAGAAGCGTGTGCAGGCAGGTTGAAATGGTTAGAGAAAAGTGTCTGGTGTGATGTGTGATAAGAGGGTATCATCAAGAATGAAAGGAAAAGTGTACAAGACTGTGTTGAGGCCAGCGATGTTGTATGGTTTAGAAACAGTGGCCCTGGGGAAAAGACCTTGATCTTGATCTTGATAGGTTAGGTGATACGTCGCAAGGACGTTAATTCACCGTGCAAGTGTCAAGCTGAAAGACCTGAGGTAGAGCTGGAGGTAGCAGAGATAAAAATGTTGAGGTTCTCTTTGAGATAAACGAGGATGGATAGGATCAGGAATGAGCACATCAGGGGGACAGCACATGTAAGACGTTTTGGAGACAAAGTCAGAGAGGCCAGATTGAGATGGTTTGGACATGTACAGAGGAG
Organism: Plotosus lineatus; assembly: GCA_024760905.1. NCBI lineage: Eukaryota > Metazoa > Chordata > Actinopteri > Siluriformes > Plotosidae > Plotosus > Plotosus lineatus. The sequence goes on from CM045736.1 coordinate 27,977,791, forward strand.
GGATAGTGAGTATCTTGGTAGTAGGATGCTGAGGTTGGAACTACCAGGCAGAAGGCCCTCGAGAAAGACGATTCATGGATGTGGTGAAGGAGGACATGAAGGTAGTTGGTGTAAGAGAAGATGCAAAGGATAGGGTGAGATGGAGGCAGATGATTCGCTGTGGCGACCCCTGAAGGGAAAAGCCGAAAGGAAAAGATGATGATTATGGAACTTTTTAACATTTTTGTGTGAAATGATGAGAGAAATACCATCCAATATAAAAATTTATCACTGAAGTAATGACCAATAATATTTGGTAAAATTGTCGAATACATCCCATAGAATTGAAATGTATGTGGAATTATGGAATTACCCAAATACTTTTTTGTGTTTAGGTCATCCAGGCTCCAGGAACAAGCCAAGAAACATTTAACGCACTCCTCGATTTCAGCAAAGCATTAGGAAAGCACCCAGTGTCATGCAAAGTAGGTGTGAATACAATGTTTATGTTGCAGTTTGCAGCTTATCCTGCTCCTATTCTCTTAAGATTTTAACTCCAATTCTAATGGGACTGGCAGTGGTGGCCTGGTGGTAAAGGTGCTGGATCACTGATCCCAAGATTCGGGGTTCAAGCCCCACTCTCAACTTGTTGTCATTGCCCCACAGTGCAGCTAACTGGGTTACCAAAGGCCGGCCAAGTCTCACACTGTCTATGGTGTGAGGCTGTAAAGGAACCATTGCTGACTTTCTTCAAGAGTAGCTACATAGCCATCAGCGTGTTTCTGCCCTGTGATGGCCTGGTGAGCTGTCCAAGGTATACGCAGCCCTTGCCCAGAGTCGGCTGAGATGGGTGCCAGCCTCTCCGCGACCCTAATTGGGATTAAGTGGTTTAGAAAATGAATCATTGGGGGCACATCTGACAAATCCAATCATCGCTTTAAATTCCAGTTTTACTTCCAAGTTTCATTTAGATGGTTGGATGTTCATGTGGGGATAGTTAAGGTTGGAGTGAACTTTTTCGGAAAGGTAGATCACCAGGAACAGTATTGTGCAGCCCTGCTGTACAGTGTGTTGTGTGCTGTTAGAAATAAGACAAACAGCTCTGTTTTTGTTAAACACATTTTTCCAGATTGTATATCAAAGATAATGTATTTTTTTTATCTGGTCATAAATCTTTTCTTTTTTTTAATGCTTGTTGTGTAATAAGGATACTCCAGGCTTCATTGTAAACCGGCTGCTCGTACCTTACCTAGTTGAAGCTGTGCGACTACATGAGCGAGGTACACCTGCTTCTCCGCCCTGCGGTTCATATTTACAAATGTCTATTGTACATTTGTTCACAACCCCTGTGTTCATTTTTCTATCCCTTCAGGTCATGGTTCCAAAGAGGATATCGACGTAGCCATGAAGCTCGGAGCTGGTTATCCTATGGGTCCTTTTGAGCTGCTGGACTATGTTGGATTGGACACGTCCAAATTTATCATTGATGGTAAACATCCACACAATAAAGTTGTCATTTTGTTTCTTTAATAATAATAATAATAATAATAATAATATGGCATTTGTTTCGAATGCACTGTTGTAGGTTGGTATGAGATGGAGCCAGAAAACCCCTTGTTTTCCCCAAGCCCGCTTCTTAACAAACTTGTGGCCGAGGGCAAGCTGGGCAAGAAAACTGGAGAGGGATTCTACAAGTACACATAAGCAGAACTGGGACTACCGTGAAGCCGTATAACACTGGAACTGGATTAACGGATCATTAAACAGCAGTTGTGCAGTAGTGTTTTAGAGAGAAAGCGAGAGCGCTAGCGTCTTGCTATAACGACACGTTATACTGCACTTCATACTTTGTCACTTTTGTATGTCGGTGCTAAAATTAAAAAGTGAGAAGTCTTTAAATGTGCTATTTTGAAAATATAATTGTGGAATAATTATGGCAGCTTGTTTATCTTTTATAGATGAACGGTGCATTACACATCTATTTAAACTGCAACAGTAAAAAATAAACAAGCAGTGCAATCAAGACATGTCCTGCACAACCGTAGCTCTGTTGTGAGCATGCTCTGTGATTTTAAACTATTACTTCTCTGTGCACAAGCAAATATTCGAGACATCCTGATAGTCTTCTCTGCAACTCATACAAAATGTTAGGTTTTTTTTTTTATTATTATTTTGATATACAGTACTGTGTTAATCCCATGAGGGGAAATTTAAGTGAGCACAGACATTCGAAGAAGTGAGCAGCCATGTTGGGCGCCCAGCGAGCAGTTGGGGTGACGTGTCATGCTGAAGGGCACTTCAGAGGTGAAGGAAGGGGAGAATTGGGGTCCTCCACCTGCCACCACATATTTTTCAGGAATCGAACCAGTTACCTTTCAGTCATAAAACTCATTTCCCCCTCAATAGGCCATGACTGCCCTAATCTGATGTGTTTTCAATGGAATGGAGAATGACTTCATTGACTGCCCTGTGTCCATCTATTCCAACCCTATTACTATCACTCGTTTTTTCATGCAGAAGGGCGGTGACTTAAAGCACACCAATCTGGCCTTGATTAAACAATAATCTCTCAGAATAAGCACTGCTGGGCAAACAATCACCAACAGTCTCAGCATGCCTGTGTTCATTTATATTCTGTTTGGATTACAGTGGGTTTGAATTTATTGATGCTCCGTGTGATGGTCTGACGAGCATCCAGTAAGTTGTTCAGTAGCAACTCTCACTACTGGTTAATTTAATGGTTTAAAGGCATGAACCTCATTTATAATTGAAACTAATATGATTTCTTTTACTCTCACTTATTTGCTGGACCGATTACTCTTATTGGGGTCGCGGGGAGCTTGCTGCCGATCTCATCCGACTATGGGCGAAGGCAGGGTAAGATAAGATAATACTTTATTATACCGGAGGAAATTTTGGCTACGTTGTATTATTACGACGTGCATCGCCAACGAGCAGCGCCACCTAGGTTGTTCAAGGAGTCAAGTTATAATCGAAAAAGAAGGCTCAAAACAACAACACAAACTGATATAAAATTGGGCTGTGGGAGGAAACCCATGGAAGCACAGAGAGATCATTCAAACTTCAGACAGAAACACCTGAGCGTGGAACGTGAACCCAGGACCTTCATGTTTATGACCGATGTGCTAACCACTATACTACAGTGCGGCAATGTGAGTTAGCATACAGTACATGGGACTGGCATGATGGAACATGATCTTGATTGGATAATTCTTGAATCAAAATGAGACATTCACGGTCACTTGGAGCAGGTGGACCATCGTCACACTTGAATATGGAAAAAAATAAATGATAAAAATCTTACTTTAGGTTTTTTGGTTTTCAAATGATATATAAATTAACCTGAACCAGTGAGGCTAGAAGGGAGTTGCACCCGGTTGACAGATCTCAGTTCATGGAGGATTCTGGACAAGGTGTGTTCCTTAGAGCTTCTAAATTCTTGAAATAAAAAATAGTTGCCATCAAATACTTTCATTCCAATTTCTGTTGCTTTCCATGGAATACGTCTCAGATGTCTGGAAGCGCTGGCCAGCTGGTGTTAACTTTTAGCCGTGACTGGGTGACCAGCAATGACTAAATCAGTAAAAATCAATAAATATGTAAACAAGCAATTTTAGTCTAATTTTTGAGCTGGTTTTGATCATTAATGTTCTCTAACAAACCTCTGAGGCCTTCACAGAACAGCTGTACTGTACTTATACTGTGATGCGATTACAGCTAGACTGTTAATTTGGCGACTTCTGAAGGTTGTTGGAGACACTGAAATGTATTTATAAAGTTGTGTCCAAAATAATAGTGTGTTTAAAAAAAGTGAATCAAGCTCAAAATCTAATAGCTTTTATTTCTATAAACCCAAATGCATTGGGAACGCTTTATATATTCCAAATCAGAACATGAAAAGTGTTACATTTGCGTTGTTCCTTTAAAGAAATTGAAGGTGAATTTAAGACTTAAAAAAGCAGAGTCTGCTTCATACTTTACAAACTCATTCAGTGTATAAACTGAAAAATGTAAGGTTTTGTTTTCCTTTGAGTCACTGAACTAATATTTAATTGTATAACCACTGTTTCTGAGAACTGATGCATATCTGTGTTGCATGGAGTCGAACAGCTGGCACCACTGGACAGGGTTTTCAGCCCAGGATGATTGGACTGCACTTCACAGTTCTTTAGATTTCTTGGTTTTGCCTCAAAAGCTGCATTTTTGATGTCACCCCACACATTTTCTATTGGATTAAGGTCCAGGATTGGGCCAGTCGCACAATAATGTTAATCTTATAGGTCTGAAACAAAGACGTTTCCTGTTTACTGGAGTGTTTGGGGTCATTGTCTTGTTGGAACCCATTTCCTCTTCAAGTATTCTGATGTACTCAAGCTGATCCATGATCCCTGAGATGCAATAAATAGGCCTGACACTTTAGTATGAGAAACATCTCCACAACATGATGCTCGCGTCACCATGCTTCACTGTCTTCACAGTGTACTGGGGCTTGTACTCGGTGTTTAGTGCTTGTCTCAGGAGGCCACTAGACCCACAAACAACAATCTTACTTTTATTAGTCCATAAAATGTTGCAGTGTTTGCTCTTTGGAAAATTGTAACCTCTTCAGCATGCTTTTTTTTTTTCCAAACAGAGGGACTTTGCACTCAGAGGCACTTCGATCTATTTGAATGGTAGTTTTTTTTGCTTTCTTCCACATCTGTCAGGTTTTGGTTGCCATTTTAAAACATTTGGGATCATTTTAGCTGAGCAGCCTCTCATTTTCTGCACTTCTTTATGTTTTCCCTTCTCCAATCAATGTTTTTGATCAAGATACACTGTTCTTCTGGACAATGTCTGAATTAACCCATTTCTCTCAAAGAGAGAAATGTTCTATAACCAGCATGTACGTTTGCTGCCTTCCTTCCTTAAATAAGGACAATAATTGGCACCTGTTTGGGCAGTGCTGACCTGGTGGTCTAGGGCGCTGGTTCGCTGATTCTAAGGTCAGGGGTTTCACCCTCCACAAGGTTGTCACTGCCCCCCCCCCCAGTGCAGCTAACTGGGTTATCAAAGGCCGGCCATGTCTCTCACTGTCTATGGTGAGAGGTTTGTGTAAAAGAACCATTGCTGACTTTTATAAAGAGTAGCTGCATAGCCACTGGCGTGTTTTTGCCCCTTGCTAAGGGTTGGGTCAGGAACGGCATCCAACGTAAAAACCTATGCCAAATCAAATGTGCGAATCATTAATGTGACTTCCATGAAGATGGAGGCAGATGATTCGCTGTGACGACCCCTGAAAGGGAACAGCCGAAAGGAAAAGAAGACTGATTGGCACCTGATTTTCAAAGCATGGTGGGGGGGACAGCAGTGATAACTCATCGATGGTGGGACTTGGAACAGTACACCAGTAATCCAGCACCCTACAACCAAGCCGCCTCCTCCCCACACACACACACACACACACACACACACACTCAACAGATATGTTATTGTAACCGTGTTCTGTGAAGCTTTGCACTAGATTGTGGGGCACGACTGGAAATTTGTTCTCATTTAGCCACAAGACAATTAGTGACATCAGACGAGGAGGTCTGGAGTGCAGTTAGTGTTCCAACTTATGTCAAAAGTGTTCATATGTTCATATATATACTAGTCCTTCTCAAAAAATTAGCATATTGTGATAAAGTTCATTATTTTCTGTAATGTACTGATAAAAATTAAACTTTCATATATTTTAGATTCATTGCACACCAACTGAAATATTTCGGGTCTTTTATTGTTTTAATGCTGATGATTTTGGCATACAGCTCATGAAAACCCAAAATTCCAATCTCAAAAAATTAGCATATCATGTTCAGGTAGTCTAAACGAGCTATTAACCTAATCATCTCAATCAACCAATTAACTCTAAACACCTGCAAAAGATTCCTGAGGCTTTTAAAAACTCCCAGCCAGTTGTACTCAAAACCGCAATCATGGGTAAGACTGCCGACCTGACCGCTGTCCAGAAGGCCATCATTGACATCCTCAAGCAAGAGGGTAAGACACAGAAAGAAACCTCTGAGCGAATAGGCTGTTCCCAGAGTGCTGTATCAAGCCACCTCAGTGGGACGTCTGTGGGAAGGAAAAAGTGTGGCAGAAAACGCTGCACAACCAGAAGAGGTGACCGGACCCTGAGGAAGATTGTGGAGAAGGGTCGATTCCAGACCTTGGGGGACCTGTGGAAGCAGTGGACTGGGCTACAGGTGCCGCATTCCCCAGGTCAAGCCACTTTTGAACCAGAAACCGTGGCAGAAGCGCCTGACCTGGGCTACAGAGAAGCAGCACTGGACTGTTGCTCAGTGGTCCAAAGTACTTTTTTCGGTTGAAAGCAAATTTTGCATGTCATTCGGAAATCAAGGTGCCAGAGTCTGGAGGAAGACTGGGGAGAAGGAAATGCCAAAATCCCTGAAGTCCAGTGTCAAGTACCCACAGGCAGTGATGGTCTGGGGTGCCATGTCAGCTGCTGGTGTTGGTCCACTGTGTTTTATCAGGGCAGGGTCAATGCAGCTCGCTATCAGGAGATTTTGGAGCACTTCATGCTTCCATCTGCTGAAAAGTTTTATGGAGATGATTTAATTTTTCAGCACGACCTGGCACCTGCTCACAGTGCCAAAACCACTGCTAAATGGTTTACTGACCATGGTATTACTGTGCTCAATTGGCCTGCCAACTCTCCTGACCTGAACCCCATAGAGAATCTGTGGGATATTGTGAAGAGAAAGTTGAGAGACACCAGACCCAACACTGTGGATGAGCTTAAGGCCGCTATCGAAGCATCCTGGGCCTCCATAACACCTCAGCAGTGCCACAGGCTGATTGCCTCCATGCCACGCCGCATTGAAGCAGTCATTTCTGCAAAAGGATTCCCGACCAAGTATTGAGTGCATAACTGAACATAATTATTTGAAGGTTGACTTTCTTTGTATTAAAAACACTTTTTTTTTTTTTTTTTTTTGGTCGGATGAAATATGCTAATTTGAGATGGGAATTTTTGTTTCTTCTTTACTTTTTTGCCAGAATTATCAATATTAAAACAATAAAAGGCTTGAACTGCTTCAGTTGTTGTGTAATGAATCTAAAATATGAAAGTCTAATGTTTATCAGTACATTACAGAAAATAATGAATTTTATCACAATATGCTAATTTTTTTAGAAGAACCTGTGTGTGTGTGTATATATATATATATGACTTGACTCTAGTAAACAGTGTCTCTTTTAAAGTTTGCTTTGTGTACAGGAACAGTTTATAGCTACACCCTGAACACAATCAGCCTTCACTTATCCTTACAACTGTACAGTACTTACAAACCTTTAGGTCAGTGCTTCTCAATTATTTTCTATGGCGCCCCCTCTCGGAAGAAAAAACATTTCACACCGCCCCGCGAGCGACTATAAATAGTATTATTTGTCTATAAAATTATTAGTACACCTCTGCATAACATTGTATCTTTATTAACGTTAAAAACAAAAAGGAAAGAAATATAGTTCAACTTACAATAAAAACTTCATTAACAGTGTTTTTAAATATTTAAAGTGCACCAATGTGCCTGAAATAAAAAAAAAAAATACATCCTTATTTAAACTCATTTAAGTTATGTTTTAATATCTCCGTCTATCTGCACCTTTCTCTTCGTTCCTGTTGGAAAATTTTCCGTGTTGTTTCTTGAGGGGTTGTTTACTGCACGTCATATCGTTTGCTCGTACGAAAAACCACCACACCATCGCGCGGCAATGAGAGCGCCATTGCCAACTAGTGGAGTGGAGGTGCAATATATATAATTCTCGTACACTATTCCAGAAAAGCATGTTCCCCAGGCTCAACTATTTGAGAAGCACTGCTTAAAGTGGTAATGTACATTTATTTATTCGAGCTGACACAACTTCATGAAATGCACTTATTATTAACACTGGATTTTAGTTTGTGTCATTTATTTTCCATCAGCCTCAACAACAGAGTATTACTGAACTAACTTCTCCACTAGAGGGCAGCATGACATTACCATTATAAGTCATCCATAAAGTCTTCTACACCAATAGAGCTAATAGGGACCAATCATTCATTAATTCATTTTCTGAACCGTTTAACACTAATTAGGATCGTGGGGAGGCTGGTGCCCATCTCAGCCGACTCTGGGTGAGGAACCAATAGGTTGTAAAAGAAAATTTACATTATCTTATGCATGGTGGTGTAGTGGTTAGCATGTCCACTTCACAGCAAGAAGGTCCTGGGTTCGATTCCCAGCTCAGGTGTTTCTGTGCAGAGTTTGTATGTTCTCCCTGTGCTTGTGCTGGTTTCCTCCAGGTACTCCGGTTGTCCAAAACCATGCACGGGAGGTAAATTAGCTGTTCCAAATCACCCATAAGTATGACTGTATGTGTGAGGGTCACCCCTGTGATAGTCTGGTGAGCTGTCTAGGGTGTAACCTGCCCTTGACCACAGTCGGCTGAGATGGGTGCCAGCCTTCCCGTGACCCTAGTTAGGATTAAGCGATTCAGAAAATGAATGAATGACTGTATACCTCTGTTGACCCTTTCAATCCTACTAGCCTAACTGGGTGGTGTAAGCCTATTTCAGGCAGGGTGAATTTCAGTGAAGGCAAGGTACACCCTGAACGGCTTGCCAGTCCATTGCACAGCATCATACAAAACCATTTACATCTACTCACACCCGGTGGGCTATTGAGAACAGACAATTAGCCTAATGTGCATGTCTTTGGACTGTGAGAGGAAAAGAGCACCTGGAGGAAACCTGTGTCTAACACAGCAACATCTCTCTCTCTCTCTCTCTCTCTCGCTCTCTCTCTCTCTCTCTCACCCCAACTCACTTCCACACACATGTACATTGTTCTGTTATCTGTGTCTGATAGATTGGTAGATTTCTTTTCTTGAAGGTCCATGTTGCACCTTATGACTTTACACTTTTCATTGTACATTTTGAAAAGTCAAAAATGATGTCACTGTGTGTGTGTGTGTGTGTGTGTGTGTGTGTGTGTGTGTGTGTCTGAGTGTGTGATTGTAAAGTCATACTACTCACACAGAAACACACACTGATGTAATATTTCCTATTATTTGACATGTTGTTTTTCAAAAAAATTCCCCTCATTGTTTTCCATGTTGCAAATTTTGTGTTGCTAATTCTGCACTTTTCTTTAAAAGTGTCAACTTTATGTCACTGTGTGTAATTGCTGGAATGTTGCTGCACTAGGCCATACACAATGTCGGTGTGGTGTGCTATGGGCGTATATTTTTCTGCTTTTTTCTCCTTGGCCAATCATATCCTTGCCTTAAAAAGCTATTATTCCTGGAGCTTGGGTTTGGGAAACATCTACATATGGATAAAACATGAGGTGTCTGTTTACTTTTGGCCATAATAATGTTTTTATACAATATCTGTATCACATTAAATTTGCACCCAATTTTCACCCAATAGCTTAAGCCAACTGGAAGCAAAATCTATACTGTACAAACATCCACCAGGCGCCAATGAAGTAGCTATAATGAAATGTCTCCCCCTAATGGGCATCACAATTTGGCACATGTTAAAAAGATGAGATTTTTAGGGATTTGGGAATTTTTTCAGCATTATTCCATATGCAGATCACCTACAAAATGGAATAATTTCCTGCTTGTATTACACCCTACTATAGAACAGAATTTTACTTGAATCCATACATGATTTTGAGTAAAATTTGAAACACAACCAAACATATATAAAAATAAATTATTTGAACGAACTAATCAACACAAGTGGATACATCACCTGCTCAAAGAGGTAAAAACTTCTTACTCACTCAATCATTTGCCAAACTGCTTAATCTTACTAGTATCACAAAATACTAATTCCAACTAACACTGGGCACTAGGTGGGGCACACCATGGGCAGCTTTCCAGACCATTGCGAGAACAATATACAGACGCCCCCTGACTTACGTTTTAGTTAGGTTCTGGACGGCCGAACGTAAGGTGAAAAAAAAAACCCAAGTTGTTACTGTATGTTCCAGTGACGTATGACGTTTAATCAAAATAATTTCAAAGAGATAAATTTTAATAAAGGTCACTAATCAAATATCGAATACAGTATCAAATATAACCTTTAACATGCTCTGTGATGCGATCTTTCTGCTTGTAAATGGTTCTGATGGTCGATGGAGCCATTTGGAAGAAATGTGCAACATTCACGTGTTTTTCACCAGCATCAATTTTCTTGATAATAGTTTTTCTTCGTTTCTAATGAGATGGCTTGCTGCTTTTTCTGATTTCCACTATCACTAGTAGGCTTACGCTTCTGACCAACCATATTTGCTTAGGGTTACAAAAGAGACGACATCTTAACACAAGGGTAACACGTGGTGAACTGGGAAGAAGGAGGGGCACGTTCAGTCTGTTGTTTGTAAACAATGGGCACAGCCTCATGCGTAAGTAGCGTATTAGGTCAGTGTACTACGTAGGTACGTCTCGTACTCCAGAGAGCACGCTAAACTTAAAATTGGATTTATTTTTTTTAAACGTAAAATCGAAAAATACATAAAACGAATGAACGTAAAGCAGGGAGTGTCTGTACACGATTCACGTTCACTCACATTCACACCTAGTAGCAATTTGGAAAATCAGTAAGCCTCATGAGGATGCCTGTGGATTGTGAGAGTAAGCCAGAGTAACCGGAGGAAGGCCAACTTGGGGAGAAAATACAAATTCCACACAGAAACAAACAAGCAAACCCAGGAGCTTTTTGCTGAGAGGAGGACATGATATCCACTACGCCACTGTGCTACCAGATCATAAGTTGATTTGGTTATCGTGTAAATCAATGTGCAGTCCTCACAGGATGTCAGTTTATTGTCATCGTCCTCCATTTGAAGTGTCTCTACCCCTCTCAGATGCTTCACTCCAACTTAAATAAAAACTCTGCATGACAGTCTTGACAACCAAACTGCTCTTTCCTCCTTTTATGAAACACATCCAGTCAGCTTTTGGGTTAAGTCTGAACCCGGTGAAGGATTTATTTCACATCCATGTAAAGGTCATTTGTGTTGGAAAGTCTGCAGCAATTAAAGCTTAATCTTTAACAATAAGAATTAATA
>CM045736.1:27993895-28076395 GCA_024760905.1 Plotosus lineatus
TTCTCCCGGAACAAGAGAATAAATGTGTGAGACAGAGAGAGAGAGAGAGAGAGAGAGAGAGAGAGAGAGAGAGAGAGAGACAGAGAGGGTGGCAGAGACCAAAGCTTCCTGGTGCTTCTATTTACCTCCTCCGTCCCCTCTTTTCATCCCTGCACCTCAAAGCTCCGGAGCAGCCCATGCCCCCTTTGTGGAGCACACTTTCCTTCCAGGCCACACATGAAAAGATCTGGCTGCCCTTCCTGCCCAGGGCGAAAGGAGCGAGGGAGGGAATGAGGGAGGTTAAGATGTCCCTTTGCACTGCCCATCTCAATACAAGTACTGGGATTCACAAGCTTTAGCTCTGCGGAATACCCAGTACCATGTAGCAGGAAATGAAATGCTCCTCTGTTTTCGAGAGCTAGCCACCCCTCTCCTTCTCTTGGCGGTAAGGAAAGGCAAGGCAAAACGAGGCAGGCTTTGAAGTGTGGGAGGTTAAGATAACTGGCACGGCCTTGGGTCCTTCAATCGGGCCGTTCACCTCCCGGGCCAAATCAAAGAGCATGCAGCTGGAGCCGACACACCTCCCTTTCTGCTCTGTGCTCCCACACTGGTGGTTTGGGTTTCTCAGAAAGAAAGAAAAAAACCGACAGAAAATAAGCTGACCAAAAGAATCCCACATGCAGAGTGTGGCCTTTTTGGAAAAAAGCTCTGTTGAGGTTATGAGGCCACAGCAGAGAGTGAAGTACCTGCTCAAGCCTGTTCGTTGTAAGCACTACTTACATACTTGCTCAGCCAAAAAACCCGCTAAAATGACGAGAGGAAATAAAACAGATCAAAGTGTGGATGACATCACGGTTTGACTCTGGCAGGCAGGCAGGAGCGGCCTGAATAAAGTATTAGAGAGTATGAGAGTGTGCGTGAGCATAATCTGGGTTGTGTTAAGTCCAGCCAACTGGAAAGCCCCTCCTCTCTCTTCCCTTCCCTCTTCCTGTCTCCCTCCTTTTCTCCTGATGCTGTGCCAGTGGCTTGGCCTTGAAACGCTCAACTAGGCGTTTGGTTTGGCAATGCCCTGCAAAGCAGCGAGTCCATAAAATCAAATGGCTGATACAACTGAGCCAGTGCTTAGGGGAACCCGCTAAACACTGGAGCCCAGTAATAAAACGACACCTGGAAGAAAACAAGATTTTGAACAAAGTACTTTGTTCTGTCAGCAGCTCATCTGGCACGGAGACCATAACATTTAAAGGAAAAACCCCATCTCAATCATGCCTTTATAACTCCACAAAAACCATCAGAAATGTCTGTTTTCATGTGTGAGGCTGAGGTCTCCCTTTTGTTCATCTGCAATGAAGGCTCAGTGGAAATGGGTGAAGGACAGACAATAAGAATGTGAATAAAGGTAGAGTCTGCATGCATTAGAGTGAGACAGGAAGATAACTACTTGCACAAACTTCAAGTGCTCATGTGGGAGGAAGGAGGTCAGCAGGAATAAGAAGGCTGCGTGTTCAGGATGGGGGGTGGTGGTGGTGTGGAAGATCTGCCCACATCTGAGGCTGTGGTGGCTAAAGGCCCTGGGGCCAATGCGGCCCTGTGCTGCCAGAACTGAAGGCCAGAGCGGTATTATCAAAGAACAGCACAATGACTGCTCGCCTCCACCGGCGGCAGGCTTCAAAGCGCCGCTCATAGGGGGAGGAAAAGGGAGGAGGGGTGCGGGGAGGTTCCGCCTGCATTCACAATAGGAGCCAGATTTAGAGAAACTCCATCACTGCTCTGTGTGTGTGTGTGTGTGTGTGTGAGAGAGAGAGAGAGAGAGAGAGAGAGAGAGAGGAAATGGAGAAGACATCACAACACATAGGGATGTCTCGACCCCTCTGATGTGCCGATAGCAGACTTGATGTCTGAAAAAAAAACCTCAAGCCTTCACCTCTATTTACGGTGCAGCTGTTGAGTCATGCACTTACACAGGACCAAACATCACAGCGTATTATTACTGGACTGGATTTGTGAAATCTGATACGTTTTATAAGTACGGCATTGGCCGGCAATGGTGCTATTTGCACGTAGTTTTTGATATCATTAGTCCAATGCAGAATATATTTTGTGTTTCAGAGTTTGTAAATGTTACAAACCTCTTCTGTGTGTATTTTTGGGAAACCCTTAAAGATTTGCAATAATCATTTAGTTTGATTGAAAAGGGTCATTCAAGATAGGAAAGGATAATGCAACAGGGAAATCATTAAAGCAGTGGTTCTTAACCTTGTTGGAGGTACTGAACCCTACCAGTTTCATATGTGTATTCACAGAACCCTTCTTTACTGAAAAATACAATATGATTTTTTTTTTTCAAATTCAAGACATAGGTATATGTTTTACTGGGGCACCAAAATGAACAGGCTGCAGATGATCACACTACACTGCTGAACAGCAGAAGTCACACTGAATGGTAATGTATCCTGTTATTGCTAAGAAATCCCTTAACAATCCTTTTTGAAGATGCTGGACATTAAAACGAAGAAAAGGAGCAGACTTTGCTGTGAAAATGACATGAGAGTGGCACTGGCTAAGGGGAAGCCATGCATTTCTGAACTGGTCTCTCAAAGGCAATAGCAGAAGTCACACTGATTTGCAGTAAATACTGTAGCCTGGTGGAAATTAGGTGATGGATGTGTGTGGAAATGTTAAAAATAATACATAGCATAAATACAATAAGTTAATTATTGGAATGCATAAGCTTAAAAATTAAAACCATTTCAGTGTGGTAGTATTTAAAAAGGTCATGTCTTTGTGAAATGGTCTGTAATTTGTTGCGAGTTACTGCATTGTATTGGTTTTGTTTTTTGAACACAGTGATGTTAATGCACTGTTCATTTTGGTGCATTTTCAGCACATTTTCAGTATACTTAGTGTCATGTGTCATCCAATACTTCATATCACAAGATGATATCTGAAAAAAATCTGACTGTGTGAGAAGATGATTCTACCATTCAAAGTTCCTGTTCTTCTTATGTTCTGCCAGAGTTCCCACCCTTAATCAGTCACTATGGTGATGAATTGGATATTAAATGCAATCTCAATCAGAACTGCCTGAGCAACTTAATTTAAATCGGATTTCACTTCCTCTTGCACATTTCAAATCGTCTTGAAGAATTTCCCATTCATTTATAACAGAGCTTGAAAATGGAATAGCCCGAGGAGGCTGGCAAGAGCACAGACCCTGCAGTATGGAGGAAAAGACAAGGGTTTGGAAAAAGGAAGAATTATAGTTGAGTACTGTACAGCTGAGAGAGAGAGAGGGGTGTGTGTGTGAAAGAAACATAGGGAGAGAGTCAGAGACAGAATGAGAGAAAGAAAGATGGAAGAGTTCACTGCTTCATAGAGTGCAAAAGGAAAAACGAGAACAGTGTATCATTTTATAGCATGAGGAATTTTTGTTTTCCTCTGTATTCAAAGGCGGGCCATGTCTCTCACTGTGCCCATTGCTGACTTTCGTAAAGAGTAGGCTGCAAAGTCGTCAGCGTGTTTTTGTCCCTTGCTAAAAAGGGTTGTGACAGGAAGGGCATCCGACGTAAAAAACCTCTGCCAAGTCAAACGTACGAATCAGATGATTCGCTGTGGCGACTCCCGAGTAAAAGGGAAAAAGCCCAAAGGAAGACAGACAGATCTCTATTCTCTCACTCTTTCTCAAGGGATGACAGCTGACTCCTGCACTCACATCGGGGGGGTCATGCTAAAACAGCTCTTCTTTTAATTTCTCAAAGAGAGCTGGTAGTGTAGTCCACAGCACACCTACCTCTAACTTTCTCAGACAGACACACACACACACACACACACCTTTGAAATCCTTCAACAACTGTGCCCAAATATGGGGCAACCCTTACCAGAATGCAACAACAAACTGTGGCTGTATTTTCGTAAAGTGTCACTCTATGGACTGATTCTGGTACTGAAACCAAAGAATTGAGATTATATGATTTTAAGTGGTAACAAATAGAGTGAACCCAGACATATTACAGGGAGTATTAACTCTTAACATTATCATGTTCACCACACTGCTCATCCTATTGGGGAGTAAATAACGATTGTTGTTCTCTCACAGTAGCTCTGGCACTTATATAGATTAATTAATGTGTTCATTTTAACACTCATACTTCCACAGTAACTTACATATGTAAATCTGTTCTCACAATAAATAGATTTGAAATTTGCTATTAAATAAAAGGGTGCAGTTTTTGATATGGCGAGGTTTAGAATAGAAGGGGTGTGGAAGGAGTCAACAGTCCCCGTCAGTACGTTTTCCTCCATGAGACAGGGCTTTGTGGTTTCTGAGTAGTTGGTGAGGAAGCAAACGCTTATAGTCATGATAACAAAAGTAATAAGAACTAACTAGTTTTATGCCAATTTCATTGCACTAAACACATCTGTGAAAGGATAAAAAAAATGTGACAGGTTGTCAGAGGTGGTATAAAGGGAATCAAACAATTTGTCATTGTGTGTTTGAAACAAAAACAACTTTGTTTAGACTGCATCACACCAAACAGCCATTGATCATATCTGTACAACACTGCCCCATTGAGTTCTATTTCTTAAATAACATTTCCCCACCATCCTAAAAAACACACCGGGGATTTTGTGTGTGTGTGTGTGTTTTTTGGGGGGGGATGGGGGGAGGGGGCTAGAGGCCATGTGTGCCCCCACACAGATAATCTCAAAGCTCAAAGCACATCAGAGGGCCATTAATACAGCATGGCTAAAGACAGACGACAGACCAGGAGGAATGACAGAATAAATTTGTTGTGTTTTCAGTTATTATTATTACTAGTAATAGTATTAATACAATTTTTTTATAATGCCCAATAAAAATTTAGACACAAATCTACTGTCTGCCTTGAAAAATTAAGGCAGAGTGATGTTACCACAAAAAAAAGGAAAAAAGGGCAGTCCGTCATTTTGGGGTCGTGATGGAAAAATAAACAAACAGCAACAAAATGTTTTGTATCCAACTTCAAAAGGATTATGCAGAAACATTTTACTCAAAATAGCATTAAAAATAATACCAGCAATGTTTCTTTATTTAATAAAGTCAATTAACTTGTCTTCTTTTCCTTTCAGCTGTTCTCTTTCAGGGGTTGCCACAGTGACTCATCTGCCTCCATCTTCATGGAAGTCATATTAATGATTCTCACATTTGATTTGGAAAAGGTTTTTACATCGGATGCCCTTCCTGACACAACCCTTTTGCAAGGGACAGAAACATGCTGACAGCTATGCATCTACTCTTGACAAAAATCAGCAATGGTTCTTTTACATGCCTCTCACCATAGACAACGAGAGACATGGCCGGCCTTTGATAACCCAGTTAGCTGCAGTGAGGGGGACAGTGACAACCCTGTGGAAAGTCGGACTTGAACTCCCAGCCCTAGGATCAGCGATCCCTTTTACCACAAGGCCACCACTGCCCTAGAGTCATTAACCTGTCTAAAATAATTAAAAAAAATCTTGTATTAAATGTATATTCAATCCATGGTGTTACAGACATGTATGGATAGGATCAGAAATGAGTACATCAGAGGGACAGCACATGTAAGCAGTTTTGGAGACAAAGTCAGAGAGGCTAGATTGAGATGGTTTGGACATGTACAGAGGAGGGATAGTGAGTATATTGGTAGTAGGATGCTGAGGTTGGAACTGCTAGGCAGAAGGCCCAGAGGAAGACCAAAGAGAAGATTTATGGATGTGGTGAAGGCGGACATGAAGGTCATTGGAGTAAGAGTAGAAGATGCAGAGGATAGGGTGAGATGGAGGCAGATCATTTGCTGTGGCGACCCCTGAAGGGAACAGCCGAAAGGAAAAGAAGAAGAAGAAGGGTGTTATAGACATGTGACATTCCTTGGAGGAGATCAGGAAGGCAGGAAAAAAAAAAGTTAATTTGAAAAAAAAATTTGGAGGGGATCTTACTCTAAGCTAAACTCAATCTAGCTCTTGAGATCTACATAAATTGAGGGCTTTCAGGCTAGTAGCAGTATTCTTGGCATTATGCATATTAGTTTAGGTTGTCACAATGAATCAGCGAGGGTGTCCATCCCCCGTCTGCTCAGCACTGCTAATTATTGGATCAGAGATAGGCTGCTTTCTCGCCAGCAGCCCCCGATCCCGCAAAGAAGAAAAGCTGAGGAGAAAAGTGTTCCGATTCGGGTTCAGAGCGAGCCACAGGGTCGCGAATCGATCGACCATAAAACCTTTGTCTGGGAGCTTTCGTCTCATTCGAAGAGCAGATTTGTCACATCTGCGTACGTTTCGCTGCAGACAGAGTGAACGGAATAATAGGATACAGTGGCACTTCATGTGAAAAAAAAAAACAGACAGAAGTCCTTGCTTGATACTGGAAGGGGTTAGTTTTACTTCTATGTACTTCTGCCTAATTGAAAGAGGATCAATGTCTTGTTTCTAGCATTCCACACAGCCAAAAAGTCTAACACATGCAGAAACTGGGGGCAAAACCTCTCTCCATTCATGATGCTTGCAGGATTACACATGTGGGCCATGTGGGTGGATGTGAGGATAGGGAGAGAACATATGGGTATGTTCTTTTCAAACCCCCCCCCCCCCCCCACACACACACACACACAGTGCTTGTACTAGATATGTACTCTAGATTTTAAATACCATAAAGTTAGGATCAAGCAGGACTATGGCAATTTCTTGTGTGCATAAATAAGGATTGAATGTACAATGCAGATGTGGATAGTATTACACTGACTTTACAGATGTTCTTTGACAAAATAAAAAAAATGTTTTTGCCAAAACTGTTATCCATCAGTACAGCATAATAGTACAAGTCCCATACCAGGCACAAGGTGCAACAGTACACTTTTACAGCGATGAAGTAGTATGGCTTTTGATTGAATTAAGGAGAAGCAAAACATTTTATAGAGAATTACAAGGACAAAGGGCAGTGGTGGTCTAGTGGTATAGGGCGCTGGATCGCTGATCCAAACGTTGGGGGTTCAAGTCCCACTCTCCACAAGGTTGTCACTGTCCCTCCCAGTGCGGCTAACTGGGTTATCAAAGGCGGGCCATGTCTCTGACTGTCTATGGTGAGAGGCATGTAAAAGAACCATTGCTGACTTTCGTAAAGAGTAGGCTGCAAAGTCGTCAGCTTGTTTCTATCCCTTGCTAAAAGGGTTGTGACAGGAAGGGCATCCGACGTAAAAACCTCTGCCAAATCAAACGTGCGAATCAGATGATTCGCTGTGGCGACTCCTGAGTAAAAGGGAAAAAGCCGAAAGGAAGACAGACAAGGACAATGAGTATGTCATATTCACATTGTCGCACCGTTCTACTTTGGTTTTAACTGTTCTGTCAGTTAGTGTATGTCATTTTAAAAATGAAAAGAATTTAGCCAGCTCTGAGAGAATTGGGCTATTTTTCAGGGTCAGAAAATGGTAAGCAGAAGTTTGAGGCAAAGAAACTAGTCAGATATTCCAATATAAAAATATTCTTTGAAATTATTTCGTTAACCACTTTCAAAAAATACTAAACTACATCTTTAAACTGTACAATACCTGTAGGCATATTAAAAATGATGAAATAGAATTAAGACATCTATAATACGTGATACTATTGGCTATATAGTATAGATATCTCCTTTCCAATACAGCGGAGATAGCTATACTGTGAGAGTGGAGAGGACTCAACCTTACCACTAAGCTGAAGGTCTACCATGCAGTGGTGCTCACTACCCTCCTCTACGCATATGAGACCTGGAGTGTCTACAGCAGACACGCCAAACAGCTCAACCGCTTTCACTTGAGCTGCCTCCGCAGACTCCTCCGCATCAAATGCAGGACAAAATCCCTGACACGGAAGTCCTGGAACAAGCCGGCATTCCCAGCATCCTCTCCCGCCTTCAGAAAGCGTCGATCAGATGGGCAGGCCATGTTGTCAGAATGACGGACAGTCGACTGCCAAAACAGCTACTGTAGAGTGTGGAGAGCTTTGTGAAGGCAAGCGTTCAGTTGTGGGACAGAAGAAACGCTTCAAAGATGGCCTTAAGGCATCCTTCAAGGACATGGACATGAACATAAACATCAGCACTTGGGAGCAGCTTGTTACCAACCGTTCAGCTTGGTGAAGCAGTCTTCACAGGTGTCCGTGCAGCAGAGAAGCGACGAACTGCAGAGGCGCAGCAGAAATATGTGGCGTGTAAAGCTTGAGGTGCCTTCACTTCCATCGCAGCACCCAACCACACATGTCCTCTGTGTGGGCGAGCATCTCAGGCTCGGATTGGCCTCATTAGCCATCGTCGGAACCACAACCAAGGATAACAGATCTGATATGAGGTCATGGTCGTCTTCAAACTCGAAAGACGAACAACAACAATATAGATATAACGCATGTAGACAACTATCACTTGCACATGTGGCTTTTACCAAATTGCTGCCACAAACTGTCTCGAATGCAATGCCTGCTGGTGCTTTAAAATTTCTCTTAAATGGAACAAAGAGACCCAACATTAGTACAGCATTACAATCACCCTATAAAAACACGGTTTGCAAAGATCCGACTTGAATAACTTGAATTCTGTCACTGGAACGCTGACATCAACCTCACTGGTCATTTTTGAGATGAACTGGATTACACTTCAGCTCTTCTATATGACATCAGTGTCTGACATTACTATCCCTTGTATGTCTAAAATGTACACCAATTCCTACAGCCATGCTCCAAAACCTGGTGGAAGGTCTTCACAGAAGAGTGAATGCATACATCAGCAAAGGTGGAGGTGGGGATGTAAATTCCATGACATTGGAATGGCATGTTAAACAAGCAATTACAGGCGGCATGGTCATAACACTAGTACTGTAAGTGATACTGTACCCATAGAATGTACTCCTGTACTAAGTGTGGTTGGTAGAATATGAGCCTATACAAAGACAGTGGTGAAGCTTTAGGATTAGTCTGTATTAAGAGACAGTTAATATAGCGACAGTCTCTTACCATTGCTCAGATGTACGCCGTTTTCATTCTCTGGGCTGTACCTGCAGAAAATGGAAGTCTTTAACAAAAAGGGGGGATGGTTGCTTAACGTGGTACCGTCATTGTGTATTCATAAACAATAATCTGATAGCACAAAGTTCTCATTTATCTCTTTTAACACACACATACAGTCGCATGTTTTATCCATTAGCCTATTACAGGTGCTATAAATGCTAATATACAGGTCCTTCTCAAAAAATTAGCACATTGTGATAAAGTTCATTTTTTCCTGTAATGTACTGATAAACATTAGACTTTCATATATTTTAGATTCATTACACACAACTGAAGTAGTTCAAGCCTTTTATTGTTTTAATATTGATAATTTTGGCAAAAAAGTAAAGAAGAAACAAGAATCCCTATCTCAAAAAATTAGCATATTTCATCCGACCAATAAAAAAGTGTTTTAAATACAAAAAAAGTCAACCTTCAAATAATTATGTCAGTTATGCACTCAATACTTGGTCGGGAATCCTTTTGCAGAAATGACTGCTTCAATGCGGCGTGGCATGGAGGCAATTAGCCTGTGGCACTGCTGAGGTGTTATGGAGGCCCAGGATGCTTCGATAGCGGCCTTAAGCTCATCCACAGTGTTGGGTCTGGTGTCTCTCAACTTTCTCTTCACAATATCCTACGGATTCTCTATGGGGTTCAGGTCAGGAAAGTTGGCAGGTCAATTGAGCACAGTAATACCATGGTCAGTAAACCATTTAGCAGTGGTTTTGGCACTGTGAGCAGGTGCCAGGTCGTGCTGAAAAATGAAATCATCTCCATAAAGCTTTTCAGCAGATGGAAGCATGCAGTGCTCCAAAATCTCCTGATAGCTGCATTGACCCTGCCCTTGATAAAACACAGTGAACCAACACTAGCAGCTGACATGGCACCCCAGAGCATCACTGACTGTGGGTACTCGACACTGGACTTCAGGCATTTTGGCATTTCCTTCTCCCCAGTCTTCCTCCAGACTCTGACTCTTGATTTCCGAATGACATGCAAAATTTGCTTTCATCCGAAAAAAGTACTTTCTTTTACCACTGTTTCTGGTTAAAAAGTGGCTTGACCTGGGGAATGCGGCACCTATAGCCCATTTCCTGCATATGCCTGTACACGGTGACTCTGGATGTTTCTACTAGACTTGGTCCACTGCTTCCACAGGTCCCCCAAGGTCTGGAATCGGCCCTTCTCCACAATCTTCCTCAGGGTCCGGTCACCTCTTCTGGTTGTGCAGCATTTTCTGCCACACTTTTTCCTTCCCACAGACGCCCCACTGAGGTGCTTTGATACAGTACTCTGGGAACAGCCTATTTGCTCAGAGATTTCTTTCTGTGTCTTACCCTCTTGCTTGAGGGTGTCAATGATGGCCTTCTGGACAGCAGTCAGGTCGGCAGTCTTACCCATGGTTGCGGTGTTGAGTAATGAACCAGGCTGGGAGTTTTTAAAAGCCTCAGGAATCTTTTGCAGGTGTTTAGAGTTAATTGGTTGATTCAGATGATTAGGTTAATAGCTCATTTAGACTACCTTTTCATGATATGCTAATTTTTTGAGATTGGAATTTTGGGTTTTCATGAGCTGTATGCCAAAATCATCAGTATTAAAACAATAAAACACCTGAAATGTTTCAATAGGTGTGCAATGAATCTAAAATATATGAAAGTTTAATTTTTATCAGTACATTACAGAAAATAATGAACTTCATCACAACATGCTAATTTTTTGAAAAGGACCTGTACAATCCTTTATACAAGGTGAAATCCACTGACTGCTATACAAACACAAGTAAATATAAATCAAAGTATTGCTTTGTATAAGTCAAAAGGGACAGAGCAAAGAAAGTTCAAGCCAGAGGGAGTTGAGTCTTATCAAAGAATGGACAGACTAATCCCAAAGACTAAGTCATGTGGAGGAAATGACAGATGGACGGAGGAATGGAAAGCATGAGTGACAACAGGAAGTGTGTTGCTGCAGTATTAAAACAATCTTTATGACCTTTTCGAACCTGCACTAGTCTAAACACCATTTAAACGATTGACAAAATTCACTGAAAATGCAGTGAAGTTATAAATCTTTAACAAAGCATATGTTTATGGTGAAACAGTTGTGAGAGCACAGCATGCACCATTTGGCAGCGTAGACAGAAACCAGTTGTTGTACAGTATATATGCTGAAAGAAGGAAGCCAAATACAGGAGTTGTAAGAGAAAACTAAATAAGAAAAGTGAAGAATTTTACCTGGAGTTGATTCCTGGAGCTTCTCCCTCTTCCTTTTTTTCTTCTTTCCCTACAATGTATTGAGAATCAAGGATTAAAACAATTACAGCTCAAACTCTACTGACCACATGTTTACTCTTCATTAAAAACTGAATTCACATTTCTTCAACCCATTTCTCTCTCTTTACTTCACCTGATCCAATCTCCCACATCTTTGAATGCGTGTAATTTATAACACCTCATTAACCCTTCTGTAAGAATTCAGAACTAAGGCCAGGCTCAAAAAATTCTTTGTTGGCAATAACATGATAAAAAAAATTCACCAGGGAGGGAGGATTTTTTTTTTTTTTGCGCCTTTTGCAGGCCACCCAGGATTCGCTGGGAATTTTTTTCATACATCGTATTACATTATGTATGTGATGTTGTCAACACAGTAGAATGAAATAAACATCATACATTTGAAATCAACATAATGAATATCAAAGTTTATTGTTTTAATATTGTAATAACAGAGTATCAAGGTTTCTTCAACATATCAACTTTTAATATTGCAGTCAGCATTGTGTCAAAGTCAAATACCTTCGTCACGCTCCGTGCTATTGCTGGCAGTTTATAAATAACTTGTATTTGTTCGAAAATGTCAGCAAATGTGTTGCGCAATTTGAAACGCATTAATTTATTTATTATTTACACTTTGGAACATATAGTGACAGAACAGTTTTTTGCCTCATCAATATCCCCTTCCATCATGCTTTCCGCCTTTGTTGTTAAGACAGAGAATCGCTATTTCATCGATCTGGTGAAATTGACCAATCACAAGGTGCAGCTGATACTGATTTCGCTTTGGTCACTTTTTAGTACGGTGTATGATAAGGGACACGCACGTTTTTTCAACACAACCGGCCAGTATATTTTTATTTTTTGTGTCTGTGAATGCTCAGGCGGAGTTTTTATGTACAATTTCAGCCCAACCGGCCGTGTTACCGCCAACAAAGATATTTTTAAGGCTGGCCTAATTATCAATCCATGTGTTACACACATGAATGAAATATCGGGTCTGCTCTAATTCCTTGAAGAACACTGCTCTTGAGCCAGAAGTCAGGATTGGCTGAGGATTTGTAGCTTACCCTAAATCCCCTAGCAGGGTGACTATAGGTATAGATCGCTCAGTGCCGTCATTTCTCGGTCCAATATGAGGCGTGCTTTGGTTGCCTGCTGTAAAAGTCTGATAATCCACTTATTCAGCAGCTAATCTGTGTATTCTAGCTGTGGCTGACAGAGCCATGAAACTCCGAGCAGTGAATGAGCGTGCATGACAGAGCAGGGACGAGCTCATAGTGCTTAGTGTGGTTAAATACAGCTGTATGGCCGCTGTTAATGCAACCAGCTGAGTGGAAAGTTCATCCCTCTTTGAAGTGTTTATTAGCCTTGTGTGCTCATACTAGCTCGATGACTGGTTTCAACATAAAATTGTCACGTCCATCATTTCCTGAATCTCATTACTGCTCGAGTAGAATCTCTTGAGATGGTCTGATTAAACTTACAAAATGTAAGTAACAAAATGTTACTGTTACTACACAGGCCATTATGGGGAATTGTTCTGAGTGGTGAATGCTCTGGAACAACTACAGGATTCTGAAATCATAGAAATTCAATAAGATACAATCCCAAAAGGTACAAAGAAAGCTATGCAAAATGGTACTCACATATTTAAAGTGGAATTAAGGCAAGCCTTCCAAACTTTCCAATTACACATGAACGTATGTATTTTAATCCTCAGGTAGTTTTCAGTTACGTTTTCAAGGTTGCACCATGCTAAATTCAGTTTGATATCTTGCATCTTTGATATCTTAATGGCATTAACAAGAGTATTAGATATGAAGCTAACAAATTAAATATAAACTTAGTGAACTTGCAAATAAAAGAAAAAAATGTATATATATTTTGGTATATATAAAAGAAACACAACCGTGTACAGTAGGCCCTGGACTATTCACGGTTTTACACTTACGGTTTGAATATTCGTGGACTGCTAAGCAACTGACACGTCACTCAAATTCAGCCAATGGCTGTCCTCCTTCCTGCTGATTGGTTGAGATTATGTAACGCACCTTTTTCCTCATTCGTGTACAAGTTGAGCCTTTTTTTGGTGTGTGTTTTAATTACCAGTTAAAGCTCTATGATGCAACTTAAACGCTGTGCGTCTTCTCTGGCTAAGCGATAGAAAACGCTGGATGTCTCTTCTGAAGAAATAAGACTTTCTCCTGAAGAAATGACAGTTTTCTCTGAACTGTTGTATTGCAATCTTTTTCAATTATTATTCCAGTACAGTATCTAAGTTAATGTTTAGAATGTTTGTGTGTGAGATTTTATGTTCTATAGCATGTTTAACAAACGATATCAAAAGGATAAACTTTATTACGCATCATGTCCTTTTACATTGAACTTGGAGTGACACCTTGGAGTGACATCTCAAAGATGACGCTGCCTAGAGGGCGACGTCACGGAGTTCTCAGAGTCAAATTGTTTCTTTTAATTTGTTTTATTTGTTCATGTTTTGCACTATGCTCGTCTATGACCGGTCGACCCTACTACAGCTATGAGATCGGAGTCTTCAGGCGTGTACAACCCAACATGCTCAACTATCCTGAGCTAATATGCTATGGTAGCTCGATGCTAGCCGTACCCCGGCAACAATAAGCCCAGGCGGAGTTCTCAGATTCTCCAGCGCTTGGTTAGAAGTGGAAGGTTATCACTTGCAGTCATACTGCTTGAAAATGTTCAGTCCCTGCGCAACAAGATGGACAAGCTTCATGCTCAGATTGCAGCGCAGAGGGATCTACAGGTCTACTCCATGCTGTGTTTCTGTGAAACATGGCTCAAGGAGAGTACACCCGACGAGGCGATTGCACCAGCTGGCTACACGGCCTTCATCCCCTGCGATCCCAAGCGCCGGAGTTGTCGTTCGGCCCCTTCCCACCTGGGCTTATTGTTAGCTGGGGTGTGGCTAGCATTGAGCTACCATAGCATATTAGCTCAGGATAGTTGAAGACGCCGATCTCATAACTGTAGTAGGGCCGACCGGTCATAGGCGAGCATAGTGCAAAACATGAACAAACAAAACAATAAATAAAACAAATTAAAACTAACAAATAAACAATTTGACTGCGAGAACTCCACGATGTCGACCTCTAGGCAGCGCCATCTTGGAGACATCACTCCAAGTTCAATGTAAAAGGACATGAAGCGTAATAAAGTTTATCCTTTTGGTATCATTTGTGGGCCAGAACCAGATGCAATGACGCTGCGTCCATTGTTTACAAACGACAGACTGAACGTGCCCCTCCTTCTTCCCAGTTCAGTTTATATATATATATATATATATATATATATATATATATATATATAAGTTATATAGCGTGTCCCCCTTGTGTGAAGACGTCATCTCTGTGATCTTTGTGTTTACACTGTTTTGCAGACTTTTGTAACCATAAACAAATATGGTTGGTCAGAAGCGTAAGCCTACTAGCATGGGCACAAGTCTCATACACAGAAATGAATTAGCTATCCGCTCGGATCGGCACAATCTACCATGCATACTCAGTTAAGCAAAGAGACTTGAAAAATGAATGAAACCCTGAATCCAGAATAGAAAGAGAACTCTCTGCTCCGCTGGTGATTCACATCAGTGCAGGCTGAGTACTAAACGAGTTCAACGGTGCCCTTGCTCACTTGAAAGACCGGAAGTCCGTATAACCCACCTTCAAGCACAGCAAGTGCACTACTTTCGGTATTGAGCGCCTCACATATTGTAAGCGTTCATTGGCTGTTTTAAGCTTCATGTAAAGTGAGTCGGCTCAGCTTCATGTACAGTAGGCCCTCGACATTCGCGGGGGTTCGGTTCCGAGCCCTCCCACCAATCGAGATAATCCGCGAGTTCTGTACCCGAAAGAAAAACTGCATGTATCACGTCACATGCGCGAATGAGCAGCCGGAAGTAAAATACTGTGTATCTATTACATGCGCTAAAATATGCTTCTTAAACACATTCTATAGACAGTCTTACTCGTTAATTCAGTATTAATGTAGTAAAATATAGTAATGATTAAGAAAAACGTTTCAATTTTTACTGTTATTTTTATTGATGATAAAATATAAACATTATACAGCATATACTGTTGTAAAGCACTCATTTTAAAGTCTTTTTCAATTATTATTAAAAGTACAGTACCTAAGTTAATTCTTAGAATGTTTGTGCCTGAGATTTTATGTTCTGTAGCAAGTTTAGCAAACGATACCAAAAGGATAAACTTTATTACGCTTCATGTCCTTTTAAATTGAACTTGGAGTGACGTGTCCAAGATGGTGCTGCCTAGAGGGCAACATTGCGGAGTTCTCAGAGTCAAATTTTTTCTTTGTTCGTTTTAATTTGTTTGTGCATGTTTTGCACTATGCTTGCCTATGATCGGTCGACCCTACTACAGCTATGAGCAGCTTCAGCTTCGGGCAACTAAGCATGCAACAACTTCTATCTTGAGCTTATATGCTATGGCAGCTCAATGCTAGTAGTTAGCTTGCGGTTACTGGCTAAGCCCAGGCGGAGTTCACAGAGGCTTGGTTAGCACTTCCGGCCATACAGTACTACTTGAAAATGTTCGGTCCCTGCGAAACAAGATGGACGAGCTTCATGCTCAGATTGCAGCGCAATGGGATCTACAGGACTGTTTCTGTGAAACATGGCTCGAGGAGAGTACGTCCGATGAGGCGATTGCTCTAGCCGGCTACACGGCCTTCATCCCCTTCAATCCCAAGCGCCGGAGTCGTCGTTCAGCCCCTTCCCCCTGGGCTTCTTGTCCGCTGGGGTGTGGCTCGTACTGAGCTGCCTACCATAGCATTTTACCCACATCCCGGCTAAGAAGCCCAGTTGAGTGTGCTTAGTTATACACGCCTGAAGATGCTCCGATCTTATAGCTGTAGTAGAGTCGACCGGTCGTAGACGAGCATAGAGCAAAACATGAACAAACAAAACACCAAATAAAAAAAAGTAAAAAGAACTAAGCACGCAACAACTTCTATCATGAGCTGCTATGCTATGCTAGGCGAAGTTCTCAGATTCTCCGGCGCTTAGGTAGCACTTCCGGCCATACTGCTTGAAAATGTTCAGTCCCTGCGAAACAAGATGGACAAGCTTCATGCTCAGATTGCAGCGCAGAGGGATCTACAGGACTGTGTTTCTGTGAAACATGGCTCGAGGAGAGTACACCCGATAAGGCGATTATACCAGGTGTTGATTTAATTCCTCTAGCAACTCTGACAGCAGCTGCAACCAAAAAAAGATTACTGCTTCTACAGTAACTTTTGTTTATATTATGCTGATTCAACAACAACAACAAAAAAGTCACCGATATACTAAAAATTTTCTGTAAGGATTTATTTAATGTCTGTAGAAGAAAGCTCCAGTTACAGCAATTTTTAATAACCTGAGGGGGAAAAAGCTGAGGGAAAGTGAATATTGAATTGCTGCTACAAACGCAATTGATAACAGTATTCACTTCGTCTCAGAAATACTTAATAACATTAAATACATATAGAAATGAATCAGCAGCTCAACATATAAAATATGTCATGATTCCATTATAATTATCAGGTCAACGATATCACAATGTGTCAGAATATGGTGCATCCCGAGTTTTCCATATTCCTGAATACTGATACTTTTACATCACTGAAAAAGGCAGGAAAAAAGGACATTATTTTGAACTTTAGAACCTTATCATCCAGTTGTCAGTAACTGATCATGTTGTGTCACTTGTACCCATGCTGAATCTTCCGCATCCACATCAAAGTGCATTGATGAGATAATTACTTTTAACGTGCCTACTACATACTATAGTTAATAATATTGAGTGCTCAGAGTAATACACAATTGGTAATCTTTTGATTATATATGATTAGATCAGAATTCCTGTAAAAGAATCAAGGTCAACCAGACAATCAGCACCTTTTTTGCTACACTGCTAATCCCGCAAGAGAAAATATTACCTTTTCATTTAAGCCGTCCAAAGTGAGCATACACACACTCAGACCAGTGGGCTGCCACACACATTGGGGTGCCCAGAGAGCAGTTGGGGGTAAGAGGTGTTTTGCTCAAGGACACTTCAGCCATGAAGGCAGAGGAAGGGAAGGTGCAGCTCACTCCCCCCACCACCACACATTTTTTCCTGCTGGTTTGGGAATCAAACCAGCGATCTTTTCGTCCTAAAGCCTCTTCTCTAACCATAAAGCTATGACAGCTCACCACATTTAAGAATATATATAACTGTGCATGTATACATCTGTCTCTGAGTGGAGTGGTGAAACACACACACGTCACATTTCCCAGCATGTATGAATACTTACGTAATTGTCTCTGGCAGACCATCCAGGGTATAACTGCATGTGAAGCTGCCGTTCCTTGCGGGCTAATTCATAATACTTTGCTTGCTCTTCCCGAGATAAAGCATGCCACTGTTGGGTGCAAAGGGAAGATTAGAGAAAGAAAATCAGAGTCAGCCCATTACTTGTGTGCTTTCAAGTTCTCAGCAAAGAGACGCATGCTAGTGTTTTGCCACAAAATCCCTTGCCAAATGATTTGTATTTTAGAATGGGGTGGGGATGGCAAAAGGGGGGGGACATGATGAAGAGATTAACTTGCACAGCGAGGGAAAAAGGGGGCGGAAAAAAAAACAAAAAACTTTGATTTCATATCAAAACACTGGTTCCAATTTAGCGGCGCTTCACTTCAAACTATGTCAGCGAGCAATTACCCCACACAACCACAGAATGGTGCTTTGCTGTGGCTGACTGCCTCAAACCGCTCAGGCTTTGGTTAAGGCATTAAACATGCTCAGTGGTCCCTTCCTCCCCCCTCAAAAAAAGGGGAACATGTCCTGACAAACCATAGCAATGCTCTGCCTGACCATGCCAACCCACGCACAAAAGATTAAATTTCACAAACTGACAACACTTGCATCCAAATATCTGTTAAATGATGAAATGAGACAGATTGAATGATCATGATGAAGGGTGTATTGTGGACTTTAACTTTAGCACATTACCCTTCTGCCCAGAATCTGGTTGATGGCGGCACTCTCCTTCAGCGTGCACTCAGCAACCACGTTGGCACGCATCTCTTTCATGTATAGCATGAAGGCGTTGAGTGGCTTCTTGATGTGAGGTTTCTTGGGTTCCTGCTCTTTTCGCTGTTCGTGCAGAGGCTTCCTGCAAGGAATGACCACAAAAGAGGCATTTACAGAAAGTTTGGAATCAATGGGGGGAAGGAGAGACACGGGAAAAAAAAAAAAACAAAACAAAACAAAAAATGTCTTGGGTCGGCAGAGACGTCACTCGAGCTGTCGCCACAGAGGCGGCAACTAGTGTGAGAATAGCAAACGACTGCTTTGGTCATCCAAAGCAGAGCTGCACGACTCACTAGCAGAACGCCTTTAATCACGTCCAGTTGGGTGCTTTCATGCAGAGAGATTACTTCACCAGTAATGGCAACCAAACCCCTCGCCTGATTCCTCTTGCCAATGAAGGAAAAGAGTCGTCCCTCTCCAAAGCCTTTTAACTACATGCTTCTATCTCAGGCCTGGATCTACTACCTGAAGCCAAATGGAGCTCAGAGTCTTATCTGTTCACTACTGCTTATCCACAGCCAATCGAGGTTAATTAGAGGCTGCGACTCTACAAGCTGGTCTTGATCTGCGGCTAATGGGAGCCACAGAGTCCACACTAGAAAAAAGTGTGCAGCAAAACAAAAATAAATATATAAATGAATAAATTGAGATAACCAAAGACTTTTCCTAGACAGAGATAAGAACAAATACCCTTTCCATCTAGATTGCCATTGCATATATTTTAATCAACATGACACACTATTTACGATATGTAGGTTTGCAAAATACCTCCAAACAATAGTGTTGTACTTTGGCTGGTAGTGTTCTTTTATTATATGTGTACACAAAAAACAAAAAGAAATCCATAAAGCCCTGAAATAAAGGAACTTGAACATTCAGTCTCTTACTCATTTCCCAAACCGCTTGGTATCAGGAAAGCTGAGGCCTATCTCAGCCAACACTGGGCACTCGCATGGTACACCCTAAACAACTTGCCAGATCATCACAGGGAAACACACAACACTCACAATTTGGCAATTTTGGAGCAGACAAACTTACAAAAATTGCATTAATCTAAAGTAATATTACATTACTTATTACATTTACATAGATAGGAATTTTCCACTAGATCTAATGCTGAGAACTATTTAGATAATTAGGTATTCAATTTGTTTTCAAGTTAGACAGAACATGTGTGTGTCCGAAGAGGGAAGTTTTCAAATTTGAATTTCTCCACTAATGACATAGTAACTAATGTCATTATGCTTGTAATCTTATTAGTAGTATTAATGCAAACATGTCATTCAGGAGATGCAACCTAATTTTAGGCTAGATTATACAACAAGAAGGATCTAACATTATATATGTCAAATGGTCCCATGCAAAAGGTTAGTGAGCGCATGTCTTCATTATAGTCTTTTTTTTTTATTTTTTTATATGTACTCAATATCTAAGGAGACAAATACATTAAAGCTACAAAAAGGGTACTTTAAAAATTTCTTTAACTGAAGAAAACTATTGCCTTTTGTGTGTGTAATGCTCTAATTTAATCTACAGGTACTATATATGTTGTCCAATTTGATTTCTGGTACTCATTTACTTTCCATTAAAATGGATCAGTAATAGTGATGACAGCAAGAGGGACTGCATCTATTTGATGCCAGGGACATCACAGCATGTTCTCTATCCTGTGCTATTATTTAATCCAACACGGAAGGAATGCTTGGATCATGGTTTTTGCGTCCAGTTGGCCGATTCTCCATATTGTTCCACGGCTGAAGTTTTCAACAACTGAAAAGAAATGACCCTCTCATAAAATGTGGTCATGTTCTGCGTCTACACTTATATGATAATGGTATATATATATATATATATATATATATATATATATATATATATATATATATATATATATATATATATAAAATGGTTATAAATTGATATGTGGAATAATATTTACATGGATAATCAAGTAAACTTTGAGGCAAAGCTTTCCTAAGTCTGGTCATCAGAGGTACTCTGTTTTGAGGAGAAGGAGGGGGGACTCACATATGCATCAAGTCTGTCTCGTGTGGAGGCTCGTGCTTGACGTGTGGATTGACGATGGCAGGGTGGGGGATTCCAGTGGCGTGAGGTCCGGGAGGTCCTGGAACCATGTGATGTGGGAACCTGAAAACAGATCCAGACCACAACGAAGTGTAAGTGAGTGAGACAAAGCAGAGATCAGTTAGCAGAGCTTGCTCAATATAAACCTCTTCATCATTATCCTTTGTTGCAAGTTACTCGTACTTTAACATCAGATTGCTCCAGAGATAACAGAACCACGAAAAGCTTTTCCACTCTGTGCGCTGACTCGGTCTCAGGATTGAAGGTGTCTTTAGTTCAGACTGGTGTTAAAGTGAAATCTGAAGTTCTTCGCCGCTGCACGTGCTCACCCTTACTTCAGAAGCACACCATGCATATGAAGCTATTCTACCACCACAAGCCATATGCCATCATACACATGGCACTTTCTAACCAAGTGATCTGGATAAATCAGCGTACAAATGACGTTTGTCTTCCAACATCAGCACTGAACATTAAAGAAACTCTTCTTCTCTCAACTTACAAATTGCTGTAAATACCTTTTGTTAATCTTATTCGGGGATTGCCTTTTTCAAACCACACTCGCTGCCAAAATCATCATAATACATATGCTTTCTGCATTCAGTATAACATTGGAGTATACTTTAGAGATAACCATGTCCACCTTAAGCCCTACACCTACAGGGCAAACAACCGCATCAAAGTAAACCACTTGTTTTTGCCATTGACTGGCTCATAATGTTATTATAAGTATCTGACAACATGGAAAGGATCCCTACAGAGATACACCTGTGTCGGTTTAACTCAATAGCGCTAAAGAAATTGTAGAATATAACACTCACTGGTTTTTTTTTATGTTTCTCTTCTTTTGGTTTCTGACTCAGTGCCCCATTCAGTGCATGCTGTTGATTATTGTACAGAGGTTGTTTTGATGTTTACAGAATGAGAAGCCATGCAGAAATTGTGATGGAGTTAATTTAAAAAGTATGAAAAAACAGCACTTTCTTTCCATGCTCTCAGACACTAAGATCATCATCATCATCATTATTATCCTCTCAGTGGGGCAAACAAGCCATTCACTTTGATACTGAGGTTCTGATCATACGATTGCCCCCAGTAAAACCTGGACCCAAAGTTTCCTTTGAGAACAACCAATTTGCAATAACATATGCAAAACCAAGTACCACAAGTATCATTACTTCCTACTGAAACTAAATATTAAGCAAATAACATACAACCCCATCATACTTAACTAGTACGTAATACTAAATCATTATTCCTTACTATTTTGGGGGCTTATTTATCTAGTGCGTCATTGTTGGATTGATGCATCCTACATTCTGTGTTAGGATTTGGGTTCTTGATCACAAATACCAGTTAAACTTTAAGCACGAATTCAGTTAATCTGATATGCTCTCCATTTGGTTTCCAGTCTTTCACATCGTCTCCAGTTACTTTCCCATTTGATCTGCAGTGGGGACTGTTGACCTCAGCGCCTGCCTGTGGTCTGATCCAGTTTCAGCATGTTTACACGCAGCGTGCTCAGCCCTCACTCAGGCAAGTTCCTTTCTACTCCTGTCTAAGATGATTCTCATGCTCATTTGCGCAGGAGCCAGGGCAAGCCGTGGAGCAGCTGCAAGCGGCCTGGACGAGCCAAGGAGGCGCGCGGCCAGGATTTGGTTGTGAAAACGCTCAAGATGGGAACAGCAGTAGGCACACACATGCACCATCTTGATGCCATTTGCTGATTAGGCAGCCTGATGAGCTTTGCAGCATATATGTGTGTGTGTGTGTGTGTGTGTGTGTGTCCTGCACACTCACCAGCCCAGTGGTGGGGTGATCTGTCCAACTCCTCCAGGAGAGAGTGAGTAGAAGTTAGGAATATCTGGACCAGGATGATGCCTAGGCATTCCTGTACACACAGAGAGAACTGCATAGTATCACTTGCTTTGATTTTTTATTTCATTTTGGTGACCTTTATGTTGATGACTGCACAAGGGCACGCACGCACACACACACACACACACACACACACACACACCACTTTGCTATAACAAAAAACACACATTTTTTTATAAATACAGTCAGCCCCCTACTTACGAAACACCCTGGGTACGAAAATTCCGGGTTACGAAAAACATTTTCCTAAGTTTTCATCCCCGGGATACAAAAACAACCTCCTCTTACAAAATGCACCATTCAAAATTCAAACGTGCCAATCAAAATTTCTCACGATGCGCGAGTTGCTCTCTCATTGGCTGTCTCCCAACATCCCGCCCCGCTGGCCTCCTATTGGCTAGGAGGGATGACGCAGCCAAACTTCCTGTACCCATACTTCCTGTTTGTCACATGCGTGAAGGAGAGTTGACTATTGGCTTGTTTTGAGATTGATCACGCAGCATCGTATTTCATTATTGCCAAAACCCTTCTACAATCGGGAAGATATTGAACCTGAAGGAGGCTTAAAGCAGAAAACAGTGACGGCGGCGATTATATCGGCACAATATTAAAAACAGGGTGCTCCATGGGAGAAGACCTCCAATCTCGCATGGAAGCAAGTTAATATTGAATGAGGACTTCTGATCTTTCAAACAGGTACTGTAATTCCGCTTTAAATAAAATATCCCGTCCATTTAAACATCTAAATATTATTGTTCCGTCAGCTGTTGCGCGCGCGCGCGTGTGTGTGTGTGTGTGTGTGTGTGTGCGTGTGAGAGAGAGAGAGAGAGAGAGAGAGTGAGAGTGCACATGTGTGTGTGTGTGTGTGTGTGTGTGTGTGTGTGTAAGAGAGAGAG
Organism: Plotosus lineatus; assembly: GCA_024760905.1. Classification (NCBI taxonomy): domain Eukaryota; kingdom Metazoa; phylum Chordata; class Actinopteri; order Siluriformes; family Plotosidae; genus Plotosus; species Plotosus lineatus. The sequence goes on from CM045736.1 coordinate 28,017,155, forward strand.
GAAGAGATAGAAGGGGGCTTAACTCTTTAGTTTTTTAAGTTGTTTAATTCAGTAAATGTTTAATAAATGTAGCGCATAAGGAATCAAGTTAAAGTTGAGTTTGGACCTCCGATCTATCAAGCAGGGAATGCGCTTTGAATTCCATGTCTTAAAATGCTCCAGTGTCCTGCTTGTGGGCGTGGCCCACAGCACCACAATAAACATTTAATGTGTATACAATGCACATTCAATGCGTACTGTATTGTGTGTGTGTGTGTGTGTGTGTGTGTGTGTGAGAGAGAGACGTGTGTGTTCATAAAAATGTTTAATAATGGTTTAATTAATAAATATGTTAATAAAATGGTTTAATAAATAATTATTTTACTTTTAACACATATTTCATACAAAATTGGTGTACTTTTATCATTTTTAAAGGGTTTATGGGGTAGTCTTGGGAGCCTTGGAACGAATCAGGTGTTTTACATGTAAATTGCACCCCCTACTTACGAAACTCCCGCGTTACGAGAAAGACACTGGAACGGATTAATTTTGTAAGTAGGGGGCCGACTGTAAAATAAACACTGGTAGATAGCTGCACTACACCAATGAGTACAAAAAAGTATCCATCTTCACTTACTCAGTATTTCTCAAACAGTATTACATGGCTAAGATTTTCATTGCCATCTTAAAATGACTTAGAAATCCAGGACAGGATTCAAGCATGCAAATCATTTTGTGATACTGATTGAGTGATATAAAAATAAATTCAAATACACTGTTTCCTTCTGATCTGATTTACAAGTTATTAAATCAGTGAAGGAGTGACGGAATGTAGGAGTGTCCGAGCAATCACTCACAAACATGCCTCACATACAGAGGACACCGGGTACTACAAACTACAGAAAAAAAAAAGAAAAGGAGCTTTGATATAGATTTTTCCCACATGGTCACAGTTCGGTAGTATGTGATGGTAACCAATCTCTCATTATACAACTTTCTCATTATTTCCATTAATGGGCAGTGGTGGTCTAGTGGTATAGGGCACTGGATCGCTGATCCAAAGGTTGGGGGTTCGAGTCCCACTCTCCACAAGGTTGTCACTGTCCCCCCCAGTGTGGCTAACTGGGTTATCAAAGGCGGGCCATGTCTCTCACTGTCTATGGTGAGAGGCATGTAAAAGAACCATTGCTGACTTTCGTAAAGAGTAGCTGCAAAGCCGTCAGCGTGTTTCTGTCCCTTGCTAAAAGGGTTGTGACAGGAAGGGCATCCGACGTAAAAACCTCTGCCAAATCAAAACGTGCGAATCAGATGATTCGCTGTGGCGACTCCCGAGTAAAAGGGAAAAAGCCGAAAGGAAGACAGACAGACAGACTCATTATTTCCATTATGGCTTAATGGACCACCCTGTTACAATGCAACCATGTTGAATTTGCTTCCCATTCTTGCAAGGATACAAAGTGAAAGTGTACCAAACTGGGATACCAGGGTGTAAGAAGTAGTCCAGGCCACTGATTAATCTAACACAGTACATTAGCAAGTCAAAGAACACATGTACACGTACACGCGCACAAACACACACCCTTTGTAAACTTATGCTATGTCTAAATACACTGATTATGCTTAATATAACTTGCAGTACACTTTGCTTATTACGTTATTACTTGTGTAGTGCATTCAGTTCAAAGTGTAGTAATGTCTGAATCTGAATATCGTAAATCGTAAGTTTGTTGGGAAAATGGCACTTCATTTCCTGTCATTTAATTGAACCATCCACCTAAATATTTTAGTATCCCCTGGATCTTCAGCCATCATTTCGACCAAGGTTGAAACCGCCACATTTTTTCTACATGGTTTAGACCGTGCCCACTGAGGGTGAAAAATGCCCAAAGTTACACATGTGATAACATCCTCAAAATTCTAAGGTCAAAAGACCTAATAGTTGACTACATTTTGACATACTACATAGAGTGAACATACTTGTGCACTTAAAATAGAAAGAATTCGTACACAAGTAAGGGAATTAAGAGACACCATATATGATCACCAGATGACAGACACTACAATAGAATTGAGCTCATGGCTTTTCGACATTTGCACAGTGTTAAGACTCTGGAGCTTCGCAATTATGATTATGACAAATGTGTTGCATAATCCAAGTAGTTAACCAAGCAAAATTATTGGCATGGTGACATTATCTACAGAGTGACATTTATTACACATGTTAAAGGTTTCCATTATCAGCACTTTGTAATAGTTGACCACTTTGGGAAAATCTTAAAAGATAGGGATTACAGGGCTCCCAAGTGGTGCATTGATAAAGTTCAAGACTATTAAGCAAGATATTGCAAGTTCGAATCTGGTTTAATGCCATAGCCACCTGTGACTGGGAGACCATGGGAGCTAATTGGCCTGGCTGAGGGAAGGATGGCATACGCTCATTTCCATATCACTCAGAGCAACCATCAGCCAATCATGGGTGTCCTCATTCATACGAGGGGCAGATAGCACTTTCCCTCCAAGTTTGTCAAACTGCCCCCAAATATGTATGCATCTCAGTCGAAAAAGAAGTGGGTGGCTAGCGGTGCATGTCACGGAGGCGAGGTATACATGCTTTCATCCCTCCCTGGTTGGTGGCGGTCATGTGAAAGGAAAGATTTAAATATTCTACACTAAATGATATGGTGGAAAAGCAAGATTTTCTTTCAAGTGGCCCTCTTGTTATCTTTAAACATTTTTCGAGTGGACCATGTGGTAATCTTCAGTCAGTGTTAGATAAAATCCGAGTCAAGCACAGTGAAAAATTTAGAAATTTTTTTGTTTCTTTGGCTGCTTCACAGATTTTCACTAATCCTGTGTAAAATAAATAAATGTATTGAATTGTTTGTTTATAAATACTGCTTTTAATGTTTAATATTAACACCAGTATAACTTCTACATGCAGAGTTACATATTACATGATGGGAAACAAAACAACAGCACTTGAATCAAGAATATGCAGTTCTGAATGCTCAGAAATTACAGTACTATTTGTGTACACTGTAAAGCACAGTGAATGGTTCACTGATGTTGAGAAATAGGCAAAAAGAGTGTGTGTGTTTTCATATGGTGGAGGACTCGATTGAAGATATTTATAGCTCACTAGACCGACACGGCATCACCACATCCTCTCTCTATCTCTCTCTCCTTCCTTCTATCTTTCCCCCCATATTGAATTGCTGCAGAGACAAACGTCTGCCGGAAGGAGCACATATGGAGTTGAGCTTGTGTGCGAATGTCTGCCAGACCCCCTGCCACCCACACAGACCCGGTTCTTACAGCTGCTCTAAACTGCTGAGCTGAAGAACAAGGTGAAACTCTACTGACTGCTCTTCTAGGAAGAGTCGAACACCACAAAAAAAAAAAAAAAAAAAAAAAAAAAAAAAAAATTTACGCAGATCCCACAGTATTGACGTAAAGGAGGCCCTTTAACACGCTGCTTTGATTGTTTATACTGAATCCATAAAAAAAAAGGCTGGCATAAATCCACCCCAGCGTGTGTTTTTACATTAGCAGACGGCTTTCTGTAACTAGAGGAGTGACGTGCAACTCAACATAGCATCAGCATACAGTGTATGAGTAACAGGATGTGTATATGAAATATGAATGCCGGCATTGCTTTCAAAACAGTAGGTACAGTTGCACTGAATGCTGAGGTGAAACTACTGGCACACATTTATACCAATCTTCAAACACAAGGAAAGTCGCTGAGCAGCATGTGAGTGTGTGAGAGCTAATAGAAATGGGAAGAAGTGATTTGAATCAGAAAGGTTTATGTGATGCTGTATAAGGTGCTGGTCTTGGAAAGAGGAACGTCACAATTAAATGTCACCCCCCAATCAGCTGTGCCGGTGAGCTTTTTATCTGTGTATCGACATGCTCTGTTACTATTACTGCTTTGGAAAGCTATGTTAATAGAGCTTAATCCAATTTAACTGAAGATGTGGGTTTAAGGTGTGAGCATGTATATGAGCAATACCTTTGCTGTCCTGTGGGTGGTGTGCGGAGTGAGGGCCGGGGGCGAAGTGCTCATCACTATAGGTGATCAGAGGTGTGAGAGGGTGAACTGCGTGGGATGGCTGCACCACAGGAACCTTATTTGACTGTAGGACACACACACACGCATGCACGCGCATGCATGCATGCATGCACGCACATACACACACACACACACACACACACACACACACACACACACACACACACACACACACACAGGTTAGAATTCAAAGTTCATCACAAAAGATCACAACTTCAAAGCTATGATCAAACTGGATTAAGACAAAAGAGTTGGCTGTGGATGATCCACTTGTTATGTAGTTTTGGTAAGAAACATGCAAGTTGAAGGAAAAAAAAAATCAGATTCTGGTGAGTTCCAATAATCATGATTATTCTTTTGACTGTGACGAACAAGTGGCACAATGTTGCAGTGCTAAAAAATACAAATTTAGTGAAATTATCAAATCCATTTTTTTGTTTCATGTTCCTCATTCAAGCAAATTTACCTCTACACTTTCTGTGATCAGCTCTTATCTACAGCACATCCTGGTTGCAAGACTAAAAAGTGGTGACCTCACATGCCATACTTTAGCACTAACATTCTCTCAATCACACCAAATATTCCACTGCAATTTTTGAGAAGAGGAGGGAGGAGGGAGATCGGGAGGAAGGGAGCGCCACAGGGCACAGGCAGAGCAGAGGTCTTGGGGCTAGAGATCAAAGGGAATCATTAGCCAGTGAATAAGGGAGTTCATTACAGAGCTCCGGCCGTCTGCAGTGGAACTAAGCAGGGTTAATCACGTCAGCAGCGGCCTCAACACACACACACACACAACTGTGGGCTGACTCACAAAGCCAAAATTTTGACACTAAACAGCACACACTCATACACCCACACGTACACACAGAAACCCCAACATCTTCAGGATGTATACATTACCGTAATGATTATCCGTTTCAACTAACCCAAATGAACCGCTTATGACCAAATTTTATTGTTAGCTTTGGAGTAAAAACAGGGGAAACATGTCCCTAGCATTCACACGGTCAGTGAAGACCTACAAGCATTTTTATATCCCCAAGTCCTGAGGCTGATGTTCCCATCCATTAAATGAGACTTCTGACCATCCCATGCAGGCTGGGCGAGTCCAAAGTGGCTATGTGGTCCTGGAGGTAGGGCTGTGTTCAAATGAGTAGCTGGTACTAATTTGTGAGTAGAGCTCGACATTCCTGACCCGCTAATTGGTAAGAGAGGCCGAGGGAGAGGTGGAAGGTACCATTATTGCTTCATGAAAACAGTCTGATTTCAAGTCAGGGTGTGGAAGTCTCTCGTGGCTGGCACCACATTGCCCCAAAGAGCATGTTCCTGTCCCAGCATGGCAATATAATAGAGCATAAATGATGAACTGGGGCTAAGAGGATGTAGCAGCAAAGACTTAATATCCAAGTTGAACAGATTTCTATCATTGTCATCCATTTAATTTTTCTACTTTGTTCACTCTTAATCCAAACCACTGATATATCATTTATTACACTGATTACAAACCACTAGTAAAACATTTATTTTAAAAAAATGTCCCCGATACATGAGGAAATCATAGGCTCTTTCACATCAGATGAACTTTATTCATAGTTCTTAGTACCGTTGGAGGAAGTACCCCATCCTTTTGTGTGTTCTCACTACAGGAACTGTGGACAATCTTAATTCTTATGAGATCATTTTGGGGGACTTTCTAGCTCATAGTTTAGGGTAGGAACTCCCCTAGCACAAAAGCAACCACAAGTTGAGTTGAACAACAGATGAATACAGACTCATTAAATGAGTCTCTATGCACCAGAGGAAATACAATGTGATTTTGATGAGTCTAAGCAAAAAACAAAAAACCTAAAGCAAATTGCCCCTTCAGTCCACAATATACCAGGTGCTGGTCAAGGACATAAGTATAGAAGGCGGCAGCTCCTGAAACTTCAAGTTCACCTCCTGCAACAGACATAGAATATCCTGCAAAGTCCCCTGACTTTCATGATAGAAAAATGACAACAGATCCATGACGCTCAGAAAAGGTAAAGTTTAAATTGTAATAATGCGAATGTCACTACACTACCCATTAGACATCATAAGTCATACACAAACAGGAAAAAAAGTCTTGAAGGTATGTAGTTTTCAAGCTCCCCAAGGGGTACCTCCTCATAAAATCCCTAGACCAAATGCCCATTATGAATAACAAGAGTCTGTGGTTGCTTGGGTGTTGTCGTAAGCCATTTTTATGACTAAAGTTAAAGGTCACAACTAATCCAGGTGAGGTAGCAGATTTGACCGATGTTATCCAGCCGAGGAAGCCCAACCACAACCAAGCCTTTACCAATAACATGTGACTCAAGGCCTGTAGTTTGAGGCAGGTCTGGACTTGAGGCATAAATGACAGCATGCATGCCTCTTCGTTTATTTTATGCCTTTCAGCTCCTATTGGCTTTTCCTGCAGGAAGGAGATAAGAACCCGGCGATTTTTTTGCTTTAACTCCCCCCCCCCCCCACACACACACAGTGGGGTAAAAAAGAAAAAGAAAAGATGCAAAGAGAAGAGAATGGGGAAGCGCTGATGGGGGACTGTCAAAATGTTATGAAAATGAGCTGAGACACAAACACACCTCTTCTGATTTGCTGTGAGTCAACAGCCTTACACTAGCTGGATAAGAAGAGTGGAGGGCTCTTGCATTTTGCTCAATGGTATATTGGATCTTGCTACTTGTCTTGTCACAGCTGTCAAAGTGCATTTTACTCTACTTCTTAATAAACTAAAGCGTCCGCGCATCACTTCAACTGCTAATGTGATAGACACATGCAGCCTGAGGAACTACAAAGTCACAATATTTATGTTCTCTGAAATAACCCTATAAACCCCCCCCCCAAAAAAAAAATCCTTCTGCATAGCACACCGTTTTTATTAAAGAGAAGAGTTTGTAAACGTAAGTCCTCAATGAATGTGTCAAACACTTTTACTGATGCTGCCCAGGATGGGGTGGAACTGAAGTCGTTGAATTTATGGCAACTCAGCCCCATATCTAATGAACGCTACATTTGGCTGGACATGGTGGAAAGAAAGGTGTGGGGTATATGGTAGCCATGCTGGGAGTTCCTGTTGGCGTTTCACTCTTTATTGTGAAGAAAAATAATAGGCTTAGGCCATTCTATTCATATTTGTGGAGAGGCGGCATGGACTGGAAAGAAGTGATTCCATTTGGAGTTTTATAACCAGGCTTGGCTTCACAAGAACCTTAGATGTGGTTTTAAGAGAAATTTCATTGTGTTGAACTCGAGCTGGCTGAAGTCCTACAGAAACTCGAGGGTGGGGTGTGTGTAAAAGTCTTGCTACAGTTCTAAAAGGTGTCTGCATCACTGCCCAGTCGATGTACCTTTAACGGGAGAGATTTAAACTGTTCTCTCAGTAATTCTCCAAATTTTTCCCGCTCACACTACATTTTGCACTCAACTCAATTATCCTGCTTCTCTGACAAGCGGGGTGGGGGGAGGAGGGTGGGTGCAGGACGTTTATGATAATCACTTCCCACTTCTGTAATTTATATGCAATGAGGACTCGTGATGCTCACGGCTACAGCTGTGCATGAGCGAAACGTTTCACTTGGTCCGAAAAATGAAAAGTTGGATGATGGATTCTTAGCTTAACAAAACCATGTGAAAGTCTGCAAAGTTGAACTTCAGACCTACACTTAGTTTTCCTGATTTCCACTCACATGAAGCTGGATATTAGGCAGCACAACACTGGTCCTGCTCTCAGCTTGTACTGGAACTGTGATAAAATCATGCCAAGAACACCAGATAACTCATTTGTGGATTTGTAGGTGTGACCATGCAGTGTAAATGATGTAAACACCGAGGCATTAACATGAAATAATTAGAACTTCATCTATTTTATATTTCAGAACAAGGAACCACAATCAGCTATTTGGTTTTCTAACCCATTCCTGAGGACTGCAAATTACCCAGGTCAAAGTTCACCTCAATGAGCTCTGTGAGAAGCAAGAACTATGGTTTGAAGTGCATATTTATAGGAGGACAAATTTTAGTCAAGTCTTATCAGTGCTTTAAATATACAAATCAGAAATGCTGGCAAATAATAAAAACAAGCAGCAAAAAAAATAAATAAATAAACAATTGAAAATTAATGTCCAAATACAAACAATACAACCACAATGGTTTCATATGATAGACACGCAAAAACACGAAACAACAAACTGGACATTTAGATTTTTTTTTTTAATAGTTGAATGTTGGGATGAGTTGGTTATATAGCTATAGCTTTCAGTCTGTTCAGTGGCTTAAACAAAGGATGTTAAAAAGGTCAAAAGGCAGAACACACCCAGCACTGCCTAGTACAGGTGTTCCTGCTCAGATCAGCTGGAATGCATGACCTTTACACAACAAAAGGTGAACACACACACCATTCTATTGCCATGGTCCCTTCAAAGCATCCCAACAAGCCACAGAGCACTAGTGCACAAGTCTGGAATATAACCATGAAATTAGATGCTTAAATAAATAACCAATTAGTGTTTGAGAAAACAGGCAAAGCCCGCGGACTTTACTGGAGTGTTGAAAATGGAATGCGTTATTGGCAGGACAGCCTCTTGGCCAAAGGCCGTAATGTAACCAAACCCAATTAATGAAGAAGAAAGGAAGACTTGCGGCACATGCCACGCGACTTGAGTAATGAGAGTGAAAAAGTAAGCGAGTTAAAACAGATAGTGAATGAGTAAGAAAGACTCATGGGAGGGGAAGAAGGGAAAAAAGTACACTCTGAAGAAAAATAAACATTAGAAAACCTTCCCCGAAGGGTAAAAAAAAAAAAAAAAATTCACATCAATGAAGGGCTTCAGACTTTTGCTTGGAGCAGTTCATATTTCTTCCATCCACTCAATAAACTGGCCTCACATGACTGGAAAGCTTAACATGCCATTCATATGACTGTTCTTCAAGATGGCCCCACTGCTGATAAAATTTGCCTATAATAAATAACACCCCCCAAAAAAAAAAAAAAAACCCCACATACCGTCACAAAACTATCACGTTAACATTAAACATTAAAGCCCTGTATACAGCATCCATCTTACTGAAATTTTGTTTCTGCCTCAGTTGCTGAAGGTAAGTGAATCACACAGCTGCTAAAAGTGACTTCCAACTATAACTAGAACATACACTAAATGCAGCACACATAAAAACTGTGCACTGTTAGAAAACGGAGCCCTTAAGGTTTTACAGTTCTCAATACGACCACTTTAAAAGCAATGCACCTTAATTAGCAAAGGAACTTTTAAAAGACCCTTTGAAGAACCTGTCCCGTAATATAACCCAAGACATTTTTAAAATGGCATACCAGGTTTGCAGTATTAGCTAGAAAATATTTACCAATCAATTGCTTTGTTATATAGAATGCAGAAATTAGATAATTAAGGGTTGGTACAGGTGAGAGTCCGGACTGAACAGAAGTTAGCCGAATAGGTGATTTTAGTTCTAAGGATAAAGAGTAATTTATTAAGACAAGAGCATATAGAATGTTTTCATGGTGCTGATCTTCAGGGAGTGCTTTATCAAGATGTGCTTAAATGTGAGGGGCTTCACCGAAAGTAGACGCTTGTCGCACAGACCACTTTTGAGATAAAGGCCAGAAAAGTAAAAATGGTTCATTTTTAATCACAATTCGGACTTTTGCATAAACTATTAAAACAAGTATTCAACTATCACTTGCTCACGTGAAATCGACTAAAACGCACTAAAAATGTCGTTTTTCCCCACCCTCATTTTTCTGGCGAGTACCCTCATAAAACTAGATAAAAACAGTAGCAAACTTACTGGTTTTCGTTGCAATTATTCACCGAGTTCGGTACAAGACACAATATAATCCAGATACCAGAAGAATGGCCCTGAAGTAGTCTTTCCATTTTGGATACTGCTTTGATATTAAAATGCCGTTTCAGCGAATAAAATAAAGGTTATGAAGACAATATACTTGTAAACAATGCAGGCTAGTTGTTAAGGAAGATCTGAAACGAGCACACTGATTGGTCAGCTCGGGCTTGCACATGCACAGTGCCCGTCACACGTTAACTTCCGGTTTTTACTTCCTGCTTCTGGTTTAACTGCATGTTGAATTTATCTCCGTCGTTCTCGTCAATAACAGTCATTAAGTTTAATTATAAGATTGTGAATACACAATTTCTGGAAAAGGAGCGTGAAATGTCATCTGTGATGTCTCGCAGCATTAGTATAAATGTTAAATTTGACGCGAGAATTGGGCTTTGAAGATGCCGGAGTGCTTGGCGTTCTTGATTATTTTGCCGGTGAGTATTTTTCTCTGCATGCAAAACTCGATTTTGGATTTTTTTTTTTTGATTATTTGATTTGTGTGTAATCTTGTCTGGACTGGACATGCTGGATCGTGGGTTGTTTAGTTTTGTATGAAAATTGGTCAAGATCTGAAAAATACTTAAATGTTTCATTCCTTTTATATATGAACAAACTGTTGATGACTTTGCAAGCTGTGTTGATGAAGATTTTGATTTTGATGTTGATGAAGAGGCATCTGTTAATAAAAATGTGCATGAGTTGTGTTTGTGAAGAATATGTGATCTTATCTGCTGAGCAGGATATAGAGTAAGATGATAATGATGAGGACAGAGTTGATGAAGCTTACTTGTATAAAGAGATCAGAGAGTTTTGCTATATGGTTTTCTTATATATATTTTTTTTAATTTCAGTATGATTGTTGGAACCTGACAGTGTTTATTTTTTTTCAATTAGTGTCATTTGATTTGTCATGGGTTTAAAAAGGGCCTGTCAGATTAAAATGAGGATAATTTCTCTTATCTCTTCCTAAAACTCTTCCTCGACATGTTTTCTTCTTCTTTTCCTTTCGGCATTTCCCTTCAGGGGTTGCCACAGCGAATCATCTGCCTCCATCTCACCCTATCCTCTGCATCTTCTACTCTTACTCCAACTACCTTCATGTCCTCCTTCACCACATCCATAAATCGTCTCTTTGGTCTTCCTCGAGGCCTTCTGCCTGGTAGTTCCAACCTCAGCATCCTGTGCAAACCATCTCAATCTAGCCTCTCTGATTTTGTCTCCAAAATCTCCTACATATGCTATCCCTCTGATGAACTCATTCCTGATCCTATCCATCCTCGTTACTCCCAAAGAGAACCTCAACATTTTCATCTCTGCTACCTCCAGCTCTGCCTCCTGTCTTTTTTCCAGGGCCACTGTTTCTAAACCATACAACATCGCTGGCCTCAACACCGTTTTGTACACTTTTCCTTTCATCTTGCTGATACTCTCCTATCACACATCACACCGGACACTTTTCTCCAACCATTCCAACATGCCTGCACATGCTTCTTCACCTCTTTTCCACACTCTCCATTGCTCTGGATTGTTGAGCCTAAGTACTTAAAATCCTCCACCTTCTTTATCTTTGCCCCCTGTAACCTCACCGTTCCTCGTGGGTCCTTGTCTTTCACACACATGTATTCTGTTTTACTGAGGCTAATCTTCATTCCCCTCCTTTCCAGGGCATACCTCCACCTCTCTAGATTTTCCTGCACTTGTTCTCTGCTCTCACTACAGATCACAAGGTCATCTGCAAACGTCATAGTCCATGGAGATTCTTGTCTAACCTTGTCTGTCAGCCTGTCCATCACCATAGCAAACAAGAAGGGGCTCAGAGCTGACCCTTGATACAGTCCCACCTTGAACTCTCGTGTCACACCGACAGCACACCTCACCACTGTCTTACACCTACACTGACATACATGTCCTGCACCACTCTAACATACTTCTCTGCCACTCCATACATCCTCATGCAAAACCACAGTTTCTCTCTCAGCACCCTGTCATACGCTTTCTCCGGATCCACAAAGGCACAATGCAGCTCCTTCTGACCTTCTCTGTACTTCTCTATTAACATCCTCAAAGCAAAACACTGACTGTGGTGCTCTTTCTTGGCATGAAACCAAACTGTTGTTCCCAAATGCTGACCTCTGCCCTTAGTCTAGCTTCCACTATTCTTTCCCATAACTTCATCATATGGCTCATGAACTTTATCCCTCTGTAGTTGCCACAACTCTGCACGTCTCCCTTGTTCTTAAAAATGGGCACTAGCACACTTCTCTTCCATTCCTCCAGCATCTGCTCACTCGCTAAGACCTTGCTGAATGTTCGTGTCAGAAAATCTACTACTACCTCTCCTAGACACTTTCATACCTCCAAGTCATCAGGACCAACTGCCTTTCCACTCTTCATCCTCTACAATGCCCTCCTCACTTCACCCTTACTAATCTTTGCTACTTCCTGGTCCTCAACAGTGACCTCTTCTACTCTTTCTCTCTCATTCTCCTCATTCATCAGTTCTTCAAAGTACTATTTCCATCTTCCCAGCACACTTCTGTCATCAGTCAATATGTTTCCCACTCTGTCCTTTATCACTCTAACTTGCTGCACGTCCTTCCCATCGCCATTTCTCTGCTGTGCCAACCTGTAAAAATCATTTTCTCCCTCCTTACTGTCCAGCCTAGCATACAGGTCATCATACGCCCGCTGTTTGGCCTTTGACACCGCTACCTTCACCTTACGCTGTCTCCCAATACTCCTGTTTACTCTCTTCGTTCCTCTCCATGTCCCACTTCTTCTTAGCTAACCTCTTCCTTTTTACACACTCCTGCACTTCCTCATTCCACCACCAAGTCTCCTTATTTACTGTCCTTCCAGAGGACACACGAAGAACTCTCCTACCTGTCTCCCTTATCACATTAAACTAAACGTTTATATGGCTGAGGTGCATAAAAATGTTTGGTTGCTAAGGACTAATGATCTTGGAAGAAGGGCAATCTTTGTGCTCATTTTTCTCTAAAACATCTTTTGAAATTTTTAGCTGAATGATGACAAGAAATGGCATAGCTCGGTCAGTTTTCAAGGTATCGACAAACTTTTTGCTGCATTTTGCAGCTTTGGGCCTCCTCTATCTGACTGTGTAAAAAGCTCATTTTTGGACACAAGAGCCTACTTTCGGTGGAGCGGCTCACAAATGTGAGTTTATTCTTCCAATGATCAGTAGAAATGGATTGCTATCAGATTCTTTTAAAATCCAGAGAATACCACCATATTTTTCAAACCATAAGGCGCATTAAAAAGCCTTTAATTTCCAAAAAAATTTGGTGGTGCACCTTATAATCCGGTATGCCTTGTGTGGATGGAGCTGCACGGCTCTCTCTCACTAGTACCGTCAGAACCCAAGTCCAAATACCGGCATTACTGGTATCATGGTCAAGTGACTCGCTGGGCAATGGTGGCCTAGTGGTATAGTGCACTGGATCACTGATCCTAAGGTTGGGGGTTCAAGTCCCCATCTCCACAAGGTTGTCACTGTCCCCCCCAATGCAGCTAACTGGGCTATCAAAGGCATTTTTGCCCCTTACTAAAGGGCTGTGTCAGGAAGGGCATCCGACTTAAAAATCCATGCCAAATCAAACATGCGAATCAAATGATTCGCTGTGGAGACCCCTAAAAAAAGAGAAAAAGCCAAAAGGAATAGAAGTCATCAAGTGATTCGCTGAGTACAGTAATGCATTAGTGGGTGGCTGAGAGAAGTTCTGGTCACGAGACCAAAAGACTTTTTCCACCAAATCTCCGTCTCTACTGAACATCTCTCTTGTTTAAGGATGCTTCTGCGTCTCAGTACGCTCAGCTGGGTTAATGGGAGTCTCACATTCATTACCGGATAAAGCACTGCTACAGGTGTCCTCCTGAGACCTTCCTGAATTTACAGTTACACTGATACAGATTCTTAGGAGTAATGACCTCCGTTCTGTAATGAATACAATACAGTGGTACCTCAGCACTCAAACGCTTTAGAGGTCGAACAAATCGGAATTCGACCAAAAAATCCGGGATTTTTTTGTCTCGGAAGTTGAACAAAATCCGGAAGCCAAACGCTAAAAAAGCACGAGAAAAAACGAGACTGAGAGGGAGGGAAAATGCACGCTTTCTGAAAGTCTGGAAGTTGTTGATACTATGTATCACCCTGATAAAGCTAAAGCTAGCAGAGCTGTGAACACCTTTAACGATAAGGTCATGAGCCACTTCTGTAAGGTTCTGAAAAGAAGGCAGAAACAAGCCACGTTAGAAATGTTCTTCAAGAAAAGAAAGATACATCCTGAAGAAGAGTCATCCTTGCCAAAGCGAGTAGCCAGAGAAAAAACACCTTTGGCTGATTCACCTGAAGCTGTTATGGAAGGGGAACCCCCTCCTCTTTCCCTCTCCAACATTTACGTATGCCAACTGTTCACCACTACAAATGTAAAAATTCTCATCTTTATTGTTCTTCTGCTTTAACTGTACTGTGCTTTTTATTTTAGTGTGTTATGGTCTGTGTTGCCAGAGACTCTGGTTTTGGCGGCTCTAACTCTCTCTTTATGCATGCAGGTGCTGGAGAGGGGTGTGGCGCTAAGCACACACACACCTGATTCCACTCAGCAATCACCGGGCTATAACACAGACCATTCACTGATATTGCGCCTTATAATCCCGTGCAGCTTATGACAAGAGAAATAGGTTGAGTTCTCTTTCGTTCTTTCTTTTTTTTTTTTTTTAAACCTCGGACAGAACCGTAATTTGGCAACTACGAAATCACAACAAATCAGCCAACAAGATATATTTCCATTGCAATTAGTATATACAGTCATTCCTTGAATATCGCGGATAATGTAGACCAGACCTGGCCATGATATTCAAAAAAACGCGAAGTAGGAACGCCCCTCTCATTTTCGCGTCTATACAATATCAGGAAGTGTATATTAAACATTACAAAGTTATATGCTTATGTAAATACTGTAATGTATTAATATTTAAATAGAATTTATATATAAATACATTAAGTACTGTACTCACCTTTGACAATAGCTCTTCTCTGCTTGATCTTAATCTTAGTTTTTTTTATGTAACGCACGGTAGATTCATTTATGCTGTAAGGGCATGCTACATGGGCATACGTATTGCCCACCGTCAGCATATCTAGCAACTTCACTTTTTGGGTCACTGTCATCATATTTCGCTTTTTCTTGGGCTCATTGGATGCCTTAGATGGTGCAAGACGTTCACAAACACTATAAGATGACAAAATCACAAAAAATCCTGCGGGAATGTGCGAGGCTACAGCGTCGCTGTTCTAAGCCAATCAGCTTGCGAGATTGAACTGAGTGGGTGGTCCCTGCCTGAACTCAGGAGGAGGGGCACTTTAGTCTGTTGTTTTGTAAACAATGGACGCAGCCTGCCTTGGGTCTCTGCCTTCCGATTGCGTACATGCGAGTTTCAGCACAAATTTTTAATTTTTGATGAATATTTTTTACATTTTATTTTTTATTAAAATTCCGTGACGTACCAAGACCGCCAAGTTCAAATTGCGAAGTGGCAAAGGATGAATGTAATTAGCATTGATTAGGGAACTGCCATAGGTAAAAAACAAAGAGAAAAACATGAATGAATAAACAAACACCAATAAAGGCACACTCTTATAGAACATGTTGAAAAGAACATGGCAAAAAAGCAGCTCAAAACATGTAGGCCTACACTTTGTGGTCATAATGGCCTTTTCAGGTAACAACAATGGTATGGTATTAAACCTCCACCTATTTTTATAACAAAGAGCTCTGGCTACCAATTATGATTTTTTTTTCCAGGTATGACATCTTCCAAGTTTCTTTATCAAACTGGAAATATATTTACAATCTACACAAGAAAGACTCCTCACACCATATGGCCAGGCACTGCTATGCTGACAAACCTTAACCATAAATCTAAGACACATTTTAATGGCCTGCTGCCAAGATTGAAGCAAAATACACAACTACTGTGTTCTCCTGCCAAAAAGTCACTGCTAAATGAAAAATTATTGAAATATTATCTGATAGTACCACAAAGTATTTTTTAGTGCAACCCTAACCACTTTCTAGATATCAACTTCTAAAACGTTTTTGAGGTGCCCTTTGGGTGGGCAGATCCACAGTCACTAGGGGTCTTGATGAAAACCAGGATTTTTGTAAGACTATTTAAAGAAATAAAATAGGTTTTGGATGTTAACTGATAGCTCAATCTATAACAGATTAAACTATTTCATGTAGACAAGATTCCACTGAACACTCATCAGGAATATCAGTGATTGGTCAGGATGTTTTCTTAAAGGCATCCATATCATCAGTTTTAAAAACCCTGCAACAATGGCCAGTAACCTCATAACCTGTGCAGAGAGGTTGTTACCCGACCAAAGGCATTCATTCAAATGCTTTATGTGAATGACTACATTAAAAGCCGGCATCATTTTGCAAGCTGTTTAAAACTCTGCTTAGTCATTTGCATCATGTTTGGCTCTCTGGTTGTTGTGGTTTTCCAGTGGCTGAATAGAGGCCTTGTGGACACTGTGCGGATATTTATTGGTGTATGAATGTTGAGCAAGCCTCTGATTGGTTGCGTGGGATTGTGAGAAGGGTTGGCTGAGTTCTTGGCCCCCCTGCAGCCTGAGACTCATTAGCACAGCAGGGCCTGGTCACATCAAAGCACTGCCGAAAGGTCAAACATTCCACTGGAGCAACCCAGTCAGCAGGCCCGGCTGCTCCTACCGACCAAAACACACACACGCACATACACACGTACAATTAATTAATAAAAACCCAGCATGGTTGAACCAACCTCTCTCAAAAAGCCACACAAGCAGATCTGAGAAACAAGAGTGATCATCTTCACTGATCTCTACAGCCACTGTGACCTCAACAAAGCACAAATGAATGAACCAGTGGTTACTCCCTCTTCTTGGCTAGTGCCAACTTTCTATCTGAGCTATTTATAGCAGTCATTCTCAGCAGCTGTAACACACTGCATTCATCCATTTAGTGGAGCTTTACTGCTGAACGTGCTACTAAATGATCTCTGTGTGTGTATGTGTGTGTGTGTGTGTGTGTGTGTGAATAAAATGTACTCTGGGACAATAATTGCTTCCTAGTAGTTTCTCTAGTTAACCACTTCCTAACATTCAATGATAGAAAGTGAAGAGGGGCAGAGTGGATGAAGTGGAGTGAGACAGGGGGGTGCTGTTAAACACCTTCTGGCAGACACAGAGTTGGTGGTGCTGAGGAAGAGGGAGGGACGTGCCTGCTGTGTGTTGATAGTGCTGCATTCTTGTTCACACAGGTACTCAGCAGTCTGCATGTGAATGCCTGTCAGTCTGGATTTGTGGAAACGGGTGGTGGTGGGGGGGAATGGAGCCCGCAGTTGGCTTTATACCCCTACCAGCATGACGGCCTCTCTTTCCCTTACACTTGATCCTCTCATTCCCTGTCCTCACAGAGCAGCAGGGCTGGTTTCAGGTTAATGTTTGACAAACAGTGATGACACGATGGTACAGCCGTGCTCAAAATAATATCAATGTGCTTAAAAAAAAGTGAACAACGCTCAATTTTTTTTCTAATAGCTTTTATTTCCAAAAACTCAAATGCATTGGGAACACTACACATTCTACTCCAAGACAAAACATGAAGAAAATTTATGTTAAAGAAATAGCAGTGTCTGCATTCTTCTTTACAAACTCAAACATTTACTGAATAAACTGAAAAAAAAAGTTTAAGATTTTGCTTCTTTTGAATGACTGAACTAATATTTAGTTGTATAACCACTGTTTGAGAACTGATGCACATCTATGTTGCTTAGAGTCAAACAACTTCTGGTACCTGTGAACAGGTTTTCCAGCCCGGGATGACTGGACTGCACTCCACAGTTCTGTATTTCTTGGTTTTGCCTCAAAAACTGCATTTTTGATGTCACCTCAAAAGTTTTCTATTGGATTAAGGTCCGGGATCGGGTCGGCCGCTCCAGAACGTCAATCTTGTTGATCTGGAATCAAGATGTTGCCCGTTTACTGGTGTGTTTGGTGTTGTCGTCTTGTTGGAACCCATTTCAAGGGCATTTCCTCTTCAGCATAAGGCAGCATGATCAAGTATTCTGATGTATTCAAACTAATCTACGATCCTTGGTGTGCGATAAAGTGGCTCGACACTGTAGTATGAGAAACATCCCCATATGATGTTTACACAGTCATGATTCTGCCACCACCATCTTTCACTGTCTTCACAGTGTGCTGTGGGGCTTGTGTTCAGTGGGGTTTATCTGTTAAACTGTCTCCGGCTACAAGACCCAAAAAGAACAATCCTACTTTCATCAATTCACAAAATGTTAATGCGTTTCTCTTTAGGCTAGTCAATGTGATCTTTGGTAAATCATAACCTCTTCAGCACACATCTTGTTTTAAAACAAGGGACTTTGCAGAGGCTTCTTGCCAATAGCTCAGCTTCACAGCGTCTTCTAATTGTAACAAGACTCACAGGTAACTTTAAACCATCTATGATCTTCCTGGAACGGATTGTTGGTCGTATCCTTGCCATTTTGGCTCTTGCATCCATTCGAATGGTAGGTTTTCATTTTCTTCCACATCGTTCAGGTTTTGGTTGCCATTTTAAAGCATTTGGAATCATTTTAGCTGAGCAACCTCTCATTTTCTGCACTTCTTTATGTTTTCCCTTCTCCAATCAAGTTTTTAATCAAGGTATGCTGTTCTTCTGAATAATTTCTGGAACAACCAACTTTTTCTCAGAATTTCAGCGAGAAATGCACTAAAACCAGCATGTACACCATCTGCTGCCTTCTTTCCTTAAATAAGGGCAATAGTTTGCACCTGTTATTCAAAGACTGCATGACCTCACCAACTGAACGGCACACTGCTATTATCTTGAACATGCCCCTTTCAATTAGTGATTCAATTATATAAAATCAACAGCATGCATCTCATGATTGTTGGGTCTGTTGGATTCTATTTACTCTACTACACCTGCTAGTACATTATTTGTCACATAGAAATATAATTTCTCCCAAAACCAGTGATTGATGAGGTTACTGATGTCTGGACTGCTATTATTTTGAACATAAATGTATGTGTACGGATTTACCTTTTTCCTTTTGGCTTTCGCCCTTTTTTTCAGGGGTCGCCACAGCGAATCATCTGATTCGCATGTTTGATTTGGAATAGATTATGTCGGATGCCCTTCCTGACACAACCCTTTAGTAATGGGCAGAAACACGCTGATGGATATGCAGCTACTCTTTACAAAAGTCAACAATGGTTCTTTTACATGCCTCAGACCATAGACAGTGAGAGACATGGCCAGCCATTGATAACCCAGTTAGCTGCACTGGGGGGAACATTGACAACCTTGTGGAGAGTGGGACTCGAACCCCCAACCTTAGGATCAGCGATCCAGTGCCCTTTACTACCAGGCCACCACTGCCATGTGTATGGATCTACACCAGGGGTCGGCAACCTTTACCATTCAAAGAGCCATTTAGACCCATTTTTTACATTAAAGAAAACACTGGGAGCCACAAATCCTTTTTTGACATTTAAAATCAAATAACGCTGCATATAATTTTTTTCCCTTTTTCTTTCATGTTAATATAAAACAACAATGTGTTGCATTGATTTAAACGACTGCAGAGACAATTAAATTGCAATTCTGCTTGCAACAAAAACATTTAGATTTAAAAAAAAAATCTCCAGCCTCCCCGCGACCCTAATTAGGATTAAGCAGTTCAGAAAATGAATGAATGAATGTGTCAGAGTCCTTCTTGTATTTTTATAAAGAATATCTATCCCACAAAGCATGGGACGGGGAACAGCCAGATGTGTTAATGGGTTGGGTATCTACCTCACCATCACGCCCTTCGTGGGATCTTCCGTTTCTTTATTTGTTATATTAATGTTGTTTTGTCATAGTTTTAATTTACAAAAATAACAACAACACAGAAAAGTATATGAAAAGTTATTTTAAGGAGGAGTCTGCTCAACATTCTTTTAAATTATATTAATGCTTCGTGCTGCACTGACCGATCCATGCTCAGAGTGGAGACTGAACCACACCTAGTTATTTATTTTGTCACTGTGAGGACAGTTATTTAACTCGGAGATTGCTGTGTATAAACAAATCTCATCCAACGTCTCTTACTTCAGCTGTGATTTCCGTTCCTGGATTACAAACCCGGTGGCAGAAAAAATCTCTCTCAATGTGCTGCTGCTTGCCATGAGCTCTTTTAGGGCTCTTTATATTTCTTTGGTGTGGCGGGGTTATTTTGTGTGTGTTCTTGTGGACACACACACAAAATCACCCGCCCATAACAAATAAATATCCGCCCACACCGACCCTTAATTTTCATCAATGTAATTTTCCACCCTAAAAGAGCATTGGAAGGGAACCCACATCATTCAGGTGAAAAACCCTAGATTGGACATTACTGTTTCAATTCTGAAGTGGAGCCATCTTGGTGAGATCACATTACTGTTTAACACTTAAAGCAAGGTGATCTCACCAAGATGGCTCCACTTCAGAATTGAAACAGTAATGTCCAATCTAGATTTTTTTTCTTTTCTTTTGATGATCAGTGATTGGTGGAGTAAATGTGAGTGTGCCATGTGAGTAAATAAGCAGCTTGTGGTGCAGCCGTCGGCCACCGTAAACTACAACATTATTTTGAAAAGCCATGGAGCCACACCAGAAAGGTGAAAGAGCCGCATGCGGCTCTGGAGCCGCAGGTTGCCGACCCCTGATCTACACAAACATGAAAAACTGGAGAGATGAAAAGATATCTGTTACAAGATAGTGACCTAGCTTGAAGAGACAAATCAAGGGGAAAAACCCCACACCACTGCACTGCTGTCTTCCTGATCATGTGTTCAGTAACAAATCCATCATGACCTTGTCATACTCAGGCTCGGATATGCTGAGGAATGTACGACTTAATTCACAGATGTCAAATATCTTCTAAGAATGTGTTTTGTTTTTAATTTCAAACATTTATTATACATTGAAGGTGCGTGGATGTTGCTGAATAGTCCCGGAGATTATTTAACTTGTGACATCCACCAAGATGGAGATGTACATTTGTTTTGGATTACGTGGGAACATAAAACGCAAACTAAATCAAGATTTTTTTAGTTTGTGTGTGTGTATTCTAACCATAACAGAAGAAATTCAGATAAAAGCAGCATACTCCTCAAGCAGAGCTAAGTGCTGTGTAGCAGGCATGGGTGTTTTTTTTTTTTAACTCTAAAAATATTAGTACTTACAGAAATTTAAGAAAACCATCGAAATTGCATGCTTTTAAAATCAATCCAAAGTTTTAGTATACATGGCACGAAACCATAAGAAAAGCAACCTTCCTGGTTTCCATTTTAAAGGGCAACAGTGATGACCTGCTCGAAGGGATTGGGAAAAACCGCCAGCATCTTTTGTTTTGATTTAACCATTATCCACTTGAATGCAAGACAATCTCAATAATTAGAGCAGCACATCTCTAAAATAAAATTGACAGTATCCTGGTAACTCACTAACGCAGGAATGAAAGAGCAAAGCAATGTTTATTTCTTGTGGTAGGGGATATAACCATCTGTCTCACCATGAATAACTCCGGTAAGCATTTATGTAACATGCCAGTATCGAAAAGTGTAATATAAATCAACTAATCTCCATGCTTCTGGTTTCAACAATGGTCCAATTCATTAATTTCTTGGTCTCACTTGTTTTAAAACTACAAAACGTTGGTACAGGTCATGTACACTCTGACCAGGGGGGTGGGGGGGTCCAGTCTGTGGGAAACTTGTGGATAACTTGTTGCCTCATTATATTTAACATGACTACACTAGCCCGTCACTCCGAGAGGTCCTAGTAGGCAAGCTGTAGCATAAAAATAGACACCACTGCATGTTTGCCATCTGTGTCTTCTCTATTGAGACATACAGTTTCAATCAGGTGGTGACTGGCTCATTATTGATGTTTTCTTGAAATATTCATTTTCAATGACAGATTAGCTATTTACAACTGGTCAGGATTAAGGTTAGTATGTAAATACTAACATGCCGTTGCCTACAGGGCCTGTTTTTTTATTGGGGGGGGGGGGGGTCTCTGGGTGAAGTGATAAAACTGGATGCAATTAGTCATCAGTCTACCCCAGGTACAAATTGTTTTGTTGGACAATGACAAAAAGTGCAAAAAGCACCTGCCTTACACACTTCTTCTGGTTTGAAAATAGTATTAAAAAAAAAAGCACACATAGGATAAAAATCATCAACGGGTCCATCCTCTACAGCAATGCACCACTTCTCATTTCCTAAACAGTGAAGTATCCAACTTCACAGGTTTTACATTTCTCACAATTAATCAGTTCCTAATTAATTTCCATTACATTCTGATATAAAAGAGCAAGCATGAACAGACGAGCGTGAGATGCAAGGATGATGAACAAAGTAAAGCACCAAAAGAAAATTTTCTGCATTCATTGCATTCTGCAGTGCTTCTTGGTTAATCAAAAGATATTATGGAGCTTTGCAACAACGCGTTATGTTTAATAAAAAGGGAAAGGCAATGAAAAGCTCATTCCATTTGTACTTGTGGCCTTGGGCCACCTGAGGAAAGACCTCCCCTTTCAGTCTCCACCCACAATCATCCTCCACAAAAGCCTTTATGTCCAGGTGTGTAATGTGTCTTAGGTACTAAAAAAAACCCAAAACAAACAAAAAACAAATAAATTAATAATTCTGACTTGCTTAACAATATATTCTTCATCAAATAGCTATTGTGTCATTGTTCTGCCAAACAAGGGCACGCAGGCACGCACGCACGCACGCACAAATAAATAAATAAATAAAAAGGCAAAAAGGACACTGTCCTAAAACACTCCCTTTGCTCCTTCCTCTGGGGTCGGCTTTAGCGGGTAGGGCAATGTTCCACTACTAACAGGCTGCATTGTGGAGGATTAGCTAGTTAGCCCCAACACAACTGCTTTTCAGGCTGGGATTATCCAGTGACACACACACGCACACAAAACAAAATATTTTTTCCCCACCCTCTTATGACGACAGTGTACATCAACAAGCTCTTGAAGATTCACGAGCACCTCCCCCAGCTGATACTTTTGAAGGAGCGCCTCAGTGACTTGTCAGGGGCCAAAGCAAATGAAACACAGCCCAATGTGGCATGAGGCCAATCACAATGACTGAAGGATGTGCGCAAGGTTTTTGTTTTCTTTTGCCAAAATGCGTTTTTTTTTTTTTTTTAAGGCAATGAAGAATGAGGGCTGAAAGGAGATGAACCCCCCACAGGCCAAGAAATAAGAGCTGTACGGTTTCCCTATTGTTTGTACCTGCTGTAAAAAACTGAAAACAAGGCAGATGGTACAAGATGTGTACTTGAGCCACCTATGCGCTTTGTTTTTGAAATACTTTGAGTTGAAAGTCAGAATTTCTGAGGAATAATTAAAAAAAAAAAAAGTCAAAATTATTAAGGGCGGGGTGTCAGAGCCATAATCAGAGTTGAATGTCAGTATTATTAAAATGGATGACATGGGTGCGCTGAAGCTGGATTTCAAATTTGTTTTTTTCATTTATTAGCATGATCAGTGCACAGGCTAACTGAAACCGATTTGGCTTTCTTCCTTCAGAAAGTTTAAGTGTCAGGGTTTCAGTGTCAATTCCTAAAAGGGACGATGAATTTTATAAAAAATAAATAAATAAAAATGAATGCCTGAATTGGGGAAGCTGTAGATGATGGGACTTAATTGCTTCTGTAAAATTATGACTGACAGTTTTGAGAAATTTCCCATGTCAAATTGATATGCTGTGTGTACGTGGTGTGTTGGCAGCATAAATTGCCCCTCATCTCTCCAACAAGAACATGTTATAGTCACAAATTCTACCATATGACCTTGCTATTAATAATTAGATCAAAACATCAATGTGTGTTAGTATTTTAGAAAATATACCATTATCCTATACACTGCTCTTAAATAAATTCAAACACTTTCCTCACTGCATCAATACTTTGATTTAAAAAAGAGAGAGAGAGAGAAAAAGTAGTAATTCTGCTGCGAAGAGGGATCAGGGAGCCTAGTGGCACAGAAGTACCCAGATCAGACACATGCATGCACACACATGCTCACACTCTTGCTGAAAACTTTTGAGCATTTCATCATCCTGCATCCAAGGAAAGACGAGGATAAACAAAAGAAACACCATCTCCCAGACTCTGGCATCAGCAGAGAGAGGAGATGCGGAACAACTGTATACTAACAAGAAGCAGAAGGACAAACAAAGTAACTGAGGAAGAGATAAAGTGAGACAACAGAGGGAAAAAAGTACAAAGTGAAAAAGAAAAATAAGTGGCAGAGATGGTACAAGGGGGGGAGGCAAAGTGCATAAGGGGTTTCTGGGTCTACGAATACAGCTCCATTAGCTGAAAGCCAGGACAACATATTGACTAGAGACAAGAAATGTGACAAAGATATCATATCTGAAGACATGTGATTGGTTTAGTAGACCAAGAGCAAATCAACATTGCTCATTATTATAAATTCAACATTTAAAAACAAAATGTCTATTTAATGCTTGCAAAATAAAACCCCCTCAAATCAGTAGCTTCCAAAGAAAATAAATAAAAGTTAAATTTTGCAATCGTATGATACAAAAATATGACACTAATGTTCAAAAGAAAATTGTACTATGATCACGAGAGTGATGCTGAAGTTTATATTTCGTATTCTATCTATATTGTGCCACTCTAATAAAGAGTTCAACTCATTCTACTAATAACAACTGCCACCACCACTTCTGAGTACCTCAGACAGGTGCTACAGTACCAGTAAATCTGTGACCAACTACAAGAGCTTACTGGACAAACTTGACTTATGCAAGGCTCAAATCAATAAGCAAATAGGCCAATAAAGCAAAAGCAGGGACTCAGATGAAAGAAAAACATCAAAAAGCATCTAGGTCTATTTGCTTGATGAACCTTAACAATAACTGCTACCTGAAGAGCACTGCCTGGTTATTACCTAAAGTGTACACTATATACCAACATTCTAAAGTGGGGAGAAAGGGCACAAGGAAATTATTGAATGTTTATAATTCATATCCAGGGTTTAATTTTCCAATAATTTAATTGAAAACAAACAAAAAAAATTCAATCATTCTTTGTTGAATGTGGAGTGTTTTTAAATTATACAGTTATGCTATAACAACACCTTAAGTCACAAATCATTTCATAGATATTACAGATATAGCAAGATCTTTCTACTTTCAATGGATTTGAGTAGAACAGTGTGACATAGAATGTAAAATTAAACTCCTTTCATTTTAGTAACATGTTGTGTAGTATTATTTACAGACGTCTTTCAGGAGCACTGAAGAAATTCAAATGAATGTTTTCCAAGTAGTCAAAAAATGTTTCTGGTACATTTCAGGCACATTTGTATAGAGTTAATGCTGCTGAAAATGTTCCACTCCTGAAAGGCAGTACACGGGGTGTGTAGATGCATGCAATACAACAAGCTGTGTTTCATGTGATCTCTCCAATAATCAGTGCATACCAAAAAAAAACACAGAAGTAACACACAAACATTTCACTTCTATCCTTGGTGACCTTACCGCTACATTAGAGATAAAGAAAGTGCTGAACACAATCACTTCTATTTTAAATTATGACAATAAATGAAAATGAAACTACACCTGCATTTTTCAGCAACCAGTGCCCATTTGCACAACAAAAGTTTTACACTCGGGCACTGAGGAGGCAGCTGCAAGTTACTGCAAATGGTTCGGATTTTTTTTTTTTTTTTTTGTGAATTTACAAAACTTTATTTTAGAATTTCATAATAAGTTTATTATCAAAATGTAAATTATAAATATTAGATATCAAAACGGCCGAATCTCCACTTACATTTGAATACCATGAGACTGATCACAACTTGGGGGGGGGGGGAACAAAAAAACCTGGTTTTGCCACTGTTTGCCAGCTTGCTATAAATCACTCTGCATACATAATATGACGCAATAACATTCCCAAAAAATGGATAATTTTCTCAAAAATGTTGATGATGGCGATAACCCTGCTCCAGCAAAGGTACCGAGAGTAAACAGTTTTTATTTTGTTTGTTACAGCTAGAGTGCCAAAAATAGTTAAAGATACAGTACTTTATTAATCCCAGACAGAAATTCGCAATATAATCTGTAGGGTGTTTTTGTGTTATACTTCTTCACTCATTTTTTTCCATGTAATTGGAAAGGTGGTCCTCAAATTTTTTTTTCCCCCCCAATCATCGATGGCCCTCAAGTTACAAAGGAACCACTGCTCTAGATCATGATACATATCGAGCATCATACAAATCATTTCTAAATCATGATGCAGTTTCTATATTCTGCTCCTACATCAAACCCATGTGTGATAAGCCCTGATTCGCAATGAGGATGCCTGCATCCTTAAAAAAAAAATAAACAAAACCAGTGCATCAGATCACCTCATTTCTCTCATTATTACAATTTAAAATGCATGTGGAGCTTTACCCTCATCTAATTGTGCCAACATTGCAAAAATCACCTGATTCAAAATGCAACAGGATGCCAAAGGATCTATAAAAATCCCCCAGAATTATTTTTCCTGGGAAAGTACTGCGTCCTGTCCACACTTATCCTCCAGATGATTTAACTTGGATATGTGCACTGTCTACTTCTTGCTGAATGCTGCTGCAACAAGTTTAGTTAGGAGTTTCTCTCTTGTTTGCATTTACCTTTAATCAAGTGTGTGAATTCAGGTGCGCTTCATTCACGTTTTTAATAAAACCTTAAGCCATATGCTTCGGACTCGCACGTTAAAATGCCAATGATTGCACCTCCAAACATCAGCTGAAGATAAATATGGGGACCACTGCATGTGTAATTGGGGCATTGTGTCTCTGTTTTCTGCTCTGTTGAACGACAACAGGATATGCTGCTTCTGTCGTGAACTTCTTGTGGCAACAGTGAATGAGTGTGTGTGTTCCTCAGTACGTGAGAGTCATGAGTGCTCAGGTAACCAGGACCCTAATCACAAGCCACACATAATTGCTCTGATGGATTTCATCCTGGAACGGGAGAGGGGAAAAAAAAAGATAGTCTTGCTCTCTTATTTTCTCTTCCCTCATCATCATCCTCCTTCTAACACACACAACTCTCCTCCCCCTCTTTTCTAATCCCCCCTCCACCCACTTCTCCCTCTCTTTTGCTCACGAACAGCAGCCAAGACTCTCCATCTAGTCAGAGGCAGGAGGCTTTGAAGAGATCAAAGGCAAGGCCGCGAGCAGTGCGGCACTCTGGGAATACAGTGAGCCTCTCTGCTCCTCAGCCCCATTTTCCAGAGTCATGTCGGATTGCAGCTGGATTGCATTCCGCCGGTTTTCTTAATGCTCTTGGTTTTGACTTTGACATCAGTGACACCCCCCCCCCCCACACACACACACACACACTTCTTCAAAACAAGACTGAGACAGCAAGGGGTGGGGGTGATATAAAAGAGTGTAAAAAAAAAAAAAAAAAAAAAAAAAGAAAGAAAGGCAAAAAGAAAACCCGTGCGGAATAAAGAGAATGTGAGAAGTATGCGCTAGGGTGAGAGGGAGGGAGAGGGATCGACAGAGTGATTTTTATTTTCACAACTCCATAATTGGGCAGTTCAAAGGAATTGGGGGGGGGAGCATTTGTTTTCAATTCTGTGGCCAATATGAAAGGAGCGACAAACTTTTATGAGTTTTCCAAAAATTAAAGACAGACTTTCTTTCACATTCAAAGAACAGGCCAATTTCTCTTTTTTTTCATGATGGAGACCACACAAAAATGAACTGATAGCAAGCTGCAAGAGAGAGCGAGAGAGAGAGACAGACAGAAAAGGGGGAAGAGACTTGAATTTGCTGTTGAAGTCAAAAAATGAGTGAGGGGGTGGGGGAGCTGTATCCATATATCCATTAAAGCAGTAGGCTAATAAAGCCTGGTGGCACCAGTCCCTTTGTACTGCAATTCAGCCGAGGCCAGAATAAAACTCTTACAGTACAGAGCACGAATACTTCAGTGCTGCCGGCTCCAAGTGTGCACGAGCCTCTTTAACTCACACACCCACGGAGACAAGCGAAAAAATAATGAGCTTCTGAAAAGGAGTGAAGTTAAAAAAGAAAGAACTCCAACTTTGTGCTGCAGTCGCCATTGATCATCTGTGCTGCTGAGGGGACATGGGACTGCTTATTCCAACATCTGAAGTTCAGAAGAGGACTGGAATTTAAAACACACACACACACACACCTCCCACCGAGTCCTACATCTGTCATTGCACAAGTCCTCAGCTCAAGCATCTCCTTTATCATTATTGCATCCGACATCACACATGTCAAGCATTCACGTTTCTGTCACTGTACAATACACAAAAATCACCAAAAACAAGCTGAATCCGTCCCAAGTTACCGATCAGTACCCTGAACACAGGATTAACGTCAAAGTGGATGTCGCTTTGCACTAGACAAATGTTCAGCATGAACAGAACAGAATTTTTGGTCATCTGAGGAAACCATGAGAGTGAAACCAACAAAAGCAAACATGCAGTATAAACACTTGGGTCTGTCTGACAAATGAGTGGAAACAGCACGGGCCAGAGCAGGCGCCTTGTCGGGCGTTTACCCGAGGTCTCACGTACACACGAAGTCACAACTAGAAGTCATGTGAACACAGGCACAAAACAGAACAAAACCCAGAGCAACTAAT
Source organism: Plotosus lineatus (assembly GCA_024760905.1). NCBI lineage: Eukaryota > Metazoa > Chordata > Actinopteri > Siluriformes > Plotosidae > Plotosus > Plotosus lineatus. Next base: position 28,045,882 of record CM045736.1, read on the forward strand.
AATCACATGCAGACTTGAGTCCTGAGGAATGACAAATCGGGAGACCTTGGAGGTCAGGAGAGAGATAGGCTAGGCATGCTAGTTACTTCATCAGAGGCTTTTTTTCTGTTGCAAACAACCAATCTACTATGATAAACGATAAATAATGTGCATCACAATATTTAGGCTTGTGAACAAAGTGTCAGTAAGGAAGTACACAAGCATAAAGAAAATACAGCATGTATATGTACGGTCTCTCAAAATAACTTACTTAAAAATGGAAATTATCTTTCACTCATTTACCAAACTGTTTGATCATATTGAGTCACAGTGAGGCTGGAGCCTATCTCAACTGAAATGGAACAAAAGGCAGACTACACCCTGAGCAGCACACTGGTCCATTGCAGCGCAAAACACAAAACCATTGACATCTACGATTGATCTAATTTGCATGGTCTTTGGAAGAAGCCAGAGTACCCAGAGGCAACCGACAGAAGCACAGGGAAAATACGGAAGCACCAAATATAAGCACCCAAGCCTGGGAATCGAAACCAGAACGTTCTTGCAGTGAGGGGACATGCCAACTGTTAAGTGACCGTGCTGCAAAAAGAGAGTTATGATTAACAAAATATAAAGATACAGTGGCTTAAATAGGGTTCCAATTCCCATGATACTCCAGAAAAGTGTTGCTACATTCGAAAAAAAAAAATTAATGTGGGATGGGGAAAATTCCATAAAAAGATCTAAAAATGACAGATTTGTATTTTGATTGGCATAACAGCGCTCTGATTATCAAGCCATACTGACAGCCTCGTGATAACTGAACAACTGTCTATTTCCTTGGAATGTTTTTCTGGTAAACAATGCCGAACTAACCATGTACAAATTAAGACACGATGGAACCCGATTTTCAGTGCAAGTCGGAACATAACATAAAATATACTGAAAAGTACTGTACATACAGTGCTATAATAAAATGTAACAGTTAATGACAAAAAAAGTATTAAAAAACAATTCCTTACCACAAGAATGAAATACAGTAAGGGAGGGAGAGACAGGCTTATTGTGCTGGAGAAGCTGGGGCAGGTGAGCTTGGAGTAGTAGATGCATCTGAGGTAGAGGGTACAGGATCTGTTGCAGGCCTCTCTACCTTCTTAAAATACTGCTCCAGGTTAGACTGGACAGACAGCAACCTCTTCTCATCTAAGATCTCCTTGTAGCATTGCATCAAATCCATGATGCCTCTGGAAACCCTAGTGAACCTTTCCAAGTTGGGATCCTGAGCGTCAAAAGTTGCCAACACTTGCTGCATCTCATGCGCCCGAAACTAGTTTGTGTTTGTTTACGTAACCGCGTAAGACGTAATGACGGGTAATATTTTAAATATTTTTCTGGGGGCGCATTCGTAACCACGAAACGGTGTACGTCGGGACCGGTGTAATTTTGAGTTTAGCGTGCTCTCTGTAGTAGGAGACGTACCTACATAGTACGCTGACGTAATACGCTACTTACGCATGACGCTGCGTCTATTGTTTACAAATGACAGACTGAATGTGTCCCTCCTTCTTCCCAGTTCACCGCGTGTTACTGTGTTAAGACATCGTCTCTGTGATCTTTGTGTTTACAGTGTTTTGCGGTCTTTTGTAACACTAAAGCAAATATGGTTGGTCAGAAGCGTAAGCCTACTAGTGATAGTGGTAATCAGAAAAAGCAGAAAGCCATCTCATTAGAAACGAAGATGGCTATTATCAAGAAAATCGATGGTGGAAAACATGACTGTTGCACGTTTCATCCAAATGGCTTCGTCGACCATCGGAACCATTTACAAGCAGAAAGATCGCATCCCAGAGCATGTTAAAGGTTGTACAGTTGGCCCCCAAATTACGAAATTAATCCGTTCCAGAGCCATTTTCGTATAGCGGGGATTTCGTAAGTAGGGTTCGTATTTTACATGTTAAACGCCTAATTTGTTCCAACTCTCCAGTCCTTGGACTGGATAAACCCCATAAAACCTTTAAAAATTATAAAAGTACACCAATTTTGTATGACGTGTGTTAAAAGTGAAAGAAAATTATTTATTAAACCATTTTATTAACATTTATTAATTAAACCATCATTAAACATTTTTATTAACGCATACACACACACCTCTCTCTCTCTCGCGCGCGCGCTGCGGGCCACACCTACAAGACGTGGAATTCAAAGCGCATTCCCTGCTTGACAAACTCGACTTTAATTTGATTTAATTAATTAATTAAATTTAATTAACCAACTTAAAAAAACTAAAAACTAAAGCGTTATTCCTTCTCTCTCTCTCTGTCTGTCCGTCCCGCACGGGCGCATTGCGGCCCATGCCCACAAGACATGAATTCAAAGTGCATTCCCTTGACCATTTACTGAATTAAAACAACTTAAAAAACTAATCTAAAAATTAAAGCGTTATTCCTTCTCTCTCTCTCGCGCGCGCACTGCGGGCCACACCCACAAGACGTGAATCCAAAGTGCATTCCCTGCTTGACAAACTCAACTTTAATTTGATTCCTTGAGGGATTGAGATGCCAGATAAGCTCAAATGCACCCAAATTTATTAAACATTTACTGAATTAAAACAACTTAAAAAAAACTAAAGAGTGAAGCTTCCTTCTGTCTCTATCTGGGAGGCCAGTGGGGCGGGATGTTGAGAGACAGCCAATGAGAGAGCAACTCGCGGGTCGTGTGAAATTTTGATTGACCCGTTTAAATTTCTTTTAGTAAGAGGGGGTTGTTTCATATTTCAGGGACGGAAACTCAAGAAAATGTTTTTCGTAATCCGTAGATTTCGTGCAAAGGGGTCTTCGTAAATTGGAGGCCGACTGTATTTGATACTGTATTTGATTAAAATGTATCTATTTGAAATTGTTTTGCTTGAATTTAATTTATTTGAAATTAATGTTGATATTATTTGCTATTATTTTGCAATGTTATGTTTAGAATATTTGATTTAGGGGTGTTTTATGGGATACGGTAATGGTGTTTATGGATATATAGTACAGTATGAACGTCATACGTCACCGGAACATACAGTAACAACTTACATTTTAGTTAGGTTCTGGACGGCCGAACGTGAGGTGAAAAAAAAAGTAAGTTGGGGAGCGTCTATATGTATGTGTGTGAGTGTATATATATATATATATATATATATATATATATATGAAAACAAGACGGCTTTATACAGCTGCCAAAAACCCTTAACCCATGATACCAGTTACTTGCAGGAGGAAGCACTTTATCTGGCAAAGAAAGAACTGTCTACCTCAGTGGGAGAACAAACGCATTTTAAAGAGCAATTTGGCCTTATTTATTTATTTTATAAGCATGAAGTGCTCCAAAATCTCCTGATAGCTAGCTGCATTGACCTTGCCCTTGATAAAACACAGTGGACCAACACCAGCAGTTGACATGGCACCCCAGACCATCACTGAATGTGGGTACTTGACACTGGACTTCAGGTATTTTGGCATTTCCTTCTCCCCAGTCTTCCTCCAGACTCTGGCACCTTGATTTCCGAATGACATGGAAAATTTGCTTTCATCTGAAAAAAGTACTTTGGACCACTGAGCAACAGTCCAGTGCTGCTTCTCTGTAGCCCAGGTCAGGCGCTTCTTCCGCTGTTTCTGGTTCAAATGTGGCTTGACCTGGGGAATGCGGCACCTGTAGCCCAGTCCACTGCTTCCACAGGTCCCCCAAGGACTGGAATCGGCCCTTCTCCACAATCTTCCTCAGGGTCCGGTTACCTCTTCTGGTTGTGCAGCGTTTTCTGCCACACTTTTTCCTTCCCACAGACGTCCCAATGAGGTGTCTTGATACAGCACTCTGGGAACAGCCTATTCACTCAGAGATTTCTTTCTGTGTCTTACCCTCTTGCTTGAGGATGTCAATGATGGCCTTCTGGACACCAGTCAGGTCTTACCCATGATTGCGGTTTTGAGTAATGAACCAGGCTGGGACTTTTTAGAAGCCTCAGGAATCTTTTGCAGGTGTTTAGAGTTGATTGGTTGATTCAAATGATTAGGTTAATAGCACGTTTAGAATACCTTTTCATGATATACTAATTTTTTGAGATAGGAATTCTGGGTTTTCATGAGCTGTATGCCAAAATCATCAGTATTAAAACAATAAAAGACCTGAAATATTTCAGCTGGTGTGCAATGAGTCTAAAATATATGAAAGTTTAATTTTTATCAGTACATTACAGAAAATAATGAACTTTATCACAATATGCTAATTTTTTGAGAAGGACTAGTATATATTTCAGCAGAAGCCGGAGTTCATTTATGTACAGAACCAGAAGTATTAATAAAAGCGTGTGGTCTTGAAACTGAAGGTGTGTGTGTAAGTCTTCACGTGTTAGGGCAGTTATAGAAGCCGTATTAATAGCAAACAGAGGGTTTACAGTCCTAGCATGTCGTAAACTGGTAATGCTGCAAATGGCCGGATTGCCGTAAATCGTCTCCGACTCTACGAACCTAGTAATTTTGCCTAGTGATGTTAGCGTGAAAAATGTCTGAATCTCCAGGAGTGGTTCATGAAAAAACATTAAAAAAATCCTTTTAAAGATGATTTTGAAATACTCGATATCAGTTCAGATTCTGAGTCCGAGCAGGACATGGAGTCTGATTCAACTGATGATGATGCTGATGTCACCATGGAGGACTCTTGAATGTTCATACAAGTAGAACAAATAGTCATTATAGTTTAGTTACTTTTAATCTCTCTCCATAGTAGTATTTTTATAATACTTCATTATGACAGTGTCCAAAAATACCTAAATTTTAAATTGGTTAAACAGTCATCACAGATTGGTGCCATCGTTGTTAAATGTTTGTGTTTTTATTGTATTAGATTAAGGTGCTATTTCTATTTTTGTTGTACTTCAGTTTTTTTCTCAGATCTATTTGATCTGCATTGTTTGCAATAGCAAGTTGAATTTGACATTACGATATTATATTTTGTATGAGCAGTATTATATTTTATATTCTTTCTTGTGATTCGCATAGTTTGTGCAAGATGATGCTGATGGTGAGGAAGGTGAAGAAGGCAAAGGCAGAGCAGAAGACAAAGTGGTGGAAGTTGAAAAAGGAAGAGTGTCGGGTTGTCTTCAAGGAGGAGTTGAAACAGGCTTTGGGTGATCAGGAAGTGCTTCCAGATGACTGGACAACTACAGCTAATGTGATCAGGGAGACAGGAAGGAGAATACTTGGTGTGTCACCTGGAAGGAAAGTAGATAAGGAGACTTAGTGGTAGAATGAGGAAGTGCAGGAGTGTGTACAAAGGAAGAGGTTAGCTAAGAAGAAGTGGGACATTGAGAAAACCGAAGAGAGTAAACAGGAGTACAGGGAGACACAGCGTAAGGCAAAGGTAGCAGTGTCAAAGGCCAAACAGAGCGCGTTTGATGACTTGCATGCTCGGTTGGAAAGTAAAGAGGGAGAAAATGATTTATACAGGTTGGCACAGCAGAGAAATAGAGATGGGAAGGACGTGCAGCAAGTTAGATTGATAAAGGACAGAGAGGGAAATGTATTGACTGATGACGGAAGTGTGCTGGGAAGATGGAAAGAGTACTTTGAAGAGCTGATGAATGAGGAAAATGTGAGAGAGAAAAAAAAGAGTAGAAGAGGTGACGTTGAGGACCAGGAAATAGCAAAGATTAGTAAGGGTGAAGTGAGGAGGGCATTGAAGAGGATGAAGAATGGAAAGGCAGTTGGCCCTGATGACATACCGGTGGAGGTATGGAAGTGTCTAGGAGAGGTAGCAGTAGATTTTCTGACAAGAACATTCAACAAGGTCTTAGAGAGTGAGAGGATGCCAGAGGAATGGAGGAGAAGTGTGCTGGTGCCCATTTTTAAGAACAAGGGAGACATGCAGAGTTGTGGCAACTACAGAGGGATAAAGTTGATGAGCCATACGATGAAGTTATGCGAAAGAATACTGAAAGCTAGACTAAGGGCAGAGGTCAGCATTTGTGAACAACAGTTTGGTTTCATGCCAAGAAAGAGCACCACAGATGCAGTGTTTGCCTTGAGGATGTTAATAGAGAAGTACAGAGAAGGTCAGAGGGAGCTGCATTGTGCCTTTGTGGATCTGGAGAAAGCATATGACAGGGTGCCGAGAGAAGAACTGTGGCATTGCATGAGGATGTCTGGAGTGGCAGAGAAGTATGTTAGAGTGGTGCAGGACATGTATGAGAGATGTAAGACAGTGGTGAGGTGTGCTGTCGGTGTGATAGAAGAGTTCAAGGTGGAGGTGGGACTGCATCAAGGGTCTGCATCTGAGCCCCTTCCTGTTTGCTATGGTGATGGACAGGCTGACAGACGAGGTTAGGCAAGAATCTCCATGGACTATGATGTTTGCAGATGACATTGTGATCTGCAGTGAGAGCAAAGTACAAGTGCAGGAAAACCTAGAGAGGTGGAGGTATGCCCTGCAAAGGAAGGGAAATGAAGGTTAGCCTCAGTAAGACAGAATACATGTGTATGAATGCCAAGGACCCAACAGGAACGATGAGGTTACAAGGAGCAGAGATAAGGGAGATAAGGAAGGTGGAGGATTTTAAGTACTTAGGCTCAACAATCCAGAGCAATGGAGAGTGTGGAAAAGAGGTGAAGAAGCATGTGCAGGCATGTTGGAATGGTTGGAGAAAAGTGTCCGGTGTGATGTGTGATAGGAGAGTATCAGCAAGATGAAAGGAAAAGTGTACAAAACGGTGTTGAGGCCAGCGATGTTGTATGGTTTAGAAACAGTGGCCCTGGAAAAAAGACAGGAGGCAGAGCTGGAGGTAGCAGAGATGAAAATGTTGAGGTTCTCTTTGGGAGTAACGAGGATGGACAGGATCAGGAATGAGCACATCAGAGGGACAGCACATGTAAGACATTTTGGAGACAAAGTCAGGGAGGCTAGATTGAGATGGTTTGGACATGTACACAGGAGGGATAGTGAGGATATTGGTAGTAGGATGTTGAGGTTGGAACTACCAGGCAGAAGGCCTAAAGGAAGACCAAAGAGACGATTCATGGATGTGGTGAAGGAGGACATGAAGACAGTTGGTGTAAGAGAAAAAGATGCAGAGGATAGGGTGAGATGGAGGCAGATGATTCGCTGTGGCGACCCCTGAAGGGAAAAGCCGAAAGGACAAGAAGGAGATTTGGCAGAGGTTTTTACGTCGGATGCCCTTCCGGTCACAACCCTTTTGCAACAACACGCTTACAACACGCTGACAACTTTGCAGCCTACTCTTTACGAAAGTCAGCAATGGTTCTTTTACACCATAGACAGTGAGAAGTGAGAGACATGGCCCATCTTTGATAACCCAGTTAGCTACACTGGGGGAACAGTGACAACCTTGTGGAGAGTGGGACTTGAACCCCCAACCTTTGGATCAGCGAGCCAGCGCCCTATACCACTGGACCATCACTGCCCCCAAGTACTGTACTGGAATAATAATTGAAAAAGACTTCAATACTAGTGCTTTAGAACAGTCCAGATGATTATTACTCTTCAGGCACTTCAGAGGACTCTGTCGTTTCTTCAGGAGAAAGTCTTATTTCTTCACAAGAGACATCCAATGCCCTTACCTTTTCTATCGCTGAGCCAGAGAAGCTACACAGCGTTTGACGTTTGAGTGGCAGCATAGAGCTAAACTGGTAATTAAAACACACTAAAAAAAGGCCATTTACAACTTGTGCGCGAATGAGGGGAAAAGGGACGTTCCATCATCTCAACCAATCAGCAGGACAGCCAGCCAGCCATTGGCTGAATTTGAAATCACGTGACAGTTGCTCGGCCATCCGCGTATATGCAATCCGTGAGTGCAAAACCGTGAATAGTCAAGGGCCTACTGAAATATATATATATATATATATATATATATATATATAAATATATAGGGATCCCTCACTTTCCAGGGTTCATTGGGACTGAGATCCCCACGCGACCATCGAAATCCACGAAGTAGGATCACACCCCCCCGACTGACGTATACGTACATGTATATGTGTATATAATATCAATAAATACATATTCAATGCTATAAATGCTTATAACAATTAAACATTAAAAAATAATGCATAACATGTAAATAAAATATAAATACACACAAATAGAAACGCACGCGTGCAGATGTGCCCCTTACAACAATGTAACTCGTTTTGATGGGAGATTTTTTTTTTTTTTTTTTTTGCATAATTGGCCTTGTCTTTGTGGCATTTTCCTTAACTTTTCCCCCTATTCTTCCTTAATGTCCTTATTTTTTAATTTGATGGATATTTTTTAAAAATGCGATACACTGAAGCCACATGAATTGAAGCACAAAGTAGCGAGGGATCCCTGTATACATACACATCCCTCCTAGCCAAGGGAGGCAAGTGGGGTGGGATGTTGGGAGACAGCGAATGAGAGAGCAACTCGCACATCGTTCAAATGGCGTGGCTGATGCTTTTCGTAAGAAAAAGTTGTTTCGTATACAGAGGACAAAAAATTGAGGAAAATATTTTTCGTATACTTTACTTTTCGTATTCAGGGGTTTTCATAAGAAGGGGGCCAACTGTAATTGATCTTCAAGCTAATAATTATAAGTGCAATCGACTTTTCCAGCCTCCAATTGCTACCTGTCCCAACTTTTTGGATGATACCATGAAACTTAAAAGCCAGATATTTTCCCTTAAAATGTTACATTTTCTCACTTTAAACTTTTGACCCTATCATCTATGCTCTATTTGGAATAAAATTTTGTAAATTAGCACTTCCGCACCATTGCATTTAGATTTTATTCACAAGCTATATAGTGTCCCAACTTTTTTGGAATCCGGTTTGTATACACACATACATATATACAGGGATCCCTCGGTACCTCGCGTTTAAATTCATGCAACTTCACTGCAACATGTTTTGTTTTTTTAATATATTTCATCAAAGTAAAAAATAAGGAAATTAAGGAATAATAGTTAAGGACAAACCTAAACCCAAACCAACAAAAAAAACAATAAACAACCCAAAATCTCCTATCAAAACTAGTTACATTGTCGTATGGCGCACATCTGTATGTGTGTGTATTTATATTTTATTTACATCTTATGCATTATTTTGGAATATTTAATAGTTATTTATAAGTATTTATAGCATTGAATATGTATTTATTGATTAATGTCTATAATGGTCATCAGTAACAACACATTTGATTGTTCCACAGTGCTTTAAAAAACAGGAAAATACTTTGTTGTTTTCTCTTGGTAAATGTCCAACAACCGATGAACCATTAGAAACTGCTACAGCAAAACGATCGGGTGCTCTAAATGAATGGAGCGATTAGCCAGATATGGACCTATCAGAAAGTGATGAGTATTTTTCACCCAATTCTCCTGCTCACTAACATCACAAATTTCAGGACGTTCCTGGACATGTGCATTTGTTTACGTTTTTGTTGACTGGTTCAATGTGCCATGTGCTAAGGTTGACATTCGTGTTGATTGGCTTGATTTTACTTCCAGGACAATGTTTCAGGGAACAGCTGAGAGGAAAAGAAGCAGACTGGGAGGGAAAAGTAAGGGGTCTTTTTAAAAAAAAAAATTATGCTGTTTTCTGTTTATTTTCATCTTTCATGTAAGTAGTTTAGTTGATACAACAACATGAATAACACAAATACCAGTCCTGTAAACCTCTTTTATTCTGCTATTATTCATTCATGTTTTCCATCTCGATGGTAATTAGCACTTACCGTTCCACTCTGCTGGTCATCATTTTAATACGCGCCCACCCACTCCAATTTTTAAAGCACCCTGGGCGCTTATCACGTTGAATACATACGGTGTATTTTATATATATATATATATATATATATATACACACACACACACACACACGCATACACACACAAATGTGAGAGAGAGCGAGAGAGAGACAGACGTACCTTATTTCCTAAACGCACGCGCGCAGACACACACACACACACCCATTCTCAAAAATAAAAAGCCCTCAGCCACATGGATTCAATAGAGCAGTGTTTAGTGCTGGATGGAGAAAGAGTATCGATGGCTTTGTTTATGAAGCCTGAATGTGCATCAGCACTTCAAAGGCCTGCGGGCTGCCACACACACACACACACACACACACACACACACACACACACACACACAGTGAGGTCTGTGTGTTCAGACCTGCTCTGCAGATGACATGACCGTCTCTGTGACCCTCCTCACTGACTCACTGCATGTGTGAAGGCTTTATTGCTACTGTAAAATAAGACTGAAATGAAATGAACACCTTAGCACTATAAAATGCTTCAGTATGTTAACAGTCTAAATGTGTGATGTGCGTGGATATGATTTGTATCAGTTCAGCTGCCAGGTGTTGAGCTGTTTTCTGTGAAGCAACTCTGGCAGCAGGAATTCAAGTCACGGGTTTATATTAATGCTCTTGTTCAAACACATTACTATTTGTATTGTAATTCATTCATAGGGACATATGTGGCGGGTGCTTCACAAAATCTTATACAAAATTGATCTTTAAAAAAAATGTCATTATGTTGCTTGCTTAATAATTATGAAAGAACTCTCTGTGCTTTGTACCAAGTTTCCTTGATGAGAAAGTCAGCTGGCTGCACATTACAGGATAATAGGGACAATTTAGTGTTGATTTGGCCCTTGAGATAATCGTTCCCAATTCAAAGCTGGTTGGAATTTATTATGTGAGCAATTAGGGATGACAATCACCAAGACCCACCAGATATGACATCATAAATACTTTGGTACGATTCGATTTGTACTGCGATTCTATAAGTATTGCGATTCTATAAATATACCCATTCAAGATTACCTTCTTCCTGAATCATGCAAAAGAAAGTCGCGTCAAATCTCTAAAGCTTTTAACCTCAAAAAGAGCTTTATCCAAGAACTGCACAACTAAAATTAAAATGAATAATTAAATCTAAGTAACTCATTCGAATGATTATTTTAAAATTGATTTTGGATCCCGTGTGGTGATACATAAATAGATTTTCGCAATCGCTACAAATAATCCCACAGTGAGAGAGGATCACCAATAGGATCTTTATGCCACTGAGTTGATCCGAGCCGCCAATATTTAAAACCATTAGCATCTTGTAACTGAAAAGGGTCAACCCTTTGAAAAACTTGAAACAACCTTAAATATTGTGTATCTAGTGACAGCGTCCCAACTGATGTGTTATGTTTAGCATGGCATCTTCAGGGCAGTCGAAGGCTGGACAATGTCTTTCAGCCTTCCTTCAATCTTTGTAGAAAAGAATACAACCTCATGTCAGAAGCTTGTACAAAGTCACCTCCAGCTCACAATGCAATATTTAAGGGTAGTTGTCCACCCAGCATTTTCCCTGGACACCAGTATCTTCATTTTTCAGCTATTCCAGGGAATATACCAGCACCCTTTCTTGGGCCACTCTGGCTTTTTGTTTTATCTGGCTGCCCCAAGCACTTTAAAGCTCTGAAATTAGGAAGCTTCTTTAAGATACTAATACCTGAGAATTTTCACTCTAAACTAATTCAGTATAACTGATGTGTGTAGTGGTCCTGTGTCTTTACTAATGCCTGGTGTATGGATTCTTGTGAAAATAAGTAATTTTACAAAATATATAAACAGAACTAAAATAAATAAATATATATATATAAAAATTTCAGGTAAACCGCTGATGTTTTAACATAAGCCAAGTTAAAAAATAAACAAAAAAAATCCTCTAATTGGTGCCAGGCTTTCTGAACAGAGAACTTTAGTCTTTTGGGTTTCTTTATAAGTTGACAAGCAGTTTTCCCAGTCTTGTTAACTTTAAGAGAGCAAAGAACAACAGTCTGACGAGAGAACGGCTGTTTATATATCTGTTCTAAATTCTCTAATAACAGAAAATAATTTGTCTTCTAGAGATTTCACAAAATTTAAGGTGAACATAAAATGTTTCAAAAGCACAACATATCATTCAGAAGCAAATTATGACATCAAATCAATGTCGAATTGCTGATGTGGAAGAATACAACAACTTTGGAAAATAACCAAATTCCAAGAGCTCAAATTATAAACAGAAGTGAAGGTATTTTATTTTCTTACATTGTTTTAACTCGAAGATATGTTATCTGATGGGGCACAGCATGTAATGTTATATCATGTACAATATTAGCTTCAAGTCGAAAGATCTCACAATAAGAAAAGACTGATGTGAAAGAAAATCTGAACAGTTATACAACCATGCAACCTGCTGCAGCACTATGACTAATAAACTGAGTACCGCAATTGGCAAACTACTAAAAAGCTGTAATGAACAGGGTTGCCGAATCCACCAAAAGGCATGCTGTACATAGCTCTTAATATGGCAAAAGGTTGTTTATTTATTTATTTATAGCAGCAAGTCTATCATTCATATATTTAAACCCGACAGGAATAAGAAATTCTTTTTTAATAATTCCACAAGGCCACAGCCAACGCCTTGAATCCCAAGGCTAGTCCTTGAGGGTTGGCAACCCGAATGAAAAGGCATTAGTGAGACCAACCCGTATTCAGGAAGCATGGCTCGCTGGGAAATGTGGTTTGCTGACATTGACATCACAGAGCCTACAAAGAAAGGAAGCACGGAGAACAGGAGTGTTAAATCTCGTTAGGTAAGCCAGGGTTAAGGGCGGCTGTCATTTCAAGGCACGTCCACCCTGGAGAAGAAATCCATCATGTCCCACATCAAAGGAGAGTGTGTGAGCATGTGTGATCTAATGCCAGCTTCCAGTCCTAATAGGAGTCGAAGGGACGAGCTTGACCCCTGACCTACCAACATCCCTTAAGATCTTATATTTTACCAGCAAATTAGCAGTTATGGGAAAGTGTAAAGTATTTATCAACATAGATTGAGTTAGTAGGAAATAAGGAATAGAACATGCAACCCTTCAAAAGACAAAGCACAGCATGCTACCATTAATGGCATGACAATTTATACTAGGGGAAAATGCTATGCAATATTTTCTTTAATTTGCTGAGCCTTCCCTATGTGCCTTTATTATGTACATCCATATACACCTCATCACTAAATTTGTTACAGTGTAAAGATTTTTTTTTTTTGCTGGACAAATTAAGGAATCACAGGATTAAAATGCCATCAACTTTCAATATGCTACAAGTCTTCACACAAAATTACCATTATTTAAACAGAGACCTGGTGTTTGGCAATGTTCCCATTCTAAGGTGTTGGCTAATTGATGGATTACAGAGCAGACTTGTAAGTTTGTTTCTAAACAGGTGCTCCAAGGCAGGAAAATGATGAAATGAAACAACAGACTGGCTGCCCTTCCTTTTGTATTCTTCCAAGGCTGCCTTTCAGAGAGTGACATACAAAGAAACTTGAACCACTGCACATGCAGTCACTTTAAATAACCCAAAATGGAACAGTAAAACCTCATGCCACCTCCTGCTGATTGCTCCCAAACATGCCACGAACGGAACAGGAACTCAACATGCTGCCAAACAAGATCCAACCTCTCACCGCCCTTCTCTCACTCTCTGATATTCATTCCCTCTTTTTTCTCATCCTTCCCTTTCTGGGGACCAGATTTCATGAGCTTTTCCCCATTTATAAGGATGAGAAATCATAACTGACTTGGGTCTAGAGAAATACTCAAAGATCAAACTTCTGACATTCAGACCAGTAGGAGGAGCTCATCATGAATCCTGCTAATGATGCATCAGGCAAACTCACCATGAGCACAACATACACAGACTCAACGGGTCACAGCTGTTGAGCTAATAGCAATATGGGTCAACGATGCCAGCCTGAGGAAGCGTTTAAATCTCACCAGTGCTTTCTTCTTCACTAAACTTATAGCCTTGTACCTTCCCACAATCAGGTAGCAGCGGAGCAAATCTGCTGAGCAGCGGAAAAGCTGCCGACCCTTGACTGGGTGTGTGTCAGGAACCAGAATGTCATGGCCAATAGAAACCTATCCAAACTTCAGGGAATGATAGAAGAGGGGAGGAGGAGTAAGTAGTGCCTTTGATCTTAGAAAACTGATCCCAGGCTTGAGATACTGCACTGACGTGTTTGAACCAAAGGAGAATTTTAAAAAGGAAGGAAGAAAACGTGCGTAGTTATCCGCGTTGCTTGGTTTCACCGATGCCGAGATCCACTTCTGACATGTCCAAATGTTCAGAAAAACATCGTTTGTATCGGTACATCACATGAATCCCAACAAACTGGTTATACTACAGAGACTACAAAAATAAAAATTAAAAAAATAAAAAAAATCACGGAACATTCAACACTCTTGAATGATAACATAATATCATACACAGACAAAGGTGTGGGCTCTGTTTCCTAGACACAACACCTTGGGACATCCAGGCATCACCTCACGCAAAACATTCACCACAGCTGAACTTTTGAGCTGGCTTTGCCTCTCACCACCCAACAGTGTCCATGCATTCGCTTGGTATCAGCACAGGCAGACTAGAGCTGTGTGCAAGAGATGAGCTCGTACGTTAGCCTGAGGCAGGTGCCTGTACCCGGCACGGGGCCACCACAGACCCTCAAACAAAAACCTCCAAACAGGATTAGAGTGGACAGCTGCTTGCATTTCCTGCATCTTTTTTTTGCAGACACAGAAGGTCTGCGATGAGACATTAGATGGACAGTAAGCATTACCAGGAAAGACTATGTGCAGTTTCAATCTGCATTATCTCTGACATAACAAAATTGCATCCTTTTTTCTAAGACAACACAAACATTTGGGATTAGTACACAGCATAATGCAGCAGGAAGAGTATTTTTCTTATAAACCACCAACCAATATGTTCACCAGGTTCCACAGCATAAGGAAAACTGTCCAATTCACACCCATGTCAGCACTAAGCTCAACACAGTAAATATCAATTTAAAATTCTTCTCCAAATTAGAAATTCAGTGACACTTAGCAACTAGTTTGGATTTATCCTAAAGGCCAAAAAATGGAAAAGGGGAAAAAAAGAAAAGAAAAAACCAGCAAGAGCAAACAAACACACCGTTCTGGGCATGGGAGGCGAGAGCGAGCCATTGTTCATGTAAGGTTCGTTGCCCATGTTGGTCATCATGATGTAACTTGGGTAACCAGAGTAGCCATGCCCTTTACTGTACAGATCTTGAAGCTTTCCTGAAATACAAGAAAGAGCATGGTTAGTTTGCTTATTCAAATAGAAAGGCTTCAGCAGGGAAAGAAAAAATACATTCCAGTACAGAAAGTGTTTTGCAGTTTAAAACTGAGCTTAATGGATTTTAAACATACATTGAAATCAACAATAAGCAAAACAAAGATCTTCAAAATATTACAGTGAGTCATGGTTTAAGCAAACATGCAATACAATAGATGAAAAAATATACACAAACCAATAGTATTTTTTAATCTACATTTAATATACTGCAAGATGAGTTGATTCTTAATTCAATGACTGTCATATACAACAAAATTTAGCTAAAATCTACATATGAGAATAGAGGATAAATTGAAAAATTGATCATATGAAAATCCTCTCACTGCAACAGATAAAAATTTAGAATTAATCTTAGACATTATTCACCTTCAGTTATTGAATTTATTATTCTGAAATCTACACCACTTCATAAAATGTCTCTTAATATTTTATTAAATGCCTTGCCTTTCGTGTGTGCGCAGAGCACATCCCTATTTTTCTTTAGAGGACAATAGAAGCCCTCTGTGCCAATTAGCAACAATTAACACACAGCATCTCACAAGCTGACAAATGCAAAAAGTATGAAAACACAGACGACCACCAACTGTTTACAGGGGTCGTCAAAGTGATCGTGTGAAAAGGAAGATGGAGACAAAAAATATTTGTAACAGGGGAGCTGCATGGAAAAGAAGAACAGACAAAAAGACAGCCCCCCCTGTGCAGAAAAGGTGGGGGGTGTAAGCGAGACTGATTCGGGATGGAGGAGTGCTTGTTCTCAAATTAAAAAGGGAGGAGGGGGTGTTGTTTGCTACTATTCACAAAGACCTGAGAACAAAAAGGTCTACAAGGCCCACTATTGTGAAGTCCGACACTTGGGTGTTAGATTGACGAGCAATCACGGGAGATCAAATGAACTCTGCAGCAACACATCCCTGATAGTAGCACTGGATTGTGTTGCGTGTGTGCGCGCGCATGAGTGTATGTGTGTATAGAGGCCAAAGTGTCAGTGGGAATCCGCTAGACCACCACATTGGCACGTGCCGAGCGCTAAACCTTCTGCTGGTCTTATTGAGCAGCTTGTCAAACTCAAAACAGAGTTACTAGATTATCTAAATAAAAATAAATCAAAAGCAGTTTCACATGGGGTCGTCAAACACGGAAACAAAAGATGGACAGCGATATTTTGGTGCTTTGTAAAACTGTGAATGTAATTTTAGTTTTTTCCTGTACAAAATTAAACCAGATGAGTTATCCTGAACACCACGTAGTTGTAAAATAAAATATAAAAATTGTATTTCATTTCTGTTTAATACAACTGCTTTTTACTTAACACATTTTTTGGTCTGTTTGTTTTAAGGTCAGGTATCACTTACCATCATCCAGATGCTCTCTGTGTTTTTCATGATAGGAATCTGGGGTTATTTGGGACTGTCTCACTGCCTGTTAGAAAACAAAAGAAGAAATAACAAGAACAGACAGACAATCAAATTCACCCTCCACACATCACTACAAATAGCATTTCCTCAAGGATAAATCTTCCAACAGGTATATTTGAGGCAATACCTATGACCAGTATTTAAGAAACAGTAATTATCCTTTCGCAAGAAAGAGTCCACATCTGTCCTTTATAGCCATTGCGAGAAGGTAAACAAAACATACAGGCACACACTCTTTCTGAAACTGTGAAAGCAGTGATCAAGAGGGGAAAATGGAGCTCGAATTTTAAAATCTGCAATAAATTTCAAACTACCATTTAGCCTTGTGTTTGATTTTTCCTCAAGACACATCCTAACTGAATGCTGCACATTTGAGGAGGAAAGCTTTTCATTTTCGACTGTTAATAAAGCACATCCTGTAAATATGGCACACTCCATCCACAGTGTAGAATACTTCAACTGTGTGATAAAAATAGATAATCTGAGATCAGGAGATTTATCAATAATTCTGTAGACATTTAACATACATACGCCACACACAAAAAAAATATTATATCTTTTTATATACATATACATAATGAGTTTTATTAATTTCTCTCATTGCCCCCAGGACTAAACCAGGATACCACAAGGCTAGACAATTTAATCCCATGCATCCCTGATAAAGGTTCAAGAACATTTTACTATCAAAAACAAGGAAGGCAAATAGGCAGCATGGAATTGTCCATTGTTCAAGACTGGTTTGGGTTGAAGATGGTTAACAAGAGGTGAAGAATTTTTTTTTAAATGTACAATATAAATAAATGGCCAGAATGTTATCATGAGCAAAATCTGTTGTTTTATATATAAGAATATATTAATCTGTGCTAAGGAAATATCAAAGCAGATTAAAATGGGCTATAAAATGATTTAAGTTTTAATAGAACAGTAACCAATTGACACCACAGAGGCAACAATAACAATCACTATGAATAAGAATACTGCAAACGAAATTTATTTAACTTTATAATAAAAGCTTTGTGTTCCTTTTTATTTTATTAATGTGTCTATTTATTGCATGTGGAAAAAAAACGGGGAGTAAAAAATGGTGCTGTTTTTCTAATTATAGGTTATAATATATTAAATAAAATATACATTTCAGCTGAACGTGTCCACATTTTGAATGAACTGAAACTCTGCAGCAAATTGACACCAGGTGCAAAAAAAAAAAAAAAAGCACATGGCGTGTGTTTTGATGTTATGTGTGTTTGGTGTTATGATAAAGTGTAACATCTCCCAACAAATAATTATTTAACAAGGAGATTTATTATTAAATAATATACAGACGGGGTCATAATGGGTTAATACACCCATTCGGCTCTTTAGTGATATGTATAAAAATCCCTTTAAGAAAGTAATGAATCATTTCAAGAAGCAGGTCCCTGAGACAGATTATTTTAATAGAAGATAAAATATGTGGACTCACGTCGTGTCCGTTGCTGTTCGGACTCGTTTCACTCTCGTTAACCAAAGATGACTTGAGCTCGGCCAGGTCTCCTTCCTCCTCGGAGTTGGTAATCTCAGCGAAGATCTGCTCTTTCTGCGGGTCTCCTTCGTCCTTAAACGGGATCATCTCATCGGTGGCACAGAGCTCCGGGTCTCCACCACCTCCTCCACCCGCCAGTTGCGGCATGTTTCACACAAACACACCTCTAGCTATCTTTCTGTCTTTCTCTTTCTTTCGTCAGAAAACTTTCTTGAGAGACTCAAATCCTTTTTAGTACAAAGGTGGACCCAATTTCTCTCACACACACTGTTTGGATGAGTCTCTTACACCAACACTTGTTTCTACAACACCTGGACTAGAAAACTGATGATGTGAAATCCAAAGTGAAATTTAAAAGCGTGTGGCTTTCAGCTTGGGTTTAAAACAAACAAACAAAAATATTAATTCTGAATGAACCCAAGGAAAGGTGAACGGTCTTCCTTCTCCCCTTGACGAAGAGACTCCGGGGTTGGTGTAATTTCCTTCTCTGAAAGTGTCCTCTTGAGAGAAAAGGGGGAAAAAAAACCGTTAAAAGTTTGTTTGGTAGCAACTGCTAGCTAACCGAAAACACACGCGTACACTCAAGCCTAACAGCCACGACGACTTGTTGTTGTTTGTCTGTTTTTTAACTACGTGTTAAACTTTCAGAAACATCCACAAAGCCCTTACAGTTTTGCCTTTCTTGAAAATTTCTCCAAAACGACACTTTCAGCTACGAAACAAACATAAAAAAAAAACCGCCCCACAAACACTGTGCTGTGGAAAGGAAGCGCCGCACGCGCACAGTACACTCACACAACGCAGCACAGATCCGAAGTGGAGCAGCGGCTCCGCACGCGCGTTAAGCAGCTCTGTCTGTGGAGCGCGCGCGCATGTGCGCGCGTGCGTGTGCGTGCGTGAGTGTGTGTTTGTAACGTAGCAACCTGCTCTCCTCCCCTTTCCCCTCTTCCAACTCCCGCATTGACTGTGAAGATAGAGATGAAAGAGACGCTGCCGCTCTGATTGACACACTCTCGTAAGAAGGGAGGAGGAGGAGGAGGAGGAAGGAAGGAGGGAGAGTTTATATATCTTTCAACAGTAAATAGACAAACCGGGAAGGGGAAAGGGGGTGTAAAGCCTACAACATGAACACCAGTATGCACTACTGGTTGTGATTCATAACAAAAAATCTTTAAAAAATATCTAGAGTTCTACCTTCTAAATCTATGGCTGTGTATTAATCTGGATATACATTTTTTTCTTTCATGCACTAATGCATTTAAATCATAATAAATAAATTTTATAATATAATAAACTGCCAGCCACATGTTTTAAAAAATAAATACATATTTAAATAAATATTTCTTGAATTGATTTTCCAAAAAAACAAAAAACAACAAAAAAAACATACACACATTATATATATATATATATATATATATATATATATATATATATATATATATATATATATATATATATAAACTCTTAATATAATTAAAGATGGTTATTGTTGAATAGTCCCATCCCTGAGACAGAACGCTAAACACAACCAAGCACTGATTCAAGTATCAATATCCTGAGTTTGTGGGGTGGATATTGTGTATTATCCCAGGATAACAGAAAAATCAGATTTCACCCTTCCCATGTAGTATATACTCAAACAATATATCTAAAATTCAAAATGTATGATATATTTGGAAACAAAAATGGTGGGCATTCAAATCTAAAATTCAGTTGTGTCTATACTGCCTGACCAAAAATAAAATTTATATTAAAAAACAAACAAAAAAAACATATGCACATGCAATGAAATAATGCAGCACAAAATAAAATGCCTTCAGAAATAATTAAATTAAATATTTCTACTTAAAAATTGCAATACAAATCAGAAAAATATACACAAAACAAAGTCAATATGTGACAATCTTTTGTTTAAAAACAAAACACAATAAAACTCTGTAGTATCAGGTACATTGTGTTTAGTTTTAAAAGGAAATGAACACTATTAGTTTAACTGAGTATCTCGCAGAATCAGTCACAATTCCTTAGAACTTTAATTTATTTAGAGAATCACATGTGCCTCTTATTTCTACAACATTACTATAGGTAAAGTTGGTGATGCTGAAAATAAGAAATATGATATTTTAATTAATGTTGCTGATTTTCAGAACTGTTGCATGATGATTTCCATTTTTTAACAATTAAAAAAAAACTAGTATGTGTCAATATATACCCTCTTCTCTCTCTCTCTCTCATATACACACACACACACACACACACACACACACACACACACACACATATATATATATATATATATATATATATATATATATATATATATATATATATATATATGGTCTTTCAAAACACACACACACACACACACACATACACACACACACACACACACACACACACACGATTTTGTGTTGAAAGGTTTTTGTGTGTGTGTGTTTTGAAAGACAGACATATTGCATCTTGCATTGCCAAACAATCTAGCGAGAAAATACTATTTGAATATATATATATATATATATATATATATATATATATATATATATATATATATATATATATATATATATATATATATAAAATTACAGTGGTCTCAAATCTTCAGGAGGTGATTTAACTTCCATATTATTCTGGAGGGGGGGCTGCGCTTTAGCATAACTTTCCACAAATGCAGACATTGTGCTCCAACAGATTAATTAACCTATACAACCTATATTAAGCATTCCATTTCACTATGGGATGTCTCTGATTCCTAGTGTAAACCCTTCAGCCAGTGCACTAGGCTATGTGTGATTATGGATGAGTTGCAACTTCTGGCTTTCGTCAGATAATATGATTTTATTCATAACAAAATTGTTCAATATTCGATGATGACACTGAATCTGTTAAAATATAACACATTTTGTTGGAAACTAATAATATTTACTGCAAGCCATCTGTGAATTTGAGAATGATAATAAAATTATTTAATGGCATCTCATTTGTGGAAAATGTGCAGTAATAACAACAATCCAAACATCTGTTTTAGATTCAATCTCAATTTTTGAAAATTGCCTTTCAAATTCAGGCATCGATCTAAATAAATCATTACACTCCTTTGTAACCTTTATACCAGTGTGCACATTTTAGCTTAGAACAAACATTTTAATTTATAAAATTAAAGAAGTAAATTAATACAATCTCTATTTTATTTTGACTTTAAGTTCAGTAGTAGGATCTGCTTTTTACAGCAATCCTTAGCACCTTTTATGGAAATACACTACTTACTTTAAGATTTAGCTCCATTCCATTCTGAAATGCCACCCTGCTGCACCCTAATATTAATTAAAGTACACATTTTAAGCAATCTACATAGTGAAGAACATGTGGTTACAGATGTGACCACATTTAGAGCTCATTAAGAGCTGTGTGGATCCTAATTAGCTGTTCAAGCTAATATTTTAGATTTTAAGTTGGAGGTCTCTCGGAACACACACACACACACAAAACTTTGTCATGTGAAAGTCTTCACTTCTTTACTTATCCCTTAACATCCGAGGATGTCGTTGGGGCGCCTTCATGGTGAGACTTGGGCTGATTTTGGCCTGGTGGAGCCCATCCCTCTCCAGGTCGTAGAAACACGCTGATGGCTTTGCAGCCTACTCTTTACAAAAGTCAGCAATGGTTCTTTTACATGAACCTCTCACCATAGACAGTGGGAGACATGGCCTGCCTTTGATAACCCAGTGAGCTGCACTGAGGGATGTGAGAGTCTAGGTGTCTAATACTATGGTGTTTTCTTTGCACTCTAAAGACACTGATTTAATTCAGCACTTCATGATCAGTACCTTCTGTACTATAGAGGTGAACTGGGGAATGTTGGACATCTTTCAGATGTGGTTGATTACTGAAAGCGAGCTTGAATTATTATATAGAGTCTACAGCATAGTTTTTATCGTCAAACATCTCAAAATGTGTGTTATTTATATGATATATTTCTTACTTGTGAAGACGAATGAACAATGCTAATAAATGATGACACTAAGCTAATTGAAGGTGGGACACAGTGTGCTACAGGTACAGAAGACGTACAGTATGGTACCATGCACTGTACCATGGTTCCATGCACTGACAAGGAAAGGGATAGTTTAGGAACCATTTAAAGAAAACTGATTTCCATAACTGATGAAAATTCAACACCAGTTCATATCTAGAAGCGGAACTGTTCAGAAACTGGGAATGTGGCACGGCTATACTCCCTTAAAAACTGTATTATACTCACTAATGTCTAAATATACAGTATAAAAATTAATAAAATGCATTTTTTTTACCTTTCTACATTATCAGATAGACACTTAATGTGTCAGAAGGTTTAAATGAGATTTTAAGCTTTATATTTATTCATTTGTTTTGTGATGACCATGTCACAGGAAAGAAAATACTAACCTATTATAAATGCAAGAAATCTCCTAATCTTTCAGTGCAGTAAAGTGCTCGAGAAGATTAGGGAAGGCTGGCTCGAGTAGTTCAGTTAGTCACACTGTGTAAAGATCTACTTCTGTAGGTGGAGCTGAAGGGGAAGCATAATTAGCAGAAAATGGCTCACTCTGGGTTAATGGAGGCTTTTGTCTTCCTGAACAAAAATGGTGTCCTTAATGAGCTATATGAGGAGATCTCTAAACATTTGGTCATTTTTAACTTGCAGTTTTAATTTACTGTTTCATGGTTTATGTCTTCTTCTTTTCCTTGTTTCATTTTTTTATGTATGAATTGAGAATTATTTTTTTATATTGAATAAAGTCTTAGTCCGTTCAGGAGTCATTTGTTAGGAGGGCATAGATGTCCACGTGTGTGTGTGTGTGTGTGTGTGTGTGTGAGAGAGATTAACCACTTGAAAACTTTCAACCAAAGGGAGAGCTTTATGAAATGTAGGCTGACTGTTTATTATACATCACAACTCTCAGCCTAACTGTATAAGATGAAAGAGTGATGCAGAATATCATCCAAACGAAATGTATGTTAAATAAATTAATCTATAAAATATTTGCTACGCATTTGAACAAAGCTTCCAGTGACTGAAACCAAAGCAAACAAACTCGCTCTCTCTCTCTCTCTCTCTCCAAATAGGAAACGTACAGAGAGGCCAAATAAAAACAAGCAGGGGAAATAAAACGAAAAACACCGTGAAATAAAGCTGCGCATCGGACACATCGCGTGAGAGTGAGGCCGGGCCCTGTGAGGCGGCTTCTTATAAAGCGCGTGGGTGGGGTTAATGGGCGGGGCCACGGTTTCCTTTGATCTTCTTTCATCCCCCGCGTTCCCCCTCCCGCCCTTCCTTGCGCTCGCACGCCCCCTTTCCTTTGTATGACTAAATTTGGTAATGAGCATGGAGGCGCGCCAGCATTTCCACGTGCGCTCTCATCCCAGCTGAGTGAGAGAGAGAGAGAAAGAGAGGGAAAGAGAGAGAGAGAGAGAGAGAGAGAGAGAGAGCGGAGAGGGTTCTCTTCCGGGTAAGGGGGGGGAGATCAAAGGCTTTGGATTTGGATCCAAGTGTGGATGTGGATTCAAAAGAGCCGCGCGATTGGCCGCATTCCAGAGGGGAGATGGATAAAACCCAGACACACACACACACACACACACACACACACACAGAGAGAGAGAGAGACTATTCACTAATAAGAGGGACAGACAGACAGGCAGTCAGACTATACACTAATGAGAGGCAGAAACAGACAGACAGACAGACAGACAGACGATACACTAATAAGAGCGAAGGAGACGTTCAGACAGATTAAACACTAACGAGAGAGAGAGAGAGAGAGAGAGAGAGGGGGGGGTGATCAAGACTCTATTATTATCAAGTTTTAAACACAAAAAATTTGCTCAGAAAAATGAGTAAATACTAATTGCTGATTTCTTCTTTATTTAAGGGAAATAATAATTATAAAACAGCAAGACATTTATTGAGAAAAAATTCTGCTCTTGCTCTGGGCCAATGGCAGAGCATAAATATGCAGAACTGATTTTCACACTGAAATTGTTTTTAATCTTTTGAGTATTAATGGCTTGTTCTGTGTTCCTGCACTGACTTGATTTTTAATAATAATAATAATAATAATAATAATAATAATAATAATAATAATAATAATAAAAGCACTGAACAAAAATGATCAGTTTTTACAAAAGCTGACATAAATGCAGAGTAAAGTGTACGAAACTGTAGATGTATGTAATTGCTTCATGCACAGATGTCTTGCATGAGGTGGTCCTCATATTCATTGTTCTCAGCTGAATTCCATCAAACCTAATCATTCTGCTAATACATTAATAAGAGTCCAAGTTTAGAGAAAAAAAGAGCTTAAAAAGCAACATTTGCATTTCTTGCCTTAATGAGTTTACAGGAGTGACCCCTCTGGATGAAACATGAAAAGGAAGCCTTCCTGCTGTGCTTTGACCTGAATTCAGCTGTCTCTCACATTCAGCTTCTGCATACTGAATGTTATATAACCTTGGCATTGCAGGGATATATCTGTAATGCAGCATAAATTATTAGAGAATATTTTAAACATGGACCTGAGAAAGCGTGCAGGGCCAAACACACCTCGGCCATACTTCTAATCCTCACTCTTACCTCGCTTATTCCTAATTAGGGTTGAAGGGGAGGCTAGTAACCAGCCAACTCTGGCCGACAGGAGAGTACACCCTGGACAGCTCGCCAGGTCATTGCAGGGCAGAAACACACCGATTGCAACTCAATGGCCTACTCTTACAAACGACAGCAATGGTTCATTTACATGCCTTTCACTTCAGGTCTTGACTGTGGGTACTGACATTACCATCACCATCCACTGTATCTCGTCGTCTTCCTTTCGGCTTTTTCCCTTTTACTCGGGAGTCGCCACAGCGAATAATCTGATTCGCACGTTTGATTTGGCAGAGGTTTTTACGTCGGATGCCCTTCCTGTCACAACCCTTTTAGCAAGGGACAGAAACACGCCAACGGCTTTGCAGCCTACTCTTTACGAAAGTCAGCAATGGTTCTTTTACATGCCCCTCACCATAGACAGTGAGAGACATGGCCCGCCTTTGATAACCCAGTTAGCCGCACTGGGGGGGGTACAGTGACAACCTTGTGGAGAGTGGGACTCGAACCCCCAACCTTTGGATCAGCGATCCAGCGCCCTATACCACTAGACCACCACTGCCCCATCACCATCCACTGTATCTACAGTATTTTATTGGATTTTTGTTGTCTTTTGTCTCATTTCATTCTTCACTGTGTTTTATGTGTTGTGTTGTGATTCTGAGGACTTCATAATTTATCCAGCTAAACATCCTGTACAGATCGCCAGTCCAGCACAGGGTCAAAACAGACAAATACAAATTCACATCTCGGACAATCCAGAATATCCAAATTAGCCTAATATGGATGTTTTTGGATTGCGGGTGAAAACTGGGGCACTTTGAAACCTAGGCAAACACAGTAATGACATGCAAACTCCACACATAAACACCCTCGCTGACCACAGAGCTCAGCGCCATGACCTTCTTGCTGTGAAACAGCAGTGCTAACCACTATGCCACCGTGCCACAAACAATTGTATGTTTCACAATTACTGGGACAAAAATGCTTTAAATTTCTAATACAGTACAGACGCTACCCGACTTACGTTCATCCGTTTTACGTTTTTTCGATTTTACGTCCCCCCCCCCAAAAAAAAAGTACAATTTTGAGTTTAGACGTACCTACGTAGTACGCTGACGTAATGACGCAATGACATAATGACGCTGAGTCCATTGTTTACAAAAGACAGACTGAATGTGTCCCTCCTTCTTCTCAGAACAGTTTTATATATATCGTTTTATATACATATATATATATATATATATATATATATATATATATATATATATATATATATATATATATCGTTTTATATACATATATATATATATATATATATATAACATGTTACCCTTGTGCTAAGAAGTCGTCGCTGCGATCTTTGTGTTTACACTGTTTTGCGGACTTTTGTAACCCTAAACAAATATGGTTGGTCAGAAGCATAAGCCTACTAGCATGGGTGCAAGTCTCATACACAGCGATGAATTAACTATCTGCTCGGATCGGTGCAATCTACCATGCATACTCAATTAAGCAAAGAGAGTTGTAAAATGAATGAAAACCCGAATCCAGAAAAGAAAGATAACTCTCCGCTCTGCTGGTGATTCACATCAGTGCAGGCTGAGTTCTAAACGACTTCAACGATGCCCTTGCTCACTTGAAAGACCGGAAGTCCGTATAACCCACAGCAAGTACACTACTTTCGCAAGTACACTACTTTCAGTTTTGAGCGCCTCACATATTGTAAGCGTTGATTGGCTGTTTTAAGCTTCATGTAAAGTGACTTGGTATAAATAAGTAACTTATTTGAAATTAATGTTGATATTATTTGATATATTTGATATTATTTTACAATGTTATGTGTATAATAATTGATTTAGGGGTGTTTTATGAGATACGGTAATGGTATTTATGGATGTATAGTGCAGTATGAGTGTCATACGTCACACGTCATACATCATACATCACTGTAACAACTTACGTTCATTTTCAACTTACGTTCGGCGTCCAGAACCGATTAAAAACGTAAGTTGGGGAGTGTCTGTACTCCCACATCTAAAATACATCAGATTCAAGTTCACATTATTTGTAGACTCATTAAGATTTAAATGAAACCATTAAATTCAAATTACCGTGACAAATATATTAATAACTTACACATTCGTTTGCCAAACTACCTGATCCTACCATTAGGGTCATGGGAAGGCTGAAGCCTATCTCAGTTAAAGCTGGATGAAATTGGGGTATACTCTGAACAATTTGGCTGACCATAGCAGTGCCATCCACAGCAAGGATCAATTTGGATCAGCCAATAAGCCTAATGTGCATATCTTTGGATAATGGACAGAAACTGGAGTACCCAGAGGAAAACTACAGAAGCATGGCGAGAACATTCAAAGTCCACACAGAAATGCCTGAGTCTGAGACTTGAACCCTGGACCATATTGCTGTGAAACGGATATGCCAACTATTATACCACGTGCCGCATAAAATTAATAACAGAATCAAATCCATCTATTATCCACTGTATATCAATTATCCATCAGGGTCACCCACATGCACAACTATGAAAAGTTTAGAATAAACACTTGACCTACTTTGCATGTGTTTGAACTGTTGGAGGAAACCAGAGTACCCAGAGGAAACCCCACATGTACAAGGAGAACACAGTACAAACTCCACACATACTTTGCACACCTGGACCTAGAACCTTCTTGCTGTGAGACAACAATGCTAACCACTGAGCCACCATGCCACCCTAAAAAAATAAACATTATTATGATAAATATACCTATAATTATCATGATGGGTTGTGGTTTTCACGTCTGTAGTATCAACAGCTACAACAAAAATAAGAACACAGGTCCCTGGCTACATAAATAATCATATCAAAGTGATTATAGTCAAAGAATTTATGTAACTGCTACTGATGCTAAAAAGATAAAGTTCTCAAGTACAGTGTAATCAGAAACAGATTAAATGTAGATCTGACATTTGAAAAGGTCAATTCTGATTTCATGTTGTGTTTCAGGTAAAAGCTCATTGCAAAATACTTAATCATATCACTTCAAGGGGTTTAGTGGCTAAAGGACTCAGTTGATGAAAAACAATTAAAAAAATACTTTAAAAAAGTTTCCCCTTCTGACAAATGCATTCCTGTTATTCTTACAGCGATGGTTAGACATCTTTCTTTTTTAAGAAACCCCTTTTAGCGTCATTTTACTGTTACATGTTACATGTGTGCCTTCTGTCTTTTGAACTGAGAATGAAACCATATTACTCATTCTGAAATCTCTAAATGGCATAGCAAATTTATATATATCCATGAATGACTGATAAACTACACAGATCAGCCATAACATTAACACCATCTTTCTTGTCTGTGGCTAGACAGCCCCAGCAACAGCAAGCTGTAATGCTTTGTTTGTTCTGAAGTGCTTTCATTATAGCCAGCATGAGCTGTTTTATCACTTTGTGTTAAGATAGATCTTCTGTGGGATCAGACCAAAGTACTAGTCTTCACTCCTCAAATGCATCAGTAAGGCTTGGCCTCCTATGTCATTTTTGTCAGTTACTGTTCATCCCTGGACCACCTTTGGTAGGTTTTGGAGATGAACAGACCCAGTTGTTTGTTATTACAATGTGGCCCTTATCAAAATTACTAAAATACACTTTCTTGCTTCTTTTTCTTGCTTCCAACACATCAACTTCGAGGAATCAGTGTAATGAGATGATCGATGTAATTTACTTGTCAGTAATTTGAGGGTATTATAATAATAATAATTATATATATATATATATACATATATATATATAAGTGTACAAGATGGTGGAAGTGTACAAGATGGTGGTGAGGCCAGCGATGTTGTATGGCTTAGAAACAGTGGCGCTGAGGAAAAGGCAGGAGGCAGAGCTGGAGGTAGCGGAGATGAAAATGTTGAGGTTCTCCCTGGGAGTAACGAGGATGGATAGGATCAGAAATGAGTATATCAGAGGGACAGCCCATGTAAGATGTTTTGGAGACAAAGTCAGAGGCTAGATTGAGATGGTTTGGACATGTACAGAGGAGGGATAGTGAGTATATTGGCAGTAGGATGCTGAGGTTGGAACTACCAGGCAGAAGGCCTCGAGGAAGACCGAAGAAGAGATTTATGGATGTGGTGAAGGAAGACATGAAGGTTGTTGGAGTCAGAAAAGAAGATGCGGAGGACAGGGTGAGGTGGAGGCGGATGATTTGCTGTGGCGACCCCTGAAGGGAGCAGCCGAAAGTAAAAGAAGAAGAAGAAGAAGAATATATATATATATATATATATATATATATATATATATATATATATATATATAGAGAGAGAGAGAGAGAGAGAGAGATATATCCCTCACTACTTCATGCTTCAGTTTCTGCGGCTTCAGTACATCGCGGGTTTTTCAAAAATATTTATCTAAAATTTAAAAAATAAGGAAATTATGAAAAAATAGGGGAAAAGTTAAAGAAAATGCCACAAAACAAGGCCAATTATGCAACCCCCCGAAATAAACAAACAAAAAACCCCAACCCTCCCCAACAAAAGTACTATACTTACATTTTTATGTGAGGTGCGCATCTGTGTGAGCGCGTGTGTCTCTATGTATGTGTATTTATATTTTATTTACAGCTTATGCATTATTTTTGAATGTTTAATTGCTGTTATAAGCATTTATAGCATTGAATAAGTATTTATTGATCATATACGCATATACATGTACATATACTTCAATCAGGGGGGTCGATCCTACTTCGCGGAAATCTGTGATCGCGGGTTCTCGGTCCCCATACACTGCAGAATGTGAGGGATCTCTGTATAGTGGTACCTTGAATTACGAGTGTCTTTTATAATGATTTTTACATGACACGAGCTCCAATTCCACCAAAAATCTGCCCCATCCGACGAGCAGAATTTTGATTTACGAGCTGTGCTGGGGAAATGGCTTTTCCGGACTGATCAGCCTTGTATTCTTCCGGGTATTTTCCTCCACGCTCCGAGAATGCCTTGTGCAGTGCTTCTCAGTTATTTTCTGTGATGCCCCCTATAGGAAGAAAAAAAACATTTCACGCCCCCCCCCAGCACCCCATGCGTCCCCCCCAGTGCCCCATGCATAAATAGTGTTTACTACACTTCATATCATTTGCTCAGTGCTTTTTCCCTACACCATAGGGAACACAGTGAGAGCACCACTGCCACCTAATGTAATTGCGCGTCCTCTACATTATGTGGCAGTGAGGGCCATTGCCACCTACTGTAGAGGATGCACAATTACACTTAATTCTAGTACAGTATGGCAAAAAGTATGTTCCTCAGGGTCATACGCATCCCCTGGCCTCACACTGTGTCCTTCAAGGGGGGGTGCCCCCTCTATTTGAGAAGCACTGGCCTTGTGGAAGCTCACCATGAGCCTTTCCTTGCTGGCATTCATAGCGTGCATTTCCACAAAATTCTTCTTCTTCTTCTTCTTCTTCTCTGTCACACACCACCTCATGCCTGCCCACGTGACATCTTTGCCACAGTTGATGATCAGAAGGGTTAGTTGACTTATTGTTTATTCTGGTTTTATGATTATTTATTATTAATGTGAATGTACATGTATTATTATTATAATGAAATATTATTTTTACATGTTTATCTTTAATACATTAGGTCAAATATACATGTTTGTGGCAGGTTATATGAGTTTTGACTTATGAGCTTGCCCTTGGAACAAATTAATTTTGTAAGTCAAGGAACTGTATATATATAT
>CM045736.1:28081395-28123895 GCA_024760905.1 Plotosus lineatus
ACTTCAGCATGTTACCATAAAGTGCTGTATGGTAACACACGAAACTGCAGGGTAGCCTTCAGGTGACAAAAGATTTTTGTCAAATGGATATATGTGAAAGTGTAGACCAGCGAAGTGGGCACTGATGCTAATATATAATAAAGAGGATTTACTGTAAGTCCAGTTGGATATGGTAGAGTTTCGGGCAATACATGCAGTAAATGGTATTAATGCCCCCTCACACACACACACACACACACACACAGACACACACAGACACACACAGACACACACACACATGCCTTTTTTGATTATCTCCATTAGGACACTGGGAATCTTCTGATCTGCCTCTCTGTGGTTGCTATAGAGGAAACGGGGCTCTGTTCGAAACATCTGGTGAGAGCGAAAGAATCAAGGCCAGTACAATTAAAGTGTGATGAAATATTCATAGCAAACTGAGTTCATTAGTGAATAAACAATGCGAGCATGATGAAAACTTAGTATCTCCCCTGGTAACAGATTTTTATTGTAATGAAATAATTTTTCATAAGCAGCACTTTTCCTAAAAAGTGGGTTATAAGTGTGTGTGTAAATATCTGTACATGTCTATACACTGAGAGAAGAAAAAGTTAAATCGAGAAATCTAGAGGTCTGAACTTTGCATGGAATAATATCCTGTGGCATTTATATATGTCTATTAATAACATAAATAATCTGTGCACAAAAAGATATATTTTTAAACCTCACTCATTTGCTGAACCATTTAATTCTATTATGGTCATGGAGAGGAGCCTTTCGCAACTCTGGGTGAACACAGGGTATACCTTGAACAGTTCACCAGACCATTGCAGGCCGGGCATACTCTGGCCATACTTAGCACTATAACATCATACTCCCCGATTTTATAACCAGTCATTCATTTATTTTCTATATCACCTAATCCTAATTAAGGTTGCAGTAAGGCTGGTGCTCATCTCAACCAGCTCTGGGTGAAGGCGGTGGTACACCTTGAACAGCTCACCAGACCATCGTAGGGCCAGCACATACATAAATATTCATACTTAGACTCACATTTTGGGACAATTTGGAACAGCAAGTTGGCCTACTGTGCACTCCTTTTGGATTGTGGTAAGAAACTGGAGTACCCAGAGAAAACCCAGGCAAGCACGGGGAGAACATACAAACGCCACATAGAAACACTCTGGCCAAGCTTGGGACCTGAACACAGGACTTTCTTTCTGCGAGTTTGACATGCTAGCCAGTAAACCAACATCTCACCCCATTTTAAAACCAGTCATTGGTGTAAGAGAAGAAAGTGCAAAGGATAGGGTGAGATGAAGGCAGATGATTCGCTGTGGCGACCCCTGAAGGGAAAAGCCGAAAGGAAAAGAAGAAGATTTATTCATTTTTCAAACTACTTAATCCTAATTCGGGTTGCAGACAGCTGACTCTGGGTCACGATGATGTAAACCCTGGACAGCTCGCCAAGCTCTCATAGGGCCAACAAACGCACAACTATTCACACTCACACTTACACCTTGGGGCAACTTAGAATAGCCAATTAGCCTACTGTGCACCTTTTTTGGACTGTGTGAGGAAACTGGGTACCATGAGGAAACCTATATAAGCATGCTGAGAACATGCAACCTACACAAAGAAATACAGTAACATCGGACCCGAACCATGGACCCTCTTGCCCTCTTGATATGCTAACCAATATATCATGGTACAGCCCCATTTGAAAGCCAGTCATTTCAAAAAATTGAGAAAGATTTTAAAGTCATGACAGATGCAGAATTAAAACTCTTCCTTCCATTTTCAAATTCCAAGGAACTTTGAATGAGATTTTCTTTTCATTAACCTTTAACGGATACCTCTGTGTTTGTTATTTGTTCGCACCAGCCAATCATGATGATTGCTTTATGTTTTCCTATTAAGAATTTCCAACTGTAGAGTCCGTGTTATAGATTCAGACATGTTTATATGTTGAGTAATTGAAAATAAAATGAAATAAATCAAGACGTGTATTTAGAGTGTAACCCGGTTAAAAGTAAAGAAACACTCAATTTCTTTACTGTTGATGTTCTGGCTGTTGAGGCATGTTGATTTCATATGCTGTACTTTCACAGTAGAATTTTTTTTCTGGAATTTTTCCTTTTATAGGAACAGAAATTCCAAGTCGTATATTTTATTTCAATGCAGCATAGTACTTATACAGTATACACACTATAATCATTCCATGCATATAAGAACATTTAATATTCAGTATGTTTCCTCTAAGTTTTAAAATATTCATACAATACTTGTATCCTCATTAAAATGAAGACCATAAGAAAAAGATGAGGCAAAAAGGCTTCTCTAGTTTATGAAAAGTTTACTTCTGTACATAGTGATGCATCTATACTGAACGTGTAGTTTCAAGGTTTATAGTTTGCCTCGGGTGGGGGTGGGGGGTTGGGGCAAGATGAGGGCATTTCTGTGTGGAGTTTGTACATTCTTCCCATGCTTGCATGGGTTTTCTCCGGGTACTTCAGTTTCTTCCTGCAGTGCAAAGACATGCACATAAGGCTAAGTGGCTGTTCCAAATTCCCCCTATTTGTAGATGTGAATATAAATTGGGGTGTGTGTTGGTCCTGTGATGGTCTGGTGAGCTGTTCAGGGTGTAACCTGTCTTCACCCAGTGTCAATTGAGATATGCTCAGGCCTCCGCATGACCTTAATAGGACTAAAACTGGTTTGACAAATGAATAAGTGAATGCATAACACATTAAATCTGACCTACATGCAGCCTAAAATGTGATAGAATTAAACATATATCTGAGACTACGTACGGAAAGTTCTGGCACCAAACACCACTGTGTGTGTGTGTGTGTGAAAAAGAGAGGAAATGCTCAGTGCAATGAACTCGTCCTTTCATCCCACCTTCTTATTGGTGAATGCATAGGGCTTGCATCAAGGCCTGCTGAGACGGTGTCAAAGGTTACGTTGGACTTGCTGAGGGGTCACATGGCCCCGTCCAGCCTCTAATCAAGCACACACACGTGCACACACTCACTGAAAGATCAAACAAGCTTTGTTCCCTGTGCTATCACTGATTTAGTGTCTGTATCTCATCACTGCCAGTAAGCAGGGTAAACAGTATACATTGTGTGTGTGTGTGTGTGTGTGTTGAGTTCTAAGTATCATCAAACAATAATCTAATAAATAATTTATCCCAAATTATCAAACCATTGATCAATTGGGATTGATTCAGGGCTTTAAGCGTGTTTAGTGATATTAGAATCGAAGCTAGGTTCAAGTGTGAGGGTTAATGTGAATGGTTTTGTGTGTGTGTGTGTGTGTGTGTGTGTGTGTGTGTGTACGTGTTGGCCCTGTGGTGGTCTGGCAAACTGTTCAGGGTCTAGCCGACCTTCTCCCAGTGTTGGCCGAGATAGGTTCCAGCCACTGCGTGACTCTAATAGAATAAATTGGTTTATCAAATGTGTGTGTGTGTCGAGTGAGAGTCAAGCTGACATTAGCTGCACCTTTTGATTGCAAAATAAAAAAAAAACCCAACTTCTTAGAATTCAGTGATTTCTGCTTAATGGTCTCGAAAATGTTTCGTTGTATAGTTGGTTGTTAGGATCAGAAAAATGCTCATGAAGACACTTATTTTAACTGTATGCTGCCAAATCTGACACCTTTTCAAGCCAACAGAAAACAGCTGTGTTACAGACTACAGGACACGTCAGTGATTCCTATGTGTTGCTAAAAATAGAGCACGCAAGTGCATATGCATTTGTCTCCATGACCAAGTTGTACATGCAACATGGGTCAGTGCACAGTTTGACTGGCCTTTTATAACACAGTTAGCTGCACCACTGGGGGCGGGGGTGGGGTGGGGTGCACTGACAACTTGGTAATAGTGGAGCTTGAACCCTTGACCTGTGAATCAGTAAACCAGCTACCACTACAACTGACTACAGCTGACACCAGCAATTTATTTACTTACTTGATTAATTATCTTATCTGATTTGTATGTTTATTTGTGGCAGGATGGTGATGTAGTGGTCAGCATGTCTGTCTCAAAACAAGAAGGTCCTGGGTTGGAGTCCAGGAGTTCAAGTTGGCTTTTGTGTTTTCGAGTAGGTTTTGTGTGGAGTGCACATGTTCTCTTCGAGTTTTTGTGGATTTTTTTTCCTCCCTCCTGTTTCCTCAAACATGTATATCAGGCTAATTGTTTGCGTGACCCTAGCACAGTGCTTCTCAATTATTTTCTGTTGCACCCACCCTAGGAAAAGGAAAACATTTCACGCCCCCCCCCCATATAAAGTGTTATTTGTCTAAAAATTGTTATAAATAATCCTCTGCATAACACTGTATCCTTATTAATATAAATCATTATTATCATTATGGAATACAAAAAAAGGAACAAATATAGATCAACTTCCAACAAAGAATAATCTTATTAACAATTTTTTAGTCTTTAAACAAAAAGATTTATAGTGCATCAATTTGCCTAAAGTAAAGAAAAGTATCCTTATTTAAACTGTAAACATTTTTGACCAACAATTTAAACCATTGAATACTGAAAAATAAAATTAAATAAATTGAATAGAAATCAATAAATAATAATATATCAAAATAATAATAATAATAATAAATTCAAATTGATCAGCAAGACTAACACAGGAGCACAATATATAAAATACTTTAACCTACAAAACAAACATGAATAAAACAATTTGTATTATTATTATTATTATTATTATTATTATTATTATTATTGTCAAAATGATCAAATCCGGATTAATGGCACAATGAGCACATTTTGCAGTGTACAGCTTTTCAAAGCAGGGTTTAAAGCACAATACTGAACTCTCAGCTCCTGCTCAACGCTGAACTGGGACCTGGACTTATTTTTCACAGTGCTGACGTCATCCAGCATGACAGAGCCCGTGTCTGCTGCAGGTTGGATTAGTTCCTCTGCTGTGCTGTGGGGTTTTCTACACTAAGCATTTTGGTACTCCTCCTTATCTGATGCTAACAGAGCTCGCTGGTTTGCTGGAGTAGCATTCACAAAGCGGGATGGTTGTTGGAAATATTGTATTCGGCATGTTTTTGCTGAAAAAAACTCACGCAGCTCATCTTGATCGTGGTCTGATGTCTTTAAGTAATGCCTGAATTTGTTTGGGTTCATGCTGTGCGCTGCCAATGTTTTCAGACATAGTAAACACAGCGGTCTTTCCTTGTTTCTCAACGCAGCACAGTGAAGCCGAGTGCTACATCTGCTTCATCATATCTCCTGGACTTAACTTTTGGGAGACTTTCGTTTCGCTCACCATCTCCGTCTCTGTCCACATCTTCTTCTGTCCCTGTTAAAAATTTCCATGGTGGGTTTATTAACTTCACTTCTTATTTTACCTTTCGGCACACTCTGATGGTGAGGCAGCCACTGCCACCTGCTGTATTGGATGTAGAATTACACTTTATCCTATGGCAAAAAAAAAAAAAAAAAAAAAAAAGCATGTTCCCTGGGATCACCCCCCCCACACACACACACTGGGCATTGCACTATTTGAGAACCACTGCCCTAGCAGGATTAAATGGTTTTGTAAATGAATGAAATGATGACTTTGCTGTAGTGCTTAGCTCAGTGAGTGAGTGATTTGTATTGACCTTTTTCATACCTTCTCCAGTTAAGTCTACTCACATCAAGACAGCATGTCTTATTCCAATTTGTAGTGGTCATGAATTGTTAATATATTTTATACAACAGCATCTCTGAGAATAAAGTCAAAGGGAGTGTATTAGATAAAGTGGCATGGAGTTCCGGTATAAAGTTGGCTTAGGAAGGACAGTATTCCAAATCGACCATCTATCCATGTTAATTGAATTGTGGTAATTTTCAATAATTAATATTGTAGTTAAATATTTCTGAAGAAGCTAATAAAACATAATACTTGGAGAAATTTTCCTGTAACCGTCAGTTAAGTTAAGAACAAATGAATACATTTTTAATAACAAATTTTTGGGTGCATTACCGCTTTGAAATAATGATTTTTAAATCTGTTTGTGTGCCATGTCAGGTTCGGCAATATTTACACACATCTGTCATCAGCCTGTGTGTGTGTGTGTGTGTGTGTGTGTGTGTGTGTGTGTGTGTGTGTGTGTGTGTGCGCGCCCGAATGTGTGCTCTTAACTAGTGTAGGAGTCAAACACACTCTCCCCCTTTGTTTAAATAAATGACTAAGTGCTTACAGAATAGCTTCCAAGTACTGAAGTGTGCATCTAAAGGGCTCTGATTGATTTCTCTTATACGGAGTGGATTCTAACCAAATCCCACGAGTAGCTCCTTGACACAGGCCTTTCCCAAACACATGACGCCAAGAACGCAACCATGGATTAGTTGCAGGCCCTCACTTGATCACTCTGTGAAATTGAAAGGCTTCATTCAAACACTGAAATGTCAATAAAAACACTTTGGAAATTCCCAACTGGCAAGTGACATTATTAAACAAAAACCATTAAGTCTGAAGATCCAGAGCAAGGAAACACAACTCATTAGTGATAATAAATGTGTCCTGTTCAGTGTGTTTACCAAAGTGGATTACCTGCCTGTCTGCTCCTTTTCATGTCGAGTGTTAACAGCATGTAAGTCATGTCTGCTTTTCAACTTTTCTCTTGAATCCATGGCAAATCCTGACTTAGTTTAGGATTGAGGAGTTTGAGTAACTTTACAGAGAACAGGACAAAAACATTAGTCACGGTGTTTCCATGACTAGAGCGTTGTTTTTCTCTTACTGATAATCTGGACAAGAAATTCTCAGTTTCTCATTAGCGCCCGCACCCGGAAATTCGTACTGCATCTAATAATTTTTTTTAATTTTGGAAAAACTACACTCAAACACCTCAGACAATGTAAAAATGATTAGTGTATGATTCTGAGATTGATTCAATTATCTTTGAAATGGTTATATTTTCTAAAGAGTTTTTGCATTTGCAAGGCTGTTGCTCTATAGACAGTTGTTCAGAGTTTAATACAGTACATGATAAAATATATATGTCCATGTAAAAAACAAAAAAACAAAAAAAAAAAACGGGTGTATTGTATAGATTCATTCACCTTTCCTACATTTAGCTTGAAAGGCTTTTGAGCTTCAATAGTCACCTCATTTCTCTATAAATTTAAAACTACACTTTCTTGTTCTGTTTATTACCTTAATACGGCAATGTTTACTTATGAGATACCACTCTTGAAATCCAAAATATACAAGATATTTAAAAAATAATAATGGGGAATGTTTTACTTGGATCTTAAATAGAAGAATAATAACTTTTTTTTTTTTTTTTTGCTATTTGTTTTCCACTTGTGCCTGTTTAAGAGTGAATACACAGATTTAGGCCTATTATATACTTAATTTGTTGTTTGGCTGTTGTTTCTGTAAAAAAGAAAAAATAAACCTTAGTATACATTCCCAGATGAAGAAGTATACATTCCCGGATATCGGCATGTATTAAAAGTGTGCGAAAAAGCAAACAGTCGTTTATTATTGCAATGCTTACCAGCCAATTAATATCGCAGTGCATATTGACACTGGATGGACGGGCAAACCATGAAAGTCAGTGGTTTCTTAAGAATGGTGCCATACTCCATATGTTTACTCAACAAAGGTAAAACACAGTGCGGGATTACTGCTCTCAAGGTCGGGAGTTCAAACCCAACTATCATAATACCACGTCACCGCCCCCTCCCCTGCAGCTAACTGAATTATCAAAGGCTGACCATGTCTCTCACTGTCTGTGGTGAGATTCATGTAAAAAGACCATTGCTGTGATTTGTAAAGTGTAGGCCATTGGGTTGTCATCAGCGTGTTTCTTCGATGTTCTGCATATTCTCCCTGTGCTTTTGTGAGTTTCTTCCAGTTACTTCAGTTTCCTTCCACAGTCTAAAGACATGCACATTAGGCTAACTGGCTGTTCCATATATAAATATCACAGTATATTCCATTCCTGTTTGATAAATCCATTTTTTAAAATGCTATAATAAATGGGTGCTCCCTGCCTTCCCCGCCTTAACCCAGAGTCGACCGAGATAGGCTCCAGCTGTCTGAGTCTGAAAATGAATTCATGAATTTAATGAATTTAAAATATTTTCTTAACTGTTAAATGCACAGTAAATTGTTTTCTTTTACTAAATTTTGAAAAATGAATACTGAAAGAAACTGAAGAAATGTAGTTAAAAGTAATCGAGACTTTAGCCTCTTGCAAACTTTAGGTCTAAATCATCACACAGCAAAGTCAAACCAATAGAGTTATTAAGCATCTCAAAATGATGCCATGAAAAAAACCCCCAAACAAACAAAAACAAAAAACACAACCCAAAACCCTCCATCAAAACTCACATTTTTATGTGAGGTGTGCATCTTTGTGCATGCACGCTCATCTGTGCTTACGTGCACACGTGTCTGTGTGTGTGTGTGTGTGTGTGTATATTTTATTTACATCTTATGCATTATTTTTGAATGTTTAATTGTTATTATAAGCATTTATAGCGGTGAATATGTATTTATTGATATTATATACACGTATACATGTACTTATACGTCAGTCAGTGGGGGGTTAAATCTACTTCGCGGAATTCGGAGGTTGCGGGCGGGTGTCAGTCCCAATTAACGGCGGAAAGTGAGGGATTCCTGTATATCCCTCCATTCAATGTTTGTGTATTTCGCTAGTTATTAACTAAAATTATTTGATAGCTAGAGTACTAGCCTTGTGAAAACAAATGCTGGATCCTAAACGTGCCTTGGCTTTTTGACTGCAATTTTATCATGTATGTTGTAGAAAAATATACATTTATGGAAAATGTTTTTGCTCAAACAATCACTCTAATTTCCCAACTCATGAATAAGTGCATATATTCATTTATGTATGCATTTATGTATCAAATTCATTTTAAATGATAAGGCGCTAAATCTTTTATGGCTTACTTTTATATTTTTAAGCGTTTGATCTGCACTTCTTGACATTTGCTTTGAATAAATCATAGAAATACAGACTAAAAAGTAGAGAGAGTATCATGTTAACATAATCACAAGCTACATTCCACTCTTATCAAAATGTGTCCTGTACAGATAATCACAGTGTACAATTTAGTTTCTTGTTGTTCTGACAGAACATTTGTCATGTTTGGTTGCCTGTTACACACCATACTGTTCATTCGGTACCTCTGCTTGAAAACAGATGGTTTTATATTGAATCAAAAGGTGATTGAAAGACATTTTGGGGCCACATGCTGTATGACAGAAGTAGAGCAGGCTGTGTGTCATAAATGTTTACAGCAACGAGCACTTGATTCTCACTTATATTTTCTTGTCAGCCTTTGAACTAACTTTTCATGCTTATTTATGATTAAAGAGTTTTAATCTCATATCTCCATCATGACCCAATACAAGAAAGACGATAAAGTTCGATACTAAAATCCACTGAGCATGGTACAGTAAATATTTGCACCATGCGTGTTATGAAGCTTGTTGACTTGGGGTTTGGTGGATAAACATTAAGGGAAAAAAACATTCCCCAACAGTTTGTTTACAGCGTTTACATGCTTGGGTGGGCTCACTCTGATGTCCCTTTTTTATTTTTTACTTCCCAAAGGCCCTTCGTCTCATCACTTGGACTTCGTCCATCTTCTATCTTTTTCTCTTCATCACTCTGCCTTCTTCTTCCCAAGCTTGCTCCTCCTTCTTAATGCCTCCAGATACCATGTCCATGCTTTGATTCCTCCTGTGCTCGGGTAAACACACCATACCCGATGGGCTTTCTCCATTTCTTCATCTGAAGGTTGTTTAGCCAAAGCTGGAACTTTGATATGTCTGGAGAGAACCGTTTCAGCTGTGAACCATCATGTTGCTGTACATAAAGTGAGAGAGAGAGAGAGAGAGAGAGAGAGAGAGAGAGAGAGAGAGAGAGAGAGAGAACCCAATCAATCAAAGGTACTGTCATTTATATCGTAAGCATACAGATATATTGTCTCTGCATGGACATTTACATGCTCAGGTTGAAATGTTCAAAGTAGCGCGCTTCTTCAGCGCTGTATCTTGACATCAGGCCTGGTTTTAATCTCAAAGTGGTAATCCAGATCCCCCCATGTGCACCAGTAAAACACATTATAGCTTTTCCAGGCGTAGATCATGGTTGCTCCTGGACTAAAAAATATATGGACGATCTCCCACTGACTGTGTAACAGTCTAAGCACAAGCCAATTCTCCCTGAACACACAGCTTGGCTAGCATCATAAAACTCTCCCATTACGTTACCAATAAAAAGGCTAACGGTGCCTGTGTGGTTTAAGAGCCGTCTGCGCAATCGCTCTGGACTTGTCACGACTTAAGTACTTAAAGCTAATCAAAAACAACAATGGTAGAGGAGTTCCCCGATCAAACACAAGGAGGAGAGGACGTCATTAAAGAAGGGATGTTTATTGGAGCTGATCCTCCGCTCTCCGTAACTGTGTGATGTGGCCTCCCAGGGGTACAGTAACCTCCGTGGGGAAAAGAATCGCTTCTCGACCAGCCACATTTTCCATGAGATGAAAGGAGAGTGGAGAATACACTCTGCGGTTACCAATAAGGTCCAGAGGAGATCTAGAGATCCTGTTGCAAAGACGTCATAGTGTGTGTTTCCAGTTTTGTTCATTGTGGCATCCTAAGAAACATCTTTGTTTTTGTTGTCAACATTTTATCCTGTCAGCACAAGAGACATGAAAACTGGAAACAATAAAGACTATTAACCAAAGTTCGGTGCAGTTTATTGATGATGGAATATGACAAACTCATCACACAACACAAACAGAAACGGAGACAGTTGTTTTTTTTAAGCACCAAAGGGAAGCACCACTGCTGTGTAAATCCTCAGAGCCTGGCGTTCCTTACAGACCCTGTCCTCATTGAGTCTCTAAAACATCATCCCTAACCAATGAATTCACCAGAGGAGAGAGGAAATGGTGCAATATGTCACTCCAATCCCCTCTTGATCATTTTTAGTAATACCAGTAGTTCCCGAATGTAGCGCTGAGAGACAGCAGATTGGATCTTGGGGTACACAAAATTAATCCCGAACACTAGAACATACAAACCTATACTCAGTACACACACTGCTTTAGGAGTCTAGCATCTGTTGAGATGAATCATAGCTTACAATCACTTCTTGTTCAAAGGCAGACATGAAGAGAGAAGCAAAGAAATACTTCATGAAATTTAGACTCATTTCATTTCCCAAGATTTTCTTTATTTTTTCAGCTTGTGGTAGAACAAATTCAACCTTCAGATAAAGAGACATCCTGAAAGGGGGTGATATCATAGAAGAGACTATGATTTTATTCCGTCATTCATTTATTCGTTTTCTTAGCTGATTAATCCTAATTAGGGTTGAGGGAGACAGGCACCAATCAATAACTTAATAATAATAATAATAATAATAATAATAATAATAATAATAATAATAATTATTATTATTATTATTCATTCATTCATTCATTCATTCATTTTCTGAACCTAACTTAATCCTAATTAAGGTCATGGGGAGGCTGGCACCTATCTCAGCTGACTTTGGGAGAAGGCAGAGTACACCCTGGACAGCTTGCAAGGCAACTGCAGGGCAGAAACATGCTGACAGCGATGCAGCCTACTCGTTATGAAAGCAACAATAGTTATTTTACATACCTCTCACCATAGACAATGAGAGACATTACTGGTCTTTGATAACCAAGTTAGCTGCACTGGGGGGACAGCAGTGACAACACATTGATAGGGGGGCTTGTACCACCAGCCTTGGGATCAGTAATCCAGCACCTTACTACCGGGCCACTACTGCTCCAACAATGTATAGAAATCCTTTAAAAATGTTTTAAATCCAGAGCCTTCCTTATCCAAATTCCCAACTTTAGTAGACTCATGAAAACCCACATTTAACTTTTGCATAATCCTGCTAACAAGGGAATGCACAAACAAAGGGTAAAACCTAAAGGGAAAAAAGTCAAGTACAGTGGTACCTCACCTTACGAAATTTATCCGTTCCAGAAGTGGTTTCGTAACCTGATTTTTTCGTAAGTTGAGCAGCATTTTACATGTAAAATACCTGATTCATTCCAAGGCCCCCAATGCTACCCTGTAAACCCTTTAAAAATTATAAAAGTATATCTTTTAAGGCCTCCTTCTGCTTCAATATCATACCGATGGTATACGGGTTTGGCCATATTCCTTTGCGATTTCACTCAACCGCATGCCATGAGCCTGCTTCTTCTTTTCACTCGCAGCAGGAATCACTTTCACCAGGAATCATACGCATGTCTCTGTGTGTGTGTGCGCGCGCGCACGTGTGTGTGTGTGTGTGTGTGTGTGTGTGTGTGTGTGTGTGTGTGTGTGTGTGTGTGTGTGTGTGCACGTGTGCCCGCATGTGTTGACCATGTCTTCTTAGCAGAGTTATAATCTTACAAATGTTTATGCAAGGTTAAAAGCCTGAGCCAAAAAATAAAGTTGCAATGAGCACACTCGAAAAACTCACAAAACAACAGTAACTCTATCCTTTACG
The DNA here is from genome assembly GCA_024760905.1 of Plotosus lineatus. Classification (NCBI taxonomy): domain Eukaryota; kingdom Metazoa; phylum Chordata; class Actinopteri; order Siluriformes; family Plotosidae; genus Plotosus; species Plotosus lineatus. Next base: position 28,093,945 of record CM045736.1, read on the forward strand.
CGTGTTAGAACTTCGTGACTAACAATGGGTTGAAGGCACATGAAAAGCATCATGGGTATTATGGAGATACAGCTCCCTCCTAGCCAATGGGAGGGAGCTGCATCATGGGTATTATGGAGATACAGCACCCTCCTAGCCAATGGGAGGCCAGCGGAGCGGGGTGTTGGGAGAAAACCAATGGGAGAGCAACTAGCGCATTGTTTGAATTTTTGAGATAGCGCGTTTCGTAACGTGAATTTTTCGTTTGTTGGATCTTTTGTAAGGTGAGGTACCACTGTAAATCTAAATTCATACAACTTTATGAGCATGTCACCAGTGATAATGTGTTGTAATTGATCAAAAAATGTAAAGAACCAGTCTAGTGATAACACAACACAACAAAACAAACAAATAAAAACAATCCCCCAAAACCCTATATGTAGCATACAACAGGAATAAGACAACAATGCAATTTTAAATAAGCCTTTTATAAGTCACATATACATTACAGTACAACACAATGAAATTCCTTGATTAGAAAGTTGGGGTAAGACTGCAGAGTCAATCATGATACAGCACCCTGGAGCAGAGGGTTAAGGTCTTGTTTGAACTCTAAACCTTTTGATTACCATCAACCCAGAGCCTTGAATGTTGAGCCACCCCTGGCATTAATCATACAGTTGGCTGGCTTGGCTGTCAATAATTATATCAATGTAAATTTTTTTTTTATCTGTTCCATAGTGGAAACAAACCACTATTACGAAAATACTTATTATTAAGTTTTTATAGTTAACAGCTTGAACTGAATGGGTTTAACCCAAGCCTTAATAAGTGAAAAATAAACCAGCTTATAAATAATGTCAACTTTGAGCTAATGTATTCTGTCAATGAAAAGATGAGGAATTAAAAACTCCAGCCAATAAATCACTTTGAAAAATGAGCTTAATATTTGAATAGTTCAATGAATAAATCTGTTCTGAGTGATATATATATATATATATATATATATATATATATATATATATATATATATGTATATATATATATATATATATATATATATATATATATATATGTATATATATATATATTTGTGTGTGTATAATTTTTTTCATTACATGCTAATATTGGAGAGCTCCATCACCACTGGTCATCTAAATCAGGGGTCGTTTTTCTGGCTACGTTGAAAATGAAAGCGTCTCAAATCGTGTTATGCAGATCTGGTTTTAATCGAAATATTTCATGGTTCTTTTACTTTGTCCTCTCACGTCATCGGCGTGTTTATGAAGGAGTGTGTGAGTGTGTGGCTGATGGCAGAGGGCTCCATTGTACCATGTTAATGATGTCCTTTTGTGATAGACAAGGATGCAGGCCGAAGACGGCAGCGGCTGAGGGTTTTAACGTGACTGGCAGCTGCAGTAATCCGTCCTTTGTGCCCTCTGAGGGGCCCGGCCAGACGAGCCAGATGGAACCAGAGAGAGAGAGAGAGAGAGAGAGAGAGAGAGAGAGAGAGAGAGAGAGAGACAGAGAGAGAGAGCGAGACAGAAAGAGAGCGAGAAACTAAAAGCCACAGTAAAGTGCTGGAGCAGAGTCTCAAGATCAGTCAAGGTTACGGGTTTGGTTTCTTGATCTGCTTATAGCACTGCCTTTGTACCACAGTGTGTCGTCTGTGTGGTCATGAGGGAACGCCTTGTGATTGGAGAATGACTCTTCTGTGGGACGAAAGTGGAGATTGCCTGAAAAATGGTATTGTACCGCAAACCTTCTGACAGAGTATGTTTATTTACTCTGGAACCCTTCAGAATAATATGCAGCTCTGCTAAGTTGTTTTCTCAGTGCCGTTCGGTGAATGTGTGTTTGCTTGGATTGCTCAGCTCAACTGTCTTGAAGCTCTTTTCTCAATCAGGACATGAATGCCTATGGTGAATCCTGATGCAATGACAGTGCAGCATTCTGTTAGTAGACGAGGCACCCTGGTGCCAGACGAGGAGTTTAATTACAACACCATATTTGGCATCGCCATGGTTTGTGTGAGGCAAACATTCGAAGACTATCCGCTCATATTTGCTGTTCATATGTGGATAATTACTTCTAAAGTCTTAAACCATAGCATGATCTTCAGAAACTAAAAGATAAATGACAGCCCTTTGATTCTCAACGAACGTTCCCCCCCCTCGTTCACTACAGACTTCAAATGGAACATAAAGCAAAGGGATTTGAGAGTGAAACAAACTCCATTGATCTTCTTGCTTTCTTCTTAATTTTTAGTAAACCAGTTGGCTTAACACCAAAAAGAGTTTTTAAACCATCAAAACAGTCATTAATTCCAGCCTGGATAACCAAAAATTCGGTGCTGATCGCTGCTTAATATGACTGAAACCCATTGAAGCCACTAAAACGTCTTCCAGAGAAATAATGACTGCAGATCTTTAGCATGAATGCACAAACTACCTAATATATGGCCAAGATATTCGTTTAATTTATTATAAATACAGCAAGGCTGAAAAGTACTCAAATCCTTCATACTTGTGTCTTTCAAGTGCATCAATTTGTGGTGCATCGCAGACATGTTTCATTTCTATGAGCTTTACTGTGGTCCATCTTAACATCTGCGTATCTGGCTGGATAGAAAAGTTCTGTAGACCATGATGGAAGCAATAGAGCCAGCACATCGTAATGGCAGGGTTAGCTCTCACTCTTTTGACTCTTTTACCTCCTGGATAAATTGGTTGGACAAAAGACTGGCTGAAAGATGTTTTGCTTGAGTGTACAAATCCTGGTTTGAACCCAAGAGGCAACACAATCTCTGAGATGACTGACGCCTCATGCTTTGTGAGCCACTGTGCAAGCGTGTGTGTCTGCTTTTTGTACACATAATGAAAAGCAGTGAGCGAGTGGACCGTATGCATCGCTCTGAGAGCCTGGCTGCTGCTCTTCTAATTTAAGAGGGGATTAAGCCAGAGCAAAAACAGTACCCCATCCTCTCTAATTGGAGATGGGTAATAGCCAGGCTCGCTTACCAAATGGAGCTTTTTCATCTTGCATGGTTAAAGGTTGGGATGTAAGGAGTGCAGTATATCTATCTAATCACCAGAGAACATTTTGCTTATTTGCCCATCAAGTGTTTTCCTGTGGTCACAGATATGGGTGCACTTTCAACTTGTAACTAATGTAAAGGTTCACCGTGAAGCCATCAGCTCCTTTTACATTACTCAGAGATGAAGATGAACTGGATTGAACAATGATATATTGCAATGTACATGTGTTATTCTGCAAACATGCATCTACAAATATGCTTAGTAGTGTAGTTCTCAAGCAACTCACCATTGTCAGAAACATGGCTATCTCGTTTCCTGTCTGGTGTCCAGGCATGTTCACCAAACGAGACCCAGTAATGGCTACTTGCATTACAATAGACAGCACACACACACACACACACACACACACACACACACACACACACACACACACACACACCTACCACACCTACCTATCTATCTATCTATCTATCTATCTATCTATCTATCTATCTATCTATCTATCTGTCTGTCTGTCTGTCTTCCTTTCGGCTTTTTCCCTTTTACTCGGGAGTCGCCACAGCGAATCATCTGATTCGCAAGTTTGATTTGGCAGAGGTTTTTACGTCGGATGCCCTTCCTGTCACAACCCTTTTTAGCAAGGGACAGAAACACGCTGACGACTTTGCAGCCTACTCTTTACGAAAGTCAGCAATGGTTCTTTTACATGCCTCTCACCATAGATAGTGAGAGACATGGCCCGCCTTTGATAACCCAGTTAGCTGCACTGGGGGGGACAGTGACAACCCTGTGGAGAGTGGGACTCGAACCCCCAACCTTTGGATCAGCGATCCAGCACCCTATACCACTAGACCACCACTGCCCACCTATCTATATATCTATCTATCTATATATATCTATATATATCTATATATATATATATCTATATATATATATATCTATATATCTATATCTATATATCTATATATCTATATATATATATATATATATATATATATATATATATATATATATATATATATATATAAACCCGAATTTTCATGGCTCATATGAGTTTGCTTTAATCCGTGCATAGGTTTCCTGAATGTGAACTAAATATCTTTGGTAAAACAAACAAACAAACAAACAAAAAAACCCTGGAAAAATTACTGTAAGGTCACCTAGCATGGAAACAACGGCCTATCATATAAAAACATGTGAGTCTATATAGGTCCCCTGCTTGTAGGATGTATTTTTTATTTTATTTATTTTATTTTATTATTTTTTTGTTCACTCTTCTGTGTAAACCGGAGAGTTCTGTGTGTGAAATTCCCAGGCATTCAACCCGGCTCATCTAGCACCAACAACCATGCCACAATTTACTTTAAAGTCACACAGATTACATTTTTCCCATTCTGGAGTTTGATGTGAATGTTAACTGCTTTTGATCTTTATCTGCATGAGTTATATTTATAATATAATAATAATAATAATAATAATAATAATAATAATAATAATAGGCAGTGGTGGCCTAGTAGTATAGGGTGCTGGATCGCTGATCATAAGGTTGGGGGTTCAAGTCCCACTCTCCACAAGGTTGTCACTGTCCCTCCAGTGCAGCTGACTGGGTTATCAAGAGCAGGCCATGTCTCTCACTGTCTATGGTGAGGTTCATGTAAAAGAACCATTGCTGACTTTCAGCAAGAGTGGGCTGCAAGCCATCAGCATGTTTCCGCCCTGCGATGGCCTGGTGAGCTGTCCAGGTTGTACTCTGCCCTCACCCGGGTTGCCTGGGATGGGCGCCAGCCTCCCCGTGACCCTAATTAGGATTAAGCGGTTACAGAAAATGAAATGTAATAATAATAATGATAATTATTATTATTATTATTATTATTATTATTATCATTATTTTGCACTGTCCTGTTGTATAATTGACTGGTTACAAAATCTTGAATATAAGCAGGCTGTTTATATTGTATCCGACCGTGTCCTGGCAGAGTGGGCTAGAATAAGCTCCAGCCTCCCCGCAACCCTAATAAAACACAAAGCCAGTTAGAAAAATAAAGTGGTACCTAATTTTACGAAAGTCTCACCAAATGAAAAATGCAGGTTAGGAAATTCATTTTCCTAAAATTTTTGTCTCTGGATACGAAACAAGTTCACGTTATGAAAACGCCATCTTAAAAATTAAAACACGCCATTCAAACATTTAAATGCGCCATTCAAACATTCAAACGCACCATTCAAATATTTAAAACGTGCCATTCAAACATTCAAACAATGCACGAGCTGCTCTCCCATCAATGATGTTCAAACATCCTGCCCCGCTGGCCTCCCATTGGCTGGGAGGGATGACGCAGCTCCCTCTTATTGCCTATCTCCCAACATCCTGCCCCGCTGGCCTCTCATTGGCTAGGAGGGATGATGCAGCTCCCTCCCATTGGCTATTATGGAGCTGAATCAACCATGATGCTTTTCGTGTAAAGGACAGTTACTGTTGTTTCATACTTTATTTCTTGACTTAGGCTTTTAACCTTCCATAAACATTTGTACGATTATAACTCTGCTAAGAAGACATGGTCAACACACGCACTCATACACACGCGTGTGATTTCCGGTGCGAGTGAGAAGAAGAAATGGGCTCAAGTGATATCGCAAAGGAATATGGCCAAACCTGTCTACCATCGGTACGATATTGAAGCAGAAGGAGGTCTTAAAAGGTATGCTTTTATAATTTTTAAAGGGTTTAGGGGGTAGTATTGGGAGCCTTGGTACAAATCACACGTTTTACATATAAATACAGTTCAATTTACGTAAAATGCAGGTTACGAAAAAGGTGCTGGAACGGATTAATTTCGCAAAGTGAGATACCACTGTATATTAAATGAATAAGCACTAGTTTTTAATAAAAAAACCACCAATTTTTAGTTAGACATACAGACAGATAGATACATAGATAGAGAGATAAATTAATTTATAGATGATATGATCAAAGCATTTTCTTCAGCAGCATTCATATCTGTAATTCAGGAAGTGGAAACCTGTTTCCTAATAGGAGATGCCTCAAAACAATAAGTTTATCAATTTCTTGTATGATGGGAGCAGAAGAGGAGAAGAATGAATGAAGTGGCAGTGGTGCCCCGGTGGTAGGGTGCTGACTCATTGATCTAAAGGTCAGAGGTTCAAGTCCCACTATCACCAATTCTGTGGTGAGAAGCATGGAAAAGAACCATTGCTGTCCAGGATGTACTTTGTCTGCACCTGGAGTTGGCTGAAATGGACACCAGCCTTCTCATAACCCTAATTAGGATTAAGTGGTTCAGAAAATAAATTTTTTCTTTTAATTAAATTTTACATTTTTATTTACATTTTATTTTACATTTTATTTATTTATTAAATAGCATTGAACTATTCATTGAAATATTCATTCTAATAGTTAACTATTCATCCTTTCATTCTTTTTCGGAACTGCTTATTCATAATTAGGGTCGCTTGGAGGCTGGTGCTCATAGTTAACTTTTCCAATTAACTTTTTTTAATATTATGAAACAAAAAGACACACCCACACACACCCACACACACACACACACACACACACACACACACACACACACACACACACATAAAAAATGGACCAAATATTCCTAGTAACTGACTAGTTAGGATGATAATTGTCTGCACTTAATAAAAGGAAAATTCATTCGACAGTTTTTATACATTATGTTTTCAAGTTCATACAAATGATCTTCCAAATGGCAGCTGTCATTGTCTATACACACTTGGAGGCGATTACTGAAGACTGCCATGGGTTGACGGGTCATGTGGTGTGTAACAGCAGCTATCTCCTGTTGAATAGCAATCTTTATGGCTTCAAGAGTTTGGATGCAATGAGCATATACTCGGGGAGCAGTGATTAGCACATCGGTCTTTCAGCAAGAAGGCCTGGATTCGATTCCCAGGCTTAGGCGTTTCTGTGCGTTCTCCCTGTGCTTGCAATGGTTTCCTCCAGGCACTCCAGTTTCCTCAATCAGTCTAAAACATGTGAGTGTGAGTGGTTGAATGTGTGATGGCCCAACTGTTCAGGGTATACCCTGCCCTTGCACAGAGTCGGCTGAGAAGGGTACCAGCCTCCCCACGACCCTAGTTAGAATGAAACAACTTAGACAATGAATCAACGAGCATACAGTAGCGATTCAAGGAACCACCACAATAAATAAAAAAAAAAAAAAAGGGGGGTCGGGGATGGGCCGGACACCTAACAGCACCACACAACAAGATCACTCGTTCTGGAAACATTTCTCTCCTTACAATGATTTTTGAGGCATGTGTACTGTAGCTCCATCTTACTTCTCATTGAGTTCTTCAAGCTCAAGATGTTCAAGTTGTGAAAATGTTGGGGCTACTAACAGACCTTTGCACCGCTTCTTCTGCCTCACTAAGTTTCATGTATGCAAATAATAATTTGAATATCCTCTCATTATCTTTATCTTTTTTTCCACTTACCGTTGAAATGTGAGGTTATTTTGGGTCACCCAAAACACCCTAATTTTGTGTAGATGTTCCGTCTGACACAGTGAGGTAGCATAACTCATGTCATGTTGTTCCCTAAAAAAACTTTTTTTAGAGCTGTGAAACTTCTGGAAGTTCATATGAGCTTCACTACATCCATGATGAGAGCTCAGTTCTGGCCTTTTAAGAGCTCTCAAAGGGCCGAACACTTCAAACTTCCCTCAGAAGCCTTGCGATCAGACCCGCACCAGCCTGAGCCCGAGAGAGTGCACACAGAAAAAAGTAGAAAGAAGAAGAGAGATTGAGAGAACCGGGACCAAGAGAGCCAGATGACTGCAAAGACTCTCTTACCAAGAATCTATAAATAAAATAAAATGGTCAAAAACATGGGTTTTTAAAGAAGTGTCTGATCGAATGAGATAAGACTGGATCCACCCTCCCTCCTTTTTTCTTTCCTTTACCCCTCTTCCATGGCTTACTGAAAAAAGGCGTTTCTTTTTCCATCTGATTGAATGTAGGACTAAAAGAGGACCAGCGTGAGTGTGCCCACCAGCTTTTAGTCAGTAGCCTAATGAGATCCTGAGGGATGGGCCACTGTCAATCATCCAGCGTTCCCCTTTTCCTCCCTCTTCTTCTACCAACGCTACCATGTCGTGCCGTACTGCAGAACCAAGGGGCATGAAATAATTAGAGATCACCAAGTTACCACTACTTTGTGCTTCATGCTTTATTTATTGTTTTTATTTTTTAACGTAGACAGAGAGGGCTGTGCAGAGTTCATTTATTTGAAGGATCTTCCCTTTTTCTTTACTTCGTTCGCTTACAACTACATAAAATACTTTGGTTTCCATTTTGCTCCTTATTTTTCCTGCAATATTCAGTCTTTTTTTATGCAGCAGGTTTAATGCACATGAAAAAGGTTCAAGATGTGGCATAACATCAGCGGAGGACCTATGATGAAAGCGAGAGCTGCCACTATGATGCGACTGGAAGAGCACTCGTCTTCTGGAGAGGGAGGGAAAGAAAGAGCAGAATAAAAAGTGCATGAGAGTGAAAGAGGGACGAAAAGGTTTCAGAAATTGTACTAAAATCAGCTTTTTTATTTTTTTTTTTTACAAAGAACAGTAATTTTTGTAAAATTACATCTTTTTAGTCATACAGTATGGTTCTTCTCCTTATTCTTGCTCTTGTCGATGTAATGTAAGATAAACACAAAAAATATTTAAAAAATATTACATAATAAATAAACATGGCTTGTTTGTACAGGGACTAAGTAATAAAGTTCATTGTTTACAATTATCACTTGCCAAAGTGTTTAATTTCACTCATACTGTGGCATTTTATTGACATAATTTTAAATAGCAAATATGTATTGTACATTTTACCTGTTTAGTCTTAAATGCCACTTTACTAATCTCTTTATTCTCCCCTAATGTTTATTCATTAATTTGCCAAACTGATGTCTGCTTTATTTGGGGCGCAAAGAGGCTGGGGCCTATCTAAGTCAACTCTGGTAGAGGAGTTGGCAAGCTACAACCTGAACACTATCAGTCCACCACGGGGCCAACACACATTACTTTCACACATGGAGCAATTTGGTACCACTAGTTAGCCTAATGTGCATGTCTTTGGACTTTAGAAGGAAACCGGAGTGCATGGAGGATACCAATGCAAACACACGGAGAACAGGCAAACTCCACTGACAAAGGCCTTTACTGAGCTCAGATCCTTAAAGGGTATCTGTACCCAAAATTTACAGCATTCAAAAAATATCCACTATACTTTATTATTAACTTTTAAACATTGCATGATGTCAGTAGTTTATTTATAAGTCCACATTTCCTTTTCTTCTATATGACATTCCTTGCTCACGAAGGTTGAGCGTGCGGACATGTTGGCTTCTTTTCACCGGGGTTAAAGGTCATTGTGACGTAACATCGTTGACAGTCGTATCGCCAATTGCAGAATGTCAGTATATTTTCCTCAAGCAATTCTTGTTCTTTACAACAATAGCACTCCTGATCGGTTTTTTGACGCACACATTTTCCACAAGAGCAACAAATATTTGCTGGTTGTTTGCTACGATTTTTCCCGTGTAAGAGCTTCTGCCAACTCTCCAATATCGTCCTCCGAGTCGTCACTTTCCTGGTCCAATTTCACTAAATGTGGATAGTCTTTCTTCAGTGGCTCCTGTGCTCTGAAGCTTGACATTAGTGAAGCCCTTAAATCGCTTAAAGCTGGTTTGTGAGAGAATATAATAAATGCCTTATAGGTGTATTGTCACTAGCTATATACAATAAATCAAATTAGGTATATGAGCGCTTTCACTACAGGTACCCTTTAACCCGAACCCAGGACCTTCCTGTTGTGAGTCAGATATGCGAACCACCATACCACCACAGTACCAACTTGGGAAGGCATTGCAATTAAAAAAAATAAAATAAAAATATTAAAATGTACATTTTTCATGGGTAGAATAATTTTAAAAAATCATTTGAAGCACAGTAATCAGTTCATTATTATAAAAGTCTGTCTAAAGACCTTTCAAGTGACCCAAATAACAACCCTCTGTTCCCATAACAACCATAGTTACCATAGCAATATTAATTTTTTTCTAAAGCCCTCTTCAACGACCTTTCAATTGAACCCAAGATCATGGTCTCTGTCATAAGATAAACTTGGCACCAAAGGTCATGATGGGACAGTGTGGCAGACAGAGACAATGGTAGAGGGATATGTAGTCTGACCACCTCACACTGGATGATCCCCTGTCAAAAGGCATGCAGACTACATCAATTGGCTACTCTAAATTGGATAAAGGTGTGAATGTATACATGAAAGATTGTTTGTCTCTCTGTTAGCCTTGAGCTAGCTTGATGACACATACATTGTGTATTCCATTTTTGCCTGAGGTCAACTGGAATTGGTTCCAACTTCTTCCACAACCCTGAAAATTGTATCAATAATATATAGATGGATGTGGAGCGTTATGCAGTATAAGTACCAGTGCAGGGTTGGGATGATGATGTAATGTTTAGAGCATCTGCCGCCAAGCAGGAAGGTTTCGGGTTCAATTCCTGGATTTGGGTGCTTCTGTGTGGGGTTTGCATATTCTCCAAATGCTTTCGTGGATTTCCTCTAGGTAATTCGGTTTGTAATCCAGACACATGCATATTAGGTTTTCCGGCTGTTTTAAATTGACCCTAGGTGTGAGTATGAATAGTTTTATGTGTGTGTGTGTGTGTGTGTGTATGTGTGTGTGTTGTTTATGTTATGATGGTCTAGCTCAGGGGTGGGCAATTGTTTTGGTTCGAGGGCCACATTGACTTTTAAAATTTTACAAATGGGCCGGGTCAGTACAAGATATGATAAAAATGCATTTTTTAAAAGTACATATCAAACATAAACAGAAAAAAAGCATTAAAATATTAACATACCTTTTAGTGGGAACAGTGTTGATCACCCATGTTTCCAATGCATCGAAGTCTGGTGGTAATTCTGTTGTGGTTATCAGAACAAATTTGAGGTGTTCATCACTCAGTTGGGATCTATTGGCTGCTTTGTTGGTGTTCATCACGGTAAAAGTCTGTTCACACACAAATGTAGAGCCAAACAACACCAACATCCTCTGTGCCATCTTTTGGATGTTTGGAAATTTGGCTCCACTTAATGAAGCATAAAGCTCATCCGGTTTAAGGGAGTTGAACTTCTCCTTTAACATCATGTCACATTGAAGATCATTCAGTTCCAACTGCAACTCCTGAGCTACCGTTTCAGGCTTTTGTGAAAAAGGACCTGACACCAGCTGAAGTGCCCTGCCAATTTCTCCAAAATCATAAACCAACAGCAGAATTCACCATGCAAGGTCATCCAGTGCTTTCCTAAATTTTTTCACATAATGCAAGGTCTCTTTTAACGTGGCCAGTGTGGGAGAAATGAGCCAATGTCTTGTCTGACATTTTCTTGGAAAATAAAACTAGCCTGGTTTTGAAGGCTCTGATGTTTCCTTGCATTTCATGCACAAACTGTTTTTTCCTTGTAGCTTCACATTCAGTTCATTCATGTTGGCCAGTTTGTCCACAGTAAAAGAAAAATCACAGCCAATCTGTGGCTTTCAGCTCAGGAACATTGTCAGTGTTCTCAAGGAGCTCCAAAAATTAAATGATCTCTTGTTTGAGCTCCACACTTGCTGACATACTTTTCCCAAACTGAACCAGCGGACATCAGAAGGTAAAGCACGTCCCTGTGATCAGCGTCAGTTTCTTAAGGAAAATGAATAAACTGCTGATGGTGAAGTCCCCTCGCCCGAATAAACTTAACGAGTTTCACAACTGGCTTCACCACGTGCTCAAGATGCACCACGGATTTACACAGTGCTTCCTGCTTAATTATGCATATATCCTCATGCTTGATTCTGGGATGGAAGTTGCTCGGATGAAGGTGTTTTGCTGAGCCTGCAAGCTCGCGAACCTATCAGCGGTAGCCGGATGTTCTTGTGGTGACAGGTTGTTGTTGTAATTAGCCTGATTGGTGGAAAAGTGGCAGCAGATGTTATATTCTTTTAAAACCGAAATAGTTTCTTGGCAAATAAGACATACAGCCTTTGACCGGACTTCAGTAAAAAAGTATTTAGGTGTCCATTCCTTATGAACCACCCAGCACTCTGTCGACTTTTCTTTTTTTCTGACTTTGCTGCTGATGGGCTCTGTGCAATAAAAGAGTGCTAACAGGAAGTGGCTCGAGCTCCGCAAAATCAACATAATGTGCCACTGGTGTTGAAATGCTACCATTACCATTAGTCAAAATCAAATGAAAGCAATCAGTCAATCATTCACATCAAACACGAATTCTTTACCAATCAATCTTTGGCAGGCCAGATTAAAAAGAGCAAGGATGTGGTGCACGGGCCATGGTTTGCCACCCCTGGTCTAGCTGATCAGAGTGTACTCTGCCTTCACCTAGTGTTGGCAGAGTTCACACCAGCATCTCTATGCTCCAAGTAGAAATAAGCATTCGGCAAATGGGTGAGTGTATGTGTTTATGTTACTATAGAAATTATTCAACATTAAAATAAGTTCAATAATATAAATGAAATGGCATTTCCCAACACTTTGGTATTAGAGAAACCTGAAGTATCAGTGTAATTAACACTTGTTTGTGTAATATTTTTGTTACAATTAAGCTATGATGTATAATGGCCGATATCAGAAAGGAGAACCCGACTAATTCTTCTTAAAACAAAGAAAACCTGGGATTTATGGGCATCTGCATGTGAATGGTGCCACGTGAACATGGCAGCTCGAGAGACACTCTGACAGGGGCTTACTGTAATTGGTAACAAACAATGTCAGAAAGAGGCTGGCGAGAAATGGAACGCTTCAGGAGAAGAAAAGAGCATGTATACCTCTTGAGGTAAGCTTTTGCAATACACAGGAGCTCGCACGTGTTCCACACTTGGCAGGCAAAGGCAGACTTCGCGCTCATTAAGGGAACCAAACGGCTCCGGTTTCTCTTCACACAAATGAAAGGCAGCCACTGCGAGAGGAAAATCCATTTAAATGAGCCAGAACAGCATCCTGCCCCCCTCCCATGGCCACAAACTGCAAACAGAAAAAACTAAACTGAACATACACCTAAAAATAAAGAGATCTATAAAAACACCATTATCTTGTATTGACAGATGACCAACCCATGTCTCAGGGATGTGAGAGAAATAAATGCACACAGTCACAGAAGTCAGTGTACGGCAGTCATCACGAGGAGCTACATGAGTTCTGTTTTGACACCCAACTTCCATAGCGACAGATCCTCACAGCACTGTATTCATTACCCATGCTGTTTTGCCACAATACAGATGCTGTTTTTTTATTATTCTGTGCCAGTCGTTGGACATCTCATGGGCAGAGGAAGCAAGGCAATGCCAGGCGGGCATAGTGTGCCAGGGTAAGAAGGGAAAAACAAGGTCGACCCTGACTGGGTCACCTAGCAAGTGAATTAAATTTAAGGTCTAGTTCTGGTGGTGCTGTAGATAGTGGGGGTTGATTCTGTAGGACCAATGTGCTGCTCTGATCTTCTTCCCCAGAGACTAGAGTGATGCTGAAAGAAAAAAAATGAGAGAAAGATTGAGAAAGAGGATCAGAATCAGGAATGTAGAGGCAGCCAGGAACGGGGGGGGGGGGGGGGGGTATTGACAAAAATATATACAGTGATACCTCACTTACGAAAGTCTCACCAAACGAAAAATGCAGGTTACGAAATGCATTTTCCTAAAATTTTTGTCTCTGGATACGAAACAAGTTCACGTTACGAAAGCACCATCTTAAAAATTTAAACACGCCATTCAAACATTAAAACGCGCCATTCAAACATTCAAACAATGCACAAGTTGCTCTCCCATTAATGACGTTCAAACATTAAGCCATGCTGGACTCCCATTGGCTAGGAGGGATGACGTAGTTCCCTCCCATTGGCTATTATAGAACTGCCGCAGCCATAATGCTTTGCGTGTAAAGGACAAAGTTACTGTTGTTTCATGGTTTATTTTGTTGACTCAGGCTTTTAACCTTCCATAAACATTTGTAAGATTACCGTATAACTCTGCTCACACACACACACACACACACACACACACACACGTGTGTGATTTCCGGTGCGAGTGAGAAGAAGAAATGGGCTCGAGTGATATCGCAAAGGAATATGGCCAAACCTGTCTACCATCGGTATGATATTGAAGCAGAAAGAGGTCTTTAAAGATATGCTTTGATAATTTTTAAAGGGTTTATGGGGTAGTATTGGGAGCCTTGGAACGAATCACACGTTTTACATGTAAAAAGCTGTTCAATTTACGAAAAAGGCTCTGGAACGGATTAATTTCGTAAAGTGAGGTACCACTGTATGTGTATATGAGCTCTTCTTTTTCCTGTTTTCCCTCCAGTTGTTTTTAACTCAAAGAGATAATGCGATAGCAGCGTTGTGATACAAATTAAGGCCATCTGAACTTCACCATTTATATAATTAGTTTGTTTACTTTCTGACCTCCTAATCCTACAAAGATAGCGAGGATTCACCCTGAACTGCTCACCAGTCAATCACAAGGCCAACACACACAACCACTCACCTTTACACCTACCCCTAGGGCAGGGGTGCACACACTTCTTCAGCATGCGAGCTACTTGCAAAATGACCAAGTCAAAATGATCTACCTACTATAAAATTGCAAAACATATATTTATTCATAAATATATTGAGAATTATTTATATGAACCATATATGTCAGTGTACCTTTTATAACTGCGTGAACCCATATTGTTCAATACAACTCTGTACATTTTTTGTCATTACCTTACTCTGATGACTTGCACTGAATGAACTCAGCCAGGGATGCATAATCCGGACAGTAGCTGCTGATAGCCAGACTCAAGCATACTTCCAAATGATCATCAGTCATGGTGGAACGGTACTTGGACTTAATGATCTTCATGTGGGAAAAGGCTGACTCACATAAATAAGTGGAGCCGAATAATGCAGTCAAGGATGTTGTACATTTCCTCATGTTGGGGTACTTTTCCTCTGTGAGTAAGTTCCAGAAATGTCCATGAGGTCTGGACTTCAGCTCAATGTCGGCTTGTAGTGTCAGAATCTCATCCTCCACTCCAGAAGAGTTCAGGTGAAACAGTGTTGCAATTTTTGATGCTCCCCCACTCATTTTTATGCCCTTAAGTTTAGAAGACTTTAAGTGGAGCCTAACTCACTAGCTTGCTAGCGTGCGCCAATATTTGCACATGCGCAGTGACGCATGCGTCAGAAAAGGTCAGATAGGTCAGACCGACTGTCAATCAAGTGACAAACTGTATAGTGAGGATGATAGGCTGACGTCTAAGTTTTAATGCCATGCGATCTACCCACACTACCTTTGCGATCGACCGGTAGATCGCGATCGACGTATTGGGCACCCCTGCCCTAGGGTAATATTGAACAGCTAATTTCTCTAATGCTCTTACAGTGGCTTGCAAAAGTGTTCATTTCCCTTGAAATTTGTTTTTAACATTTTGTCAAATTCCAATCACAAATGTAAATGTATTTTATTGGAATTGTATGTGATAAAACAACACAAATGGTGCAGAATTGTGTAGTGGAAGGAAAGTGACACGGTTTAAAAATTTTTGAGAAATAAAAATCTGAACGGTGTGGTGTGCATTTGTATTCAGTCCCCTTTACTCCGATATCCATAGTTGTCACCTTATTAATAAATAGAGTACACCTGTGTGAGATCAAATCTCAGTATAAATATAACTGTTCTGTGAAAGCCTCAAAGGTTTGTTAGAGAACATTACTGAACAAACAGATTCATAAAGCCTTTGATAGAAACCAAGTCAGGGATAAAGTTGAGGAGACGGTTAAAGCAGGGTTAGGTTATAAAAAAAATTCCCAAGCTTTAAACATCGCACAGGTCACTATTCTATCCATTATCCGAAAATGGTAATGGAATGGCACAACCGGAAACCTACAAGAAATGAATGTCCACCTAAATTAAGCCAGACAAAAAGAACATTAAACTGAAATGCATACCACACTTTTCAGATTTTTACCTGTGAAACATTATGAAAACCATGTGTCATTTTCCTTTCACTTTACAATTATCCTTTGTGTTGGTCTATCACATAAAATACCAAAAATATATATATATATGTTTGTACTTGTAACATGACATGTGGAAAAAAGTTCAACAAATGTTTGAGGGCTATGAATCCTATTGCAAGACATTGTATCGTTGTACTGTGGATACCTGGTGGAAACCCATGTAAGCACAAAGAGAATATTCAGAAATATCCTTGCCAAGCAGTGGTGGTCTAGTGGATAGGGCACAGGATCCTAAGGTTGGGGGTTTGAGTCTTACAAGGTTGTCACTCCCCCCCCCCCAGGGCGGATAATTGGGTTATCAAAGGCGGGCCATGTCCCTCACTGTCTATGGTGAGAGGCATGTAAAAGAACCATTGCTGACTTTTGTAAAGAGTAGCTGCATAGCCGTCAACGTATTTCTGTCCCTTGCTAAAGGGTTGTAACAGGAAGGGCATCCGACGTAAAAATCTATGCCAAAATCAAATGTGCGAATCAGATGATTCGCTGTGGCGACTCCCGAGAAAGGGAAAAAGCCGAAAGGAAAAAAAGAAAGATCCTTGCCAAGCCTCGGACTGGAATTCAGGAACTTCTTGCTGAGAGGTAGATGTGCTAACCAGTGCCACCGTACTGCTCGCCATTTAGATCAGCCATTAAACAAATAGTAATCTTTAAAAATTCCTTACTTTCTCCCTTGACTCAATATAATTTGATTCTATTCCAATACTAGTTAACCCTTCTGAGTGACGGACTGACCATTTATTTATTTATTTATTTTTAAATGCTATAAATTTGACTTGCATCTATTTATAGTTACTTTGTATTTCACTCTTTGGTCAAAAATCTGAACTGTATCAAGTATTATTTGAGCTCCAGTGTCGCAGGTATCATGCTGCTCCTTGTGCAGACGAAGGGCGAAAAACCTCCATATCACATCAATGCCCAAATTTCTAAGGCTACATTCAGGCACTTTTTTGTATGGTTTAAACTGTGTAGATCATTTCCTTTCCTTTCTTTTCCTTTTTTGTTTAATTACATACAAATCTGCAGTGCTTATAAGAATTTGTTTACTTAAGTTCATTCTCATGAAACTTTTTGAGTATCATAGTATATGAAACTATTACATATATAATTAAATGCCTTTTTTCCCCTATAAATGCCTTGCAGACATGTTTTGATGTCTATAGCTGTATATTTCACCCAGAAAGGATGCCTCAGGCCTTAAACCCCAGGCGTTCAGTGCTTCAGAGGAAGTTTAAAGAGGTCTGAAAACTATACATAACTTAACTTAATAGTTCATAAAATGATAATGAAAAAGTTTTAATCTCAGTCAGTACTGTGGAATTTGTTGCATTTCACTATTTTTGTTTTTGTTGGAAATTATCTTGTCATTTGGTTCGCACAGCATGAACAAGGCCATTTTTTTGGGGGGTATAATAAACCTTCAGGAGGCCAGGGCATATCACTGTGAGTGCAACCGATTATTTAGATCACTGTTCCTGCCTTTGATTTGGAAATAACGCCAGCCATATTAACATGCTCTATCCCCTTTCACCTGTTCTTCCTACTCAGTCATTTCTCTCTCTCTCTCTCTCTCTCTCTCTCTCACACACACACACACACCCACACACACACACACACACTCACACACACACACACACACACGCTCCACAGAGAATAATCCATGCTGCCATTTGACTGTCTTTTGATGAAGAGTGGATTAGCTTGCTGTGTTTACTAGACCATGACACATTCATACATACATACAGTTGTAGAACACACACACAAACACACACACACACACACACACACACACACACACACACACACACACACACACACACACACAACAAGTGTACTCTCTAATTAGCTTGTTGTCACTGGAGTACATGGACTGGCACCACTGGTCTCAGCATGGGTCTCATTTTCCTCTATTCCTGCTGAGCTGTTAAAGGCTATACCCCACTTCAAACTTTAAGAGAATTCACCTTCCAGCTGGGTTTAATCATTACTCAGGGTGTTGCAGGTTCTAAAAACATTTCCCTGAAGTCTTAAACAGCAACGATGATGGTATGAGCATCACACTAATAATCATCTGACCTTACAAATAAAGTGGAGACCAACTGGAGTATGTGTTTTCACAGCCAGAAGGCCCTCAGGTCTGCTCCACCTCAGAGATATTAAACATGCCCTAAGGGCACTAGACTGAACAGACATCATACATTGACAGACGCTGAGGTAACGGCTGGATAGCAGGCCTATCTATACCTGGTGCCAACCCTGAGGGCAGGGTGCGCTGTGGGCATCCATTCCCCTCTGAGTGGACGGGTGAGGAAAGCCCATCATCCTACTTCACAGAGCTTTGTTGGAGCTGGAGCAACTCCAGAGAGCCAAAGGCTTGCCTGCCTTTCAACGTGTGTCGGCTAGTATAAACGAGAAAAGGATAAGAGATGGGAAGAGATATAGAGGGGGGGAGAAGATGAGAGTACAGGATAAAGGGAAAGTTGGGGGGGGGGGGTAGAAGGGGAAACCCAAAAAAGCAGATATGGAAACGAAGAAGAAAAGGTGGATGGAAGCCAGAAAGTGCAGTGATTGATGAGGCTTGCTGTGAATATAGGGAAAGTCCCAGCTGTTTTGTGGGGGGTCCTAAGGTGTGGCCTCAGTTCCATCAAGGTTATGGATTAGTATCGACCTGTACCAACAACAGAGATAGCAAAGGGGATAAAAAATTCCTAAAACAGCCAAAGTATTTACTTAAGACCAATTGGAACCATCCTAAATTCACGGCTCCACTAATGGAGCCAAATCAAGAATTCCCAGCAAAATCCCCCTGGAGCATTTTTGTAAAGGTAATACTGTATCTGCATGCCACTACAAACAACATGACCCCAACCCCAACCATTTCAGTGCAACAATTTCAGCACTCAATACTTACTGTAGGACTAAAGAACATGAATTACAGAGAACATCCAACAATCCAAGCTAATACTATCGAAATAGTAAAAATCAAAGCCAAATGAAGTTCAGTGCTCATCATCTCTTGTGTGAAAACCTCAAAAAAGAGGAAAATTGTACTGTACTAGTGCTAAACAACTACACTCTTGCTACACCATGTGGTGTACAAGTTTGTGGACAAATGTTTGCGGACTATCACACGTATATGTGGGCCTTCTCCAAACTTACATCAATGATAAGATAAGATAAGATAAGATAAGATAAGATAAGATACAGCTTTATTAATCTCACAATGGAGAAATTCACTGTTACAGGCTCTTCAGGTACTATCAGTAGGCTGTGCAAAAATAGATACAAGTACAAACATACACACGTACATATATATTATATAAGTAAATAAATAAATAGATACATAAATAGTATAAATTAATAAACAATAAAATAAAAGAATGGAGCAACTTTATAGACTGGCCTATATTAAAGTGTAATGTATCTGAGGGCAGAGTAGATGGGTTGATATGGTTCACAGTCAGTGGGGTAGATGTGGTTGATTAAAGTGCACGGGGTTTTTATTGCACATAACCGGTATTTTCACAGACAGTTACAAAGTGGCGTTGTACAGTCTGACAGCGGTGGGAATGAACGACCTGCGGTAGCGCTCCTTCCTGCACTGAGGATGCCTCAGTCGTCCACTGAAGGAGCTACTCAGCTTCTCTTCAGTCTGGTGCAGTGGGTGAGAGCTGTTGAACAGGATGGATGTGAGCTTTGCTACCATCCTCCTCTCACTCACCTCCTCCACAGAGTCCAGTGGGCAGCCGAGGACAGAGCTGGCCCTCCTGACCAGCTTGTTCAGTCTCTTCCTGTCCCGCTCTGTGCTGCCCGGGGCCCAGCAGATGGCAGCGTAGAGGATTGCAGAGGCTACCACAGAGTCATAAAAAGTCCTGAGCAGAGGTCTGCATACGCCGAAGGACCTGAGACTCCTCAGAAGGTGGAGGCGACTCTGGCCCTTCTTGTACAGGGCGTTGGTGTTGTGGGACCAGTCCAGTTTATTGTTAAGGTGAACACCCAGGTACTTGAAACTGTCCACTGTCTCAATGTCCTGTCCCTGGATGTTCACTAGTAAGTGTGTGTGTGTGTGTGTGTGTGTGTTCGAGTGCTTAATCTCCTGAAGTCGACCACCATCTCCTTCGTCTTCCTAGTGTTCAAGCACAGGTGGTTGCGCTCACACCAGTCCACGAAGTCAACGATGACTGACCGGTACTCCAGCTCGTTCCCCTCTGACACACGGCCCACGTTTTTATATACAGTACTTTACTATGGAAACCTGAAAACTTTCATTTCGATAAACTAATTTAATAGTTCATAAAATGATAATGTAAAAAACTTTTAATCTTAGTCAACAGTGTAGATAATGTCTCATTTCACTTTTTTTGTGGAAATTATCTCGTCATTTGGTTTGTACTGCGTGTGCAAGCCCATGCAGATCCACTTAATCACCAGCATAACTAAGAACTAACAGTTCTTACTATTTCAGGTCTTGTTTTATTGTAACTAAAGGGCTCAAACTTTATTCAGCCTGACCGTGCTTCTGTCAGCTCCATGAAGACATAGTTTGCCAAGTTTGGTGTGGATGAACTCAATAGCCTTCACAGAGCTCAAACATCAACTCTGTATCTTGACCTCCAAGCATCAGTGCTTGAAATGACTAACACTTGTAAAACTCAAACCCCATAGTTACATGAAAGATATAAAAAATTATGCAAATTGCAATTTCCAATTCACCCACTTTTTTGAATGGAAATAAAGGTCTTTCGTGCCATCAGGGGAAAATGTCTATTGATGTGATAAACCGCTCATACAGGAAGTTCAGGTCATCAATTGTCTTCATTTTATTGTTGTATTAATGTTGCTAAGCCTCGACCTGAGCTACTAGAGCAACAATGTTATGGAGGTTTGATGCTGAGATTAGGGCTAAAAATTTTAGTGTGTGCACCTTTTTTGGCCGATATACATACATACAGTGGGGCCAATAAGTATTGGCCAATGTAAAAATGTGCAAGTTCACCCATTTAAAAAGATAAGAGAGGTTTGTAATTTTCATCATCGGTACACATCAAGTTTGAGAGACAGAATGTAAAAACAATCCATGAAATCACATTGTATGATTTTTAAACAATTTATTTGTGAAAATGGGAGGCCAATAAGTATTGGGCAGCTAGAAAACAAACATTATTTCGGCCCCCACTTGTTAACAGTATGAATAACACCTGTTTGAACTGATTAGATGCATAAGAGACACCTTCAAACAACGCATAAGAGACACCTTCAAACCTGCACACACCTTCAAACTGTCAGACTGCAGTCTTCACCATGACCAAGAACAGAGAGCTTCCCAAAGACACTAGAGATAAAATTGTACAACTGCACAAAGCTGGGATGAGTCAAACTGCAATTGGTAAACAACTTTGTGAGAAAAGATCAGCAGTTGGAAACATTATTAGAAAATGGAAGAAATATAACATCACTGACAACCTCCCTAGGAGTGGCGCTCCATGCAAGATCTCACCTCGTGGGGTTCAATGGATCCTGAGAACAGTGAGTAATCAGCCCAGAACTACACGGCAGGAACTGGCCAATGATTTAAAGAGGGCAGGAACCACAGTCACAAAGATGACAATAACTAACACAACGTCGTCATGAGATGAAATCCTGCATTGCCCGAAAGGTTCCCCTACTAAACAAAAAACATGTAAAGGCCCGTCTGAAATATGCTAAAGACCATCTGGACGATCCAGAGGAGGATTGGGAGAATGTGATGTGGTCAGATGAGACCAAAATTGAACTTTTTGGTTTAAACAGCACTCGCCGTGTTTGGAGGAAGAAGAATGCGGAGTTGCATCCCAAGAACACCATACCTACTGTGAAGCATGGGGGTGGACACATCATGCTTTGGGGATGCTTTTCTGCAAAAGGGACAGGAAGACTGCACCGTATCAATGGCAACATGAATGGGGCCATGTATTGTGACATTTTGGGTAAAAACCTCCTTCCCTCGGTCAGAGCATTAAAGATGAAACATGGCTGGGTCTTCCAGCATGATAACGATCCAAAGCACACAGCCAAGAAAACCAAGGAGTGGCTCCGTAAAAAGCATATCAAGGTTCTGGAGTGGCCTAGCCAGTCTCCAGACCTCGACCCAATCGAAAACCTGTGGAGGGAGTTAAAACTTCTAGTTGCCAAGCGACAGCCCTCAAACATCGCAGCTCTAGAGAAGATCTGTGCAGAGGAGTGGGCCAAAATACCAACTAAAGTGTGTGTAGACCTGGTCAAGAACTACAGGAACCGTTTGACCTCTGTCATTGCCAACCAAGGCTACATTACAAAGTCTTAAGAGTAACTTTTGCTGGCTGCCCAATACTTATTGGCCTCCCATTTTCACAAATAAATTGTTTAAAAATCATACAATGTGATTTCCTGGATTTTTTTTTAATATTCTGTCTCTCAAGCTTGATGTGTACCTATGATGAAAATTACAAACCCCTCTTATCTTTTTAAATGGGTGAACTTGCACATTTTTACGTTGCCCAATACTTATTGGCCCAACTGTACGTACATACATACATACATTATATATATTTAAATATATGTCAGGTCAGGTTGTTCCTGCCACAGGTATCATGCTATCCTGTGCTACCTGCCGCATGCAGAGAAGGAAAACTCTGTCAAAAACCTCTGCTGCCTTGCAACTGATATCTCTTTTGAGAAAAGGCTTCAGGAGTTAACCTTGAGGAAAAATCTGGAGCTGGAGTCCCATAAGCAGTTTGTCATTGTAATCAATCTTGTTCTGGCAACTCCTGCGACATCAATGGCCCCGGACCTTACCGGCCCTGCCGTTATGTCCGAACCAGTCATCACCGAGGAGGGGGGAGGGGGGTCCTGCTAACTGGGCAAAAGCTGGTCCTCTATATCCCCCTGCCTTGGCCTGTGCTCTGGAGAGCCTCATAGCGTCAAAGCAACACGGAAAGTGGCAGGTACTGGTGATAAGCCACAATGCTTGACTGGCATAGAGCGTGGCGAAGGGGGTCACTTTCGTCGGTGGGAGGGATCTTCGGATCTCATTGAAAACAGAGGGGATGAGGAAGTGATGGGTAGATTTGGTATCCAGGACAGGAACGCAGAAGGACAGATGTTGGTAGATTTTGCAAAAAGGATGGAAATGGCTGTGGTGAATACTTTCTTCAAGAAGAGAGAGGAGCATAGGGTGACTTATAAAAGTGGAGGTAGGAGCACACAGGTAGATTACATCTTGTGCAGGCGATGTAATTTAAAAGAAGTCAGTGACTGCAAAGTAGTAGCGGGTGAGAGTGTTGCCAAACAGCATAGGATGGTGGTGTGCAGGATGACTCTGATGATGAGGAAGGTGAAGAAGGCAAAGGTAGAGCAGAAGACAAAGTAGTGGAAGTTGAAAAAGGAAGAGTGTCGGGTTGTCTTCAAGGAGGAGTTGAAACAGGCTTTGGGTGGTCAGGAAGTGCTTCCAGATGACTGGACAACTACAGCTAATGTGATCAGGGAGACAGGTAGAAGAATACTTGGTGTGTCATCTGGAAGGAAAGTAGATAAGGAGACTTGGTGGTGGAATGAGGAAGTGCAGGAGTGTGTACAAAGGAAGAGGTTAGCTAAGAAGAAGTGGGACATTGAGAAAACCGAAGAGAGTAAACAGGAGTACAGGGAGACACAACATAAGGCAAAGGTAGCAGTGTCAAAGGCCAAACAGAGCACATATGATGACTTGTATGCTCGGTTGGAAAGTAAAGAGGGAGAAAATGATTTATACAGGTTGGCACAGCAGAGAAATAGAGATGGAAAGGACGTGCAGCAAGTTAGATTGATAAAGAACAGTGAGGAAAATGTATTGACTGATGACAGAAGTGTGCTGGGAAGATGGAAAGAGTACTTTGAAGAGCTGATGAATGAGGAAAATGAGAGAGAAAAAAGAGTAGAAGAGGACTATTGAGGACCAGGAAGTAACAAAGATTAGTAAGGGTGAAGTGAGGAGGGCATTGAAGAGGATGAAGAATGGAAAGGCAGTTGGTCCTGATGACATACCGGTGGAGGTATGGAAGTGTCTAGGAGAGGTAGCAATAGATTTTCTGACAAGAAGATTTAACAAGGTCTTAGAGAGTGAGAGGATGCCAGAGGAATGGAGAAGCGTGCTGGTGCCCATTTTTAAGAACAAGGGAGACGTACAGAGTTGTGGCAACTACAGAGGGATAAAATTGATGAGCCATACAATGAAGTTATGGGAAAGAATAGTGGAAGCTAGACTAAGGGCAGAGGTCAGCATTTGTGAACAACAGTTTGGTTTCATGCCAAGAAAGAGCACCACAGATGCAGTGTTTGCCTTGAGGATGTTAATGGAGAAGTACAGAGAAGGTCAGAGGGAGCTGCATTGTGCCTTTGTGGATCTGGAGAAAGCATATGACAGGGTGCCGAGAGTAGAACTGTGGTATTGCATGAGGAAGTCTGAAGTGGCAGAGAAGTATGTTAGACTGGTGTAGGACATGTATGAGAGATGTAAGACTGTGGTGAGGTGTGCTGTCGGTGTGACACAAGAGTTCAAGGTGGAGGTGGGACTGCATCAAGGATCAGCTCTCAGCCCCTTCTTGTTTGCTATGGTGATGGACAGGCTGACAGACGAGGTTAGACAAGATTCCCCATGGACTATGATGTTTGCAGATGACATTGTGATCTGTAGTGAGAGCAGAGAACAAGTGCAGGAAAATCTAGAGAGGTGGAGGTATGCCCTGGAAAGGAGGGGAATGAAGATTAGCCTCAGTAAGAGAGAATACATGTGCATGAATGACAAGGACACAAGAGGAACGGTGAGATTACAGGGAGCAGAGATAAGAAAGGTGGAGGATTTTAAGTACTTAGGCTCAACAATCCAGAGCAATGGAGAGTGTGGAAAAGAGGTCAAGAAGCGTGTGCAGGCAGGTTGGAATGGTTGGAGAAAAGTGTCCGGTGTGATGTGTGATAGGAGGGTATCGGCAAGAATGAAAGGAAAAGTGTACAAGACAGTGTTGAGGCCAACGATGTTGTATGGGTTAGAAACAGTTGCCCTGGGGAAAAGACAGGAGGCAGAGCTGGAGGTAGCAGAGATGAAAATGTTGAGGTTCTCTTTGGGAGTAACGAGGATGGATAGGATTAGGAATGAGCACATCAAAGGGACAGCACATGTAAGACGTTTTGGAGACAAAGTCAGAGAGGCTAGATTGAGATGGTTTGGACATGTACAGAGGAGGGATAGTGAGTATATTGGTAATAGGATGCTGAGGCTGGAACTACCAGGCAAAAGGCCTAAAGGAAGACCAAAGAGATGATTCATGGATGTGGTGAAGGAGGACATGAAGGTCGTTGCTGTAAGAGAAGAAGATGCAAAGGATAGGGTGAGATGGATTCAGATGATTTGCTGTGGCGACCCCTGAAGGGAAAAGCCGAAAGGAAAAGAAGAAGAAGATATATATATATATATATATATATATATATATATATATACCATGTCTCTCACTGTCCGTGGTGAGAGGTTCATGTTGTAAAGGAACCATTTCTGGCATTCAACAAGAGTAGCCTACATAGCCATCAGCGTGTTTCAGCCCGCGATGGCCTGGAGAGCTGTCCATGGTTTACTCTACCAATTAAGATTCAGAAAATAAATGAAATGGATGAATGTACTGTGATGGACTTCCTTTGAAATGTGAATGGAAGGATGGATGAATATGTGAAAATCAAAATATTAAGACAACTGGAGAATTCTCATTCGTCCATCATGCAAATTGGTTTCACTTCTTGTTCAGCTCAAATATATTTAATGTATTTAGAAGATGCTTTTATCTAGAGCGATTTACAATTATCATTTTTATACAGCTGAACAATTGAAGGTTAAGGGATTTGCTGAAGGGCCCAACAGTGGTGACAGTGGGGACTGAAACGCTGTCCTTCAGATTAGTAACCCATTGCATTAACCACTAAGCCAACACTGCCCAAATGCAATGGGAAACAGTTAATAGATGGGGTTAAGTAGTCATAGTGACTCTAAGGCTCTTCACAGAGTTTTAACTGAGATGAAAACAATGTAGTCAGCCATTTTAAGTGATTTTGAGAAACTAACGTGTTTGTAAGAGGTACACAAAAACTTTAAGAAACTCCAAACTCACTCGGAGGAGGATGATTATGCCTACATTTATATATATATAAGTTTTAACAATTTAGGCCAACATGTGTATTTACTGTGTATCACATACTAAAAAAAAAGCCTGTTGCAGTCATTGCACAATTTATATCTAGATTTACCAAAGAAGCTCACACCTTGTCATATTGTGTCACTAACGAGAGAAGTGGAAAAATACGCTATTCTCATCCCACATCCTCCTGTCAGCCTAGCACAGACCTGCTTCGCTTTTAGATTTTACATTCCATTTATATTTTTATCCTTCATCTGAGAGACGAATATAGCAATGTTCTTTAAAACACGTCAGTAAGAACTTTTGAAGTTAGTCTTTATCAGTACATGTGTGACACTGCTGGAGTTATAGAGATCAAGCTGCTGTTCTCTCGGGGTGCACGTAAAAAAGAAACAGAAAAGTCACATGAACTTCATCTGAATAGTGTATGATTTCACAAATTTTTAAAAACATTTTTAATGCAGTTTATTTCACAGTTATGCCACATCATGTGATATGTTGTTTATATTTGCATAGTTTTTCCACAATGATTTTATTTTTTTCTGTCATTTATGTTAGATTTTTTTTTTTTTAGAAGACATGGCAATGAAGTGGTTAGCATGACCAAGGCAAGAAATTTGCACGTTCTCCACATGCTTGGAATGAGTTACTTCCAGGTCAGGGGTGTCAAATTAATTTTTATTGCACATTACTACTAGTATATTTTGAGGTCAAGAGCCAAATAATCTCACCAAAAAGGGCAATCATAGGACCTGCATGGTAAAATTATTAGGTAAGTTTAAAGGTTTAGTTAGTGGTTTGTCCTCTTAAGCTTTATTTACTTTTGTTTTCTGACAGTGCTGGGCAGCAAGATGGCATCTTATAATCTTTCTTGAGCCATGACTTAAAATAGGTTTTCCAACACTTAATGAATTATGTTTCATCGTTATGGCCGATGCAAAGAATGCCCAATAATCATAGACTTTTAAAGCACTCGCGAGACACATAAAATGAATTGGGGGCAAAATTTGGCACAGGGACCTTGAGTTTGACACCTGTGCATGTGTCTTTAGACATGCAAATTATGCTAAATGTCTGTTCCAAATTAGCCCCTACATGTGAGTGAGTGTGAATGTTTGCATATGTGTTGGACCCACAATGTTCGAGAGAGCTGTTCAGGGTGTACTGTGCTGTTGCCCAGTGTCAGCTGAGGTAGGTTCCAGTCTACCCACGACCCTAGTAGGAAAAAGCGGGTTTGGCAAATGAATGACATGATGGTGAATCTGGTGTCAAGGTTAGCTTGTTTGCCTCACAGCAAGAAGGCCCTTGGTTCATGTCCTGGGCTCAGTAAAGATGTTTCTGGGTGAAGTTTGTCAGGGACAGATGGATCTTTCATCATCAAACAATTTTAATAAATGTTCACTTGTACCTTTATATTTTAGTACAAATTGGATTCCAAAAAAGTTCGGACACTATACAAATTGTGAATAAAAACTGAAAGCAATGATGTGGAAGTGCCTTTTGTGTCTTTAAAAAGTGTCTTTTTAAGGGAAAAAATATGTTGATTTTAAATTTCATCATGTCAACAATTTTCAAAAAAGTCAGGAACGGTAGCAATAAGAGGCTGGAAAAGTCAATTGCAAACAGCTGGAAGACCAATTACCACTAATGAGGTCCATTGGCAACATGGCTACGTTTAAAAAGAGCTTCTCAGAGTTGCAGTGTCTCTCAGAAGCAAAGATGGGTAGGTACCTATTCCCCCGATGTTGTGCAGAAATATAGTGGAGCACTATCAGAAAGGTGTTTCCCAGCGAAATATTGCAAAGAGTTTGAAGTTATCATGATCTACAGTGCATAACATCATTCAAAGATTCAGAGAATCTGGAACAATCTCTGTGTGTAAGGATCAAAGCCGAGAAAACATACCGGATGCCCGTGATCTTCGGGCCGTTAAACGGCACTGCACCACAAACAGGAATGCTACTGTAATGGAAATCACAGAATGGGCTCAGCAATACTTCTCGAAACCATTGTCGGTGAACACAATCCACTGTGCCATCTGATGTTGCCAGCTGAAACTCTACAGTACAAAGAAGAAGCCATTTCTAAATAGGACCCAGGTTTCTCTGGGCGAGGGGTCATTTAACATGGAGTATGGCAAAGTGGAAAACTGTTCTGTGGTCAGACGAATCACGATTCGAAGTTCTTTATGGAAAAAAAGGGATGCCATGTCACTGGGAATAAAGGGGACAAGGGCAACCCAAGTTGTTATCACCACTACATTCAGAAGCCTGCATCTGTGATTGTATGGGGTTGCATGAGTGCATGTAGCATGGACAGCTTGCACATCTGGAAAGGCACCGTCAATGCAGAAAGGTATATTCAGGTTCTCGAACAACATCTGCGCCCATCTAGATGTCATCTCTTTCAGAGAAGACTTTGCATTTTTCAACATGATAATGCCAGACCAAATGCAGCATTAATTACAACATCATGGCTGCATAGGAAAAGGATCTGGGTACTGAAATGGCCAGCCTGCAGTCCAGATCTTTCACCTATAGAGAACATTTGGCACATCATAAAGAGGAAGGTGCAACAAAGAAGGCCCAAGACAGTTGAACAGTTAAAAGCCTGTATTCGGGGACAGCATTCCTATTTCTAAACTTGAGAAACTTGTCTCTTCGGTCCCCAGACTTTTGCAGACAGTTGTAAGAAGAGGAGGGGATGCCTCACACTTGTGAAAATGGCCTTGTCCCAACTTTTTTGAGATTTGTTGACACCATGAAATTTTGAATCAACATAACATATTTTCCCCTTAAAATGATACATTTTCTCAGTTTAAAAATTTGACCCGTCATCTATTTTCTATTCAGAATGTCTTCCTTTCAGCTTTTTCCCTTTTACTCGGGAGTCGCCACAGCGAATCATCTGATTCGCACGTTTGATTTGGCAGAGGTTTTTACGTCGGATGCCCTTCCTGTCACAACCCTTTTAGCAAGGGACAGAAACACGCTGACGACTTTGCAGCCTACTCTTTACGAAAGTCAGCAATGGTTCTTTTACATCCCTCTCACCATAGACAGTGAGAGACATGGCCCGCCTTTGATAACCCAGTTAGCTGCACTGAATAAAATATTGAAATTTGGCATGTCCACATCATTGCATTCAGTTTTTATTCAGAATTTGTATAGTGTCCCAACTTTTTTGAAAAAAAAAGGTTTGTAAAGCTTACATTATTATTATTATTATTATTATTATTATTATTATTATTAATCATAGTACTTGCGGTAGTAGTGGTGATAGTAGTCCAAGCTCAGGAAAGGTGTTTGTGTAGAGTTTGCATGTTGTCGCCGTGCTTGCATGGACTTCTTGTGGGTACTACGATTTCCTCTCATACTAACTGATTGTTTCAAATTGACCCTTAGTGTGGAGGTGCGTGTGAATGGTTGTGTATGTGTCTGTGTTGCCCTCTAATGATATTTTGAGCTTGAGCTGTTCAGGGTGTATCCTGCCTTTGACCAGTGTTTGCTAAGACATGCAGGAGCCTCCCTATGAACCTAGAAGGCTGAAGTGGTTATCATTTCATTTTCTGAACCACATAATCCTAATTAAGGACATGGGCACGCTTGCAGACTACACTTTGGACAGCTCACCA
>CM045736.1:28126395-28176395 GCA_024760905.1 Plotosus lineatus
TTATAATTGAGTGATTTTCTTAAAATTCTACGATGCAACTGAAAACCTTTGCAGGCCGATTTCAGAGATGCGGCATTGCCGGGTGCCTTTTGTGTACCACGAGGCACTGATGTGCTTTCAGTTTCCATGCCAACAGACTTTCATCTTTCATCTTTCTTACCAGCTCATCCTACGCTTCAGATGAATTAGGTTTGTTACAAATTCTTTTGAAGTGCAGAGGCAACCCCCCAACCCCACTTCAGCCAGAGCAAAAAAAGGAAAGAAAGAAAAAAAGGAAAAGAAACACAAAAACACATGAGTGGTTGTCTGTAAGCTAGTAATCTACGGTGGTTTCGCGCTAGACAGGCCAGCCAATGGTATTATGGACAGGAAATCTCCACTTCATTTCAATTTGGATGTTCTTCAGCCACTCCCCAGCTCTTGCATTTGCCCAGACGGCATGCGCTGAAGTGTGCCCCGCTATTCAGCCCCATTATGGGACCCAGGCTCCGTCAAGATGCATTGTGGCCATGTAATGATCTCCAATTACGTTGATGCAGAAGCCATAGGGAGATGGAGCTGGAGAGGGGATTATAAGGATTGGGGGGGGGGGGGGGCTTCAGAAAAAAAAAGTGATTTTTGGAAGAACTTCCATGTCCATATACATGTCTCTCGCTGCAAAGAACTGCACCTCAGGGCTGACAGAAGTCATTTTGCAAGGGCCAGCGTGCATCAGCTTGAGAAGGCCTGCTTAGATGGAACAAGTCAGAAATTTCCAGCCAATGCCTTTGAAGAGTTTCACCGAAAAACTCTGCTTTCAACTCTGTCTTCCAGCTTTAATTTTTATTTCTGCTTCGTTTAGATCTTTTCTGCTGAGTGGAGGCTATTTCACCAAATTGAGACATGAGCCGATTCAAATAGCATTGCTTATGTTGAGGGATGTTAATGCTGTGGTTGCTTTTTCGCAACTTGTCTCAAAGCAATATGAGTGTGTTTGAGTAAAATTAAACTTAAATCAACTTGAACCTGTGGAATAATGGCTTATCAGAAAATCTGACCAACACAATTCAAAACATATCCCATGCCATATGGAAAACAAGCCTATGTCTAGTATCATACATAACATTAAAAATATTATGAGCTCCGACAGATGAACTGAATAGTGATGACCTTGTTACAGCGTGCACTGCCATGGAGTGGGATGCATTACGCAGAAAGTGAACAGTCAGATCTGGAGGATGATGTGTTGGAAGCAGGAAAAATGATCAGGCAGAAGGAGCTGAGTGACTTTCACATCAAAAGGGTAACATTTTGAAGGCTAAAAGACTGAGACTATTTGTCTCCAAAGCAGCAGGTCTTGTGGGTGTTCCTGCTATGCAGTATTAAGTACATACCAAAGGTGATCCAAGAACAGCCAGCCAGTAAACTGGCAAGACTGCCATGGGTGCTCAAGGCTCACTGATACATTTGGGTTGGTACGTCTGGTCTGATTCCACAATGAAGCTACTGTACAAACTGCTGACTCTATTAATGCTGGTTATGATATAAAGAAGTCAGGACACACTGCAGATAGCTGTGGATGGGGTTGTATGACCACATATTTTACAGATTTGGCGAAGTAACCTGGAAGGGATGTTATTAAAACTACAACATACGTACTGCTTCATCGAAGGCTGGGGAATGATGGGATAGACATGCCTAGTACTAGCAATGTTACATTACATGAGCAGTGTTTGAGCATAGATAAGTCAATCATTCATTTGCTGAACAACTTAACCATACCAGGGTGATGGGGAGGCTGGAGGCTATTCCAACTTACACTGGGTGAAAGCAGGGTATACTTAAACAGCTCACCAGTCTATCACATGACAACTCACACGCAACCATTCACACTTACACTCACACATAAGGGCAATCGAGAATATCCAACTAGCATCATGTTCCTGTCTTTGTATTGTGGGAGGAAACGGAAGTACCCAAAGACAAGTATGGGAACAACATGCAAACTTTATTCAGAAATGCCTGGCCGAGCTCAGGACTCGAACCCAGGTCCTTCCTGTTGTAAAGTGCTGGGACTGTGCCTCCCCTATTTATTTATATATTTATTTATTTGTCTGTTTATTTTTTGCTTGCTTGCTAGTTTGTTTGTTTATTCATCCATTCATTTATTATCCTTTTGTTTTTCTTCTTTTTAAATATTTTTGTTCTTTTTGTGTTTACTGTATTGAATGTATTCTTGTTTTGTCTTCTCTTTCTTTCCTGTTACTTCTAAGAAAAAAAAATACAGCCAACTGCCAAGCAGTATGTCGTATATGTTCTGCACCTGTGTGAGAGGAAGTCAAACAGGGTGTGTGGTTTCTCCTTATTTTGCACCTCTGCTTCTACCTTTCTCGTTCCATGCACTACAATACTTGCTACCTATAACCTCCTTCAAAATTAGATATATGAAACTGCCTGTGATGAACAATTGAGAGTCCTGTGAAAATGATGACGTGTAAAGAATGGGAAAATGAAACAATGATAATTAAAAACAAATAATAACATGTCTATGAATACCGTTGCAAAAAATCACATGGAAAGATAAAGTAACATAAAAGTCATGCAGTAAATGAATTTAATGTGGAAACCAAAACCTAACAACAAGGGCACTTTGAGAGCGTAATCTCCATTGAGCCCAACAATCCATACTGTGACTCAAACTGTAAAAAAATTCACAATTTCTTACATTGATGAACAATAATTTGAAAACTTCCTGGATCCAGAGTTCAGTTTAAATCCTTATCAAAATCATGTACCTCAGGAAGAAAATTCATAAGAATCTGCTCAGTACTTTAGATAAACATGCATAGCACCCCGTATTGGCCTGATATAAAACAACACCTCCAAAAAAAAAAAAAAAAAAAAAAAAAAAAATCCTCCTCACAATGTTAAACAATCCTTAAAACATTCCGGATCCAGAATTTGATGTGGATCATCTCCAAAATCTAATGAAGTCTTCCTTGTCCTCACCTCTGGTAAAAATTTCATAAAAAAAAAAAATCTGCACATAACATTTTTTGTGCAATCCTTCTGTAATCCTTTCTTTTCTTTAGTCATTTAATTGAATTATCTAAGTGATTTATTTTTGCATTGTGTGTATTTTCAATGAGTACTGTTTCCTGACTACTATTTCTACACATTTGAAAGAAACATTCATTCATTCAATCTTGCTAACAAACAAATACATAATCTGTGGTGAAACATAGAAACATAGTTCATTAATTAGTGAAGTAATTAATGAATATGTGAACCAACAAATAATATTAATAACAACATTAAAATGTATGAATTGTGAAACTAACCTTTGCCCAGAGTCGGCTGAGATGAGCACCTGCCTCCCCATTACCCTAGATTAGATAAGGTAAGGTAAATCTGTTGGTTTTTTTACACCCCGAGCCCAGTGGCTCATCATCCAGTGCTTATTTATGGTTTCCGTAGCGTGAAGCTACCAAGAGTTGAACTCATCCTGGATGGAACACTATTGAGGGTTACTCTCCAGTACATTTTTACTGGTACCCATTTATGCTCCTGGGTGGACAGAAGCACACTTGTGGTTAAGATCTTGACCAGGGGTTATAGCATACCTGGGATCTAACTGGTATTCGAACCCATGACCTGCTGATCATGAGCCCAGCACCCTAACCACTATACCACCGGTACCTAATTAGGATTAAGTGGTTCAGAAATTAATTAATGAATAAAAGAATGAATAATGAAAATAACTTGATCCCACTTTGGCCATGAGGAGCTTGGAGCCTTGGCGTAGCATACATTTCCTACACACACAATCATACACACTCACATCTATGGAAATTAAAAAAGCCAATTATCCTATAATGTGCAGGCCTTTGGTTTGTGGGAGGATGGCAGGGTACCTGGAGGAAACCTGCTCATGCATGGGGAGACCATGCAAATCATACATCAAAATACTCTCAGAGAACCCAGGACTTGAACCCAGAACTTTCTGGCTGTGTGTTGGACATACCACCATACCATAAAAATGAAAATTTCTCTCACATACTTTAACATGTGATTATTCTCATGTGACATTCATGTGACTTTTCATTTGAGCAATCTGTAGTTTTATTTTTCCTTTCTCCTCATGAAAGTTTTATCATTTCATAAAGCAGATTCAACACTCGGTCTCTCTCTGTGTTTGTGAGTCCCTTAGAGAGAAGCCATATCCATCGCTGGTGACATCAAGGTGTCTCACACCTCTTGGTGCCTGTTTGAAGATCACTCAGCAGCAGAAGGCAAAAAAATCAACAGTGCGGTAAAAGAAAATGCTGGGGAAGAGAGAAGAGTTGGAATCTAAGTGAAGTGTCAAGGACTATGGGGTGGAGGGAAAAATAGAAGAGGGGAGCAAGAGACTTTGAAGGCAGGAAACAATGAAAAAGATGTTGGAGAAAATGAGAGGAATAAAAGGAAGCTTTCAATCTGCCTCTGAAGTTCAGCTCAGAGAGAGCGCGAGAGAGAGCGAGGGAGAGAGAGAGAGAGAGAGAGAGAGAGAGAGAGAGAGAGAGAGAGAGAGATTCCACAGACACGCTAAGGCAAAGCAACTACATAAAAATATGATGTTGTGTAAACTGCATCATATGTCTAAAAAAAGATATAATGCACTTTAACGTACGTTTCCACTTTCACCAGATGTCAAACTTTCCACCCAAAACGGTTAAATAGATTTTACTTTCACAATTCCATTTTAATCAGAGGTGTGGAACACTGAGCATATCTGATTATAGAGGGGTCTCCTTTGCCACTCTCACAATGTGCAGAGAGAATAAAGCGTCCTGCACTCTAAACACTTTTTAATTTGCATTTTAAAGAGTGACAGCATATGGACACTACAATCTCCTATTATTGCAAGAATAGATCACATAGCTTGTTGCATGGAGAGAAATAACACGTGCAAATATGGCAGACAATTGTGCTTCAGTTCATTCAATTATCAATTGTTTTTGCTAATAGTGTCAATCCAGCTCATAATTATAAATATGTAAAATGTCCTGATAATTCAATTCAAATTGTAATATGTTTGTAGTAACATCTATAATAATAATAATAATAATAATAATAATAATAATAATAATAATAATTCACTCATTCATTTCATGACCCGCTTAATCCTACTTATTATCTCTGAGAGGCTGGTACCCATCGCAGTCGACTCTGGGCGAGGGTGGGATAAACCCTGGACGGCTCACCAGGCCATGGTATGGAAATAATAATAATAATAATAATAATAATAATAATAATAATAATAATGAAAACAATAACAAAAACAATTGTAATAATAATAACAACAACAACAACAACAGCAATAATAATCATTATCATTTTACATGAACTAATAACTGTCCAACATAGTGTCTATCAGCAAGAAGGTCCTTTGTTCAATTCCCAGGCTCGGCTGGTTCTCTGTTGAGTTTGCATGTTCTCCCTGTGCTTGTGTGGGTTTCCTCTGGGTATTACAGTTTTCTCCCACAGTCCAACAACATGCACATTAGGGGAACTGGTTGTTCCAAATTGCCTCTTAGTGCGCATGTCAGTGTGCATGGCTATGTGTGTGTACTTCAGCCCCACCTAGCGGCAATTTGGCACAACAAATTAGCCTAATATGCATATACTGTACTGTATTTGTACTGTGGATGGGAAACTGGAGAACCCACCCAAGCACGGTGAGAGCACAAACAGATGTGCCCACATCAAGCCCGGAACTCGAACTCAGGCCCTTCTTGGTGTGATGTAGATATGCTAACCACTATGCTACCCAACAGTGGCGCTGAATAGTGATACAGCATGATTATAATGGCATAATTAAATGTGATGAATAATCAATAAATAGTTACTAATTGCAGTGTAGGTCTAAGAAATATAATGTTTATGGATGGATGCATACAAGGAAGGATGGATGGATGGACAGATGGATGAATGAATGGATGAATGGAAGGACAGATGAATGGACTGATAGATGCATTGATGGATGGATACATGGATGATCGATAGATGGATACACAGGCAGATGGAGAGATGGATGCATGGATGCATGTATGGATGGATGGATTGAGATATAGTTGGACAAAGAGATGATTATTAAATAATTGCCAGTAAAGTCATAAAAATGAATGTTATTTTGAATAATTAATTATAGTCTTTCATATTATACCTCTGAATCATATCATACATAATATTTCTTACACTTATTTATAGACACACTGTCAGTGGTGGGGTTTTTTTTTGGTTCATCTAGCCGTATGAATTCAGGAGTGATTGACTGATTTAGGTTAATCTCACTTTGGCTGTTCAACATTATCAGCAGTACAGAATGAACTCCGATTCAAAGCAACAGTGGGAGTCCTGGAGTGTGTGAAGCCAGAATGAAATACATGTGAAAAGCTTTTGGGTTAGTGTTCCGGATAACACAGGGCTAATTGAAGATCTGCGATAGCTCTCCTATGTTTGCCTGAAATATGAAGGGCACACAGAGATGATCGTACTAAAGCCAGAAACAGCGGTCAAGATCAGATTAAACCCATTCAGCTCACATGATAAGCTCAGCTGCTCTGTGTGCGCGTATATATCCAGTGTGTGTGTGTGTGTGTGTGTGTGTGTGTGTGCATATATTTTAGTCCTAAGACTCTAAATATATCTTCCCTTTTCTTTTTGTATTGTTATTACTGATTGTCAGAATTGCTGTGGGTCCAGATAAAAAAACAAACAAACAAAAAAAAAAACATATTTAACTTCTTGAAGAGCTCAACCCTGTGTAATCAGATCCAGAGGATTAAATGAATGTCCTAGGAAGACTGAGTGTGAAATAGGAATATTCCAAATTCACCACAGAACACCATTCATACTCACATTCAGATAAAATTGTCCTGTCTAAATTCAACTTGGTCAAAGACAGACATAACAGCTCATGGTTCCTGCTTCCTGTGTCTATTCTTGTGTTTTTTGTAAGGTTCTCTACTATCATCATCATCATCATCATCATCATCAAATTTAAACATTTAGTTTACTGTAGGTAAGCATGTCTGCCTCACAGCATAACGGTCCTGGGTTTGAATCCCAGGCTTGGACTTTTCTATGTGGACTTTGCATGTTCTCTCTGAGCTTGCATGGGTTTTCTTCAGGTACTCTGGCTTCCTCCCATAATTGAAAGACATGTACATTAGGCGAACTGGCTGTTTCAAATTGCCCTAGGTTTGATGAGAGTGTGAATGGTAAAGTGTTTGTTGCCCCTGTGATGGTCTGATTACTATTCAGAGTGTTCGCCCAGTGTCGGGTGATATTTAGCCAGCCTTCCCAAGTTGGATTAAATGGTTCAATTTGAAATAGCCTAATGTGCATGTCTTTGGACTATGGGAGGAAACTGGAGAACCCAGTAGAAACCCACACATGTATGGGGGGAATGTGCACACTCCATACAGAAACAGCCCATGACTCAAACGCAGGACTTTCTTGCTGTGAGGTGCAAACCACTACAATCCAGCTGACTCAGGGCAAAGGCAGAATACAATGGACAGCTTGCCAGATCGTTGTTGGGCATGGTTAGCAACTTTTATTGGTAAAATTGTAGTAAATGGGACTGCTGTTCTGACGGTGATACCGCCAGTTTTTGTTCCAGAGCAGCTCCACTTTGGCACTGGAACCAAATAAAAGTTTACTTTTATAGCGCCAAAGCATAAAAAAGTTTAAATGAGGCACCTTTCCAAATGTTTACATTCTGCAAAAAAAGATCCAACTACTGATATCTTATTCAGAACTCGTACCAACAAACGAGAGAAAAGTAGCTAAAAATCAATCAGGCATTGTAAGATCTTCCGGCTTCATGTTTCTTTCCACAATTCAACCGATTCATTAACTTCAAAGCCACTGATAGGAGTTTTAATTAAGAGCAAGGCAACACAGACACATTGATAAGGCTCCCTGACATCTTTTACTCCCCTAATATCACTTTTGACATACATTATAGCTTCATCTATAAGCAAGCACACAAGATTACTAATCCCATTCAGCTAGACAGTCTGCTGTAATTGGCAGTCACTGGTAGACTCACTGTGTGTATTTTGTTGTGGATCCCTATTAATTCCCACACGAGTGAGAGGCACTCTTCCAGCAGTCCACAATAACATAAGCCAATCAATGCTGTATAATGTTCCTATTGTAAAAGCCCACCACACTTAACATGTCAGTATTTCCCCTGGATCCAGCACACCTGATTCAGCTTATGAAGGTCTTGCTAATTAGCTGAGGAACCGCATCATTAAAACAAACACTGAACTTTGCAGCTTTGTGAGAATGAGGCTAGTCCATGTTAACATGGATAAATAGGAAAATGCATCTTGTTCTATCCTCAAATAGATTTAAAGCAAATGAAACAAGATATTTTGATGCATTCCAATCACCTTATGTATGCTCTCGAAAGTGGATAGATCTGAAAACACCACATTCACATTATAGTATGGATGAATGTAGTTTTTTCTTTTTAATGCTAAACATTAATGATCATGTGATCCCCCAATTAGTCATTAGTAGTAATTAGCAGATGTGAGCTGATGAGATGAGCTGTGAGGTACAGAATGAGCCAGAGGACATAGGTGTAATGCTTCACTAGTTATATTCGTCGTTTATAGAATTATCTATTAATATTTAACCTTTGGTAATGCTGTACACCTTCCATCTGTTTGTTCCACTTAAAGTTTTGCTTAATTATATATCGCGTGAAACCCAACCATACATCAAATAGACCAAGAATATTAGTGCTTTGATTTCAGTTTGGAATATTGACTCATATGTAAAAGCACCATAAAGCACACGATAGAAA
Organism: Plotosus lineatus; assembly: GCA_024760905.1. NCBI lineage: Eukaryota > Metazoa > Chordata > Actinopteri > Siluriformes > Plotosidae > Plotosus > Plotosus lineatus. The sequence goes on from CM045736.1 coordinate 28,135,241, forward strand.
TGCTACCTAAGGAGCCTTGTAAATACAGCACAGCACTAGTACTGTGAGACGATGGCATGGTGGTATTGTGCTCCCAAGGGTTCCTCTGCCTCCCCACGTGTGGCTAAAGGTGAGCTGAACTGCTTACCACTGGGATCAATGACAGGCCAGATTAATTGTAGGCTGCAGAGGAACGGTGTGCCAGGAGCACACAGTGCTTGCAGACAACCACACACACATATGCACACATATTCATCAGACAACATCCATCAGCATGCAGGATCCCAGATGAACATCTCTACCCCCCGAGGCGCAGCTCTTTTGTCTCCAGGTAGCCGAGACCTGGCAAGCTGCCTACTGCCTGCGTCTTTCATGTGGGCGAGGGGAATTATCTCCCTTTATGTGTGGATGTGTGTGATTCATTCAGAGGTAGCTTCCATATCTGTGCTCTGGAACAGAGCCAGCCACCTGTGAGCTTTGTGTGTGCGCTGGTGGTGGCGGTGGTGTGTGTGTGTGTGTGTGTGTGTGTGTGTGTGTGAAGGTCCAGTGTACCAGCTACTGAAACATCTCTAAAGTGAAGCGCGCAGAGAGCCTGCGGGGTTAAAGGGATGAACTAGCAGAGAAAGCTAGGGAATAACAACCTGGCTCACTTTAATTAGTGTCTGTGGGTGTGCTTTCCCTTTTATTTGATATTTGCACAATTAAGAATACGGAAGGTACATGCAAAAAGTGCACAGGCCTTTACTTTATGGTGACACTAATGACTGGTTTTCCCTGTTCTTCAAAGTAAGCAGAAGCATGAAGAGCCATTTAAATGAATTTTTAAAGGTATCAGTTGAGATCTCCATAATGGGTCAAGTCCCGGTAATGTGGCAGATCCCTGAATCCGGTTTATTTTCTACATATTGTATTTGTGTGACATATCACCACAGCAATAATGCTTATATAAGGGAATATATTAGATCTGATTGGTCCACTATCTTGAGATTAAAAGCATTATTATGAATGTATAAAGTTTGAAACTAAAATAAATCATAAAAATCTAATTTTAGTTTGTTTTTCTCATGTTTTCATGTAATATATACTAAAACATCTTTGCGGGGTAGTGCTTATTCCCAATTTAGTGTAGTATTTCCACAAAATTGAGAAAGTTAAACAGGCGCTGTTAGTTATGCAATGCCTAGATTTGCTCAAAATGTGGCACTCACTATGTAACGGTTAAAGTATGTTCATATAAAGTATTAAAAAAAATAATTTTATTTTCAGTTCAGTTCAATTTCTGTAACCGCTTAATACTAATAAGGGTTGCGGGGAGGCTGGAGCAGAGTACACCCTGGACAGCTCAGGCCATCGCAAGGCATAAACACGCTGACGGCTTTGCAGGTGGCTCTTGTTGAAAGTCAGCAATGGTTCTTTTACATACCTCACACTATAGACAGTGAGACACATGGCCGGCCTTTGATAACCCAGTTAGCTACACTGGGAGGACAGTGACAACCTGTGGTGAGTGGAGCTTGAATCCCCAACCTTAGGATCAGTGCTCCAGCACGTATACCACTAGGCTACCACTGCCCTCATTTTATTTTGCTTTTCTTTATAATTCTATGCAGTATAAACTTCAACTTTGAAAACAAACAAACAACAAAAAAACAATACATGGCTCTTATTCTACCTGCTTGTGCATGTGCTTGGAGTTCATCTATGTACATCATGATTTAAAAAATGTGAAAAAAAAAAACTCTTATTGATCAGTATTGGCCTGGTAGTAAGTTGCTGGATTACCAATCATAAGGCTAGTGGTTCAAGCCTCACCATCAATGGTTTCACTGCTGTCCCCCAGTGCAGCTAATTGGGTTGTCAAAGGCCGGCCATGTCTCTCACTGTCTGTGGTGAGAGGTTCATGTAAAAGAACCACTGCTGAGTTTCATCAAAAGTAACTGCATAGCCATCAGCATGTTTCTGCCCTGAGATGGCCTGGTGAGATGTCCAAGGTGTACTCTGCCCTCAGCACCAGCCTCCCTGCGAACCTTATAAAGATTAAGTGATTCAGAAATTGAATGGATAAAGTTCTCTTTTTAGTGATGTTTTTGTTGGTGTTGGTTTATTTTTTCTTTGTTTTCTAATCTGTCTATTCATTGCTATCAACTTAATGCTAAAAACTATGAATGGATTACGTTAAATATTTGTTTACTGGTTGCGTATGACCTAAATAACACCCCATAAAATTTTGGTGATGATCATTATCATAATCCAGGTCTGGGAATTTTTTAAATCCGTTCATTACCTTTGTAAAATAGGGAAACATTAAATGAATAATAGGGTAAGATTGGTCAGCACTGTTGTGCAGTGGTTAGCACATCGGCTTCACAGCAAAAAGGCCTGGGTTCGATTCCTGGTCTCAGGTGTTTCTGTGAGGAGTTAGCATGTTCTCTCTCTGCTTGTATGGGTTTCCTCCAGGTATACTGGTTTCCTCCAACAGTCCAAAAACATCCACAGATGTTTGGTTGTTCCATATTCACCCTTAGGTGTGAGTGTTAAAGGTTATTTTGCTCAGCAATACCGCACCTCCACCCGGAGTCACTGTGATGGGCACCAGCCTCCCTGCAAACCTAATTAGGATTAAATGAATTTATAAAAATAATTGTAAAAATTATTTTAAATTAGAAAAAATAATTTTTAAAATAATCAATAAAGTAAAATCACTAAGAGGGAAAAAAAATTTGGTAAATAATTTTCAGTGGAAATGAAAATATAAGTTCTTCTTGACACTGTGTAGGTTTCCTTCAGGTACTCCAGCTTCCTGCTGCACTCCAAAGACATGTGAAATCACAGGTGTCAATGTGAATGTGAATAGCTGTCTGTCTCTGTGCATTGACCCTGCAATAGCCCGGCAACCCATCCAAGGGGCAACCCTAACTTAAACTACCTGCAACCCATGACCATCCATGCTTAAATGATACATAAAATCAATGAGTGAATGACTGAAATATTAATGAACATGAATTAGGTATAAAGTTTAAACGTGAATGTAGGCGCTTGTCGCACGGACTACTTTCGAGAAAATGGCCAAAAAAGTAAAAGTGGTCATTTTTTATCAAAATTCGGATTTTTGCATAAACCATTAAAACAAATATTCAACTATCACTTGCTGAAGTGAAATAGACTAAAACTCACTAAAAATGTCTTTTATCTCCATTTTTCTGACGAGTACTCTCATAAAACTAGATAAAAACAATAGCAAACTTATCGGGTTTTCTTTGCAATTATTCACCGAGTTCGGTACAAGACACACTATAATCCATACATCAGAAGAACGGTCATGAAGTTATCTCTCCATTTTGGATACTGGTTTAATATTAAAATCCCGTTTCAGTGAATAAAATAAAGAAATAAAGACGATATGCACGGAAACAATGCAGGCTAGTTACTAAGGAAAGATCTGAAACGAGCACCCTGATTGGTGAACTCGGTCACGTGCTCACATTGCACATGCTCAGTGCCCATCACATGTTAACTTCCTGTTTACTTCCTGACTAGTATACTGCATGTGGAACTTATCTCCGACTTTATCTTCAATAACAGTAAGTAAGTTTATTTATAAGATTGTGAATACACATAATTTCTGGAAAAGGAGAGTGAAATGTCATCTGTGATGTCTAGCAGCATTAGTATAGATGTTAAATTCCATGCTGGAATTCGGCTTTGAAGAAGATTCTCTCTCTCTCTCTCTCTCTCTCTCTCTCTCTCTCTCTCTCTCTCTCCCTCTCTCTGTCTGTCTCTTTGTCACACACACACACACACACACACACACACACACACACACACACACACACACACACACACACAGTGTGCAAATGGTTAAATGAGCAGCATCCAGATGAACTAGTGCAATTTGAATGGAAGAAAATACAGTATATGAAGGGAGTGGGGCAAATTAGTGCAACTGAGCACCCACTGCTTACAGTCTGTGTGTGTGTGTGTGTGTGTGTGTGTGAGTGAGATACCTCAGGTCTTCTTCTTCTTTTCCTTTCGGCTTTTCCCTTCAGGGGTCGCCACAGCGAATCATCTGCCTCCATCTCACCCTATCCTTTGCATCTTCTTCTCTTAAACCAGCTACCTTCATGTCCTGCTTCACTACAGCCATGAATCGTCTCTTTGGTGAGATACCTCAGGTCTTCTGGAATATAAAGAAAGACGTGATTCCATTGCAATTCATAATAATTGTTAATAAAAGTGTGATGAGTGGTGTTTGTGAGGAAGATGTGATCTTATCTGCTGAGCAGGATATAGATGAAGATGATGATGCTGAGGGCAGAGTTGATGAAGCTTACTTGTATACGGAGATCAGAGAGTTTTGTTATATGGTTATTTTATATATAGTTTTATTAATTTCAGTGTGATTGTTTGAACCCGAGAGTGTTTTTTTCAATCAGTATCATTTGAAGGCATTTGAATCTTTATATAATGGTCAAAAAGATTCATAGTGATCTCACTGGAATAAACAGAAATGAAAAAAAAAATAGTCGTTTTTTTGTTAATTTTTGGGGCTCACCACGGTGACTGATGGTTTTAAAAAGGACTTGTCAGATTAAAATGAGGATGATTTCTCTTATCATCTCTTCCTAAACTCTTCCTAGACATGTTTTCTAAAAGTTTATATGGCTGAAGTGCATAAAAATGTTTGGTTGCTAAGGACTAATGATCTTGTGAGAGGTGCAATCTTTGTGCTCATTTTTCTCTAAAATGTCTTTTGAAATTTTTAGTTGAATGCTGACACAAAGAATGACACAGCTTGGTCAGTTTTCAAGGTATTGACAAACTTTTTACTGCATTTTGCAGCTTTGGGCCTCCTTTATGTGACTGTATCAAAATCTCATTTTTGGACCCAAGAGCCTATTTTCGGTGGAGTGGCTCAGAAATGAATTAAACAGAGATTGGTGGAGTCTCTTTTGATTGTTAGCATCAGCTTCTTTTGCTAATCTTCAACGAATATCAATACATTATAAAATCTGTAATATAAAAACACTGAAACTGTGGAGTTGGATGTCATCCAAGAGCATATGATTCGACATGCTCTTATAAGTTGACTTGGAACAAAAGGGCTGCAAACAATTCTGTGTTCATCACTTTCCTGAAAAGTTTCAGCCTATCAGTGGGATCTACACCTGTAGCCCCTAGCCTGCCTCGACCCCTGGGTGTTTTTGTGTAACCTGTTCAAAACAGTCACAAATAGCCCCTATTGCACCATTACTGAATTCCTTAAGGGCCTTTTGCAGCTTCAATGGTCCCTCATTTTTTCTTCTCTCACTACAAACTTATTGCAGAAGTAAAAACATGCTTTCTGAAGCGAACTGAGACTCTGAAAGTATGTATTTGGATTATGTGTAGTGAACATGCCCCAAACACCACCTTGTACTTTAAAGTCTAAGTGGTTTGAGGATGTGCAGGTGCATTCTGCTCTTTATATCCTATGTTTTACAGTTAAAGAAAATGAGGAATTCATCTTTGTTCCATAACACTAAATTTGTTAGCAATCATAAAATTAGATTGCTGTAATGACACATAATCAAATCTTGCGGGCAATTGGCCTTGATGAAATTTGCCATCATTTTGTTACATCAAAGAGACACGTTTTATTGATAGCTGCCTAGTCACTGTCCTGCTCGGAGATAGAAATCTCATGGCTTTGATGTGAGAGTGTCTGGGTCTTACATCAGAGCCTGGGTCAACAACTTTGAAAGGTGAGCCTATTAAGAAAAAGTAACAAACACATTGCACTTTAAGAGCAGAAAGAGAAAGGGAGAATCTCAATATCAAATAAACATCTCTTCATTGCTGATTAGAATAGAGCAGCAATTGTAATTAAGATGCTACGCACTTGCTAGATTAGTTTTGTACACAAATAGACTGGCTTTGTTCGACATACACAATGTAAACACTGAGCCATTTGTGTGTGTGTGTGTGTGTGTGTGTGTGTGTGTGTGTGTGTGTGATCTACCGAAAAGGTCTGAGTGAGCCGGCACATCAAAGCAGAAACGAAGCCTGGTCTTCCTGTTGGATGAGGCCGGTAAACTACTCAGTGCTATTAAAGCTGCAGTCTACCTTCATGTGCGTTATGTTCATGGCTGTTAAGCACCTCTCTATTCCACTTCTTTGAGTCATACCCAAACCGCTTTTAAAACTACAGGAGGGGGGGGAAGATCACTACTTTTAAAGCTCTGCAGGTTCATTTTCAGCATGCCCAAGGCTCGTTCATGACTCCACTGGAAAAATTAAGAAATTATTGTACTCAGAGTGCAGCACTAATAGACTGAGAGTCACTGATAAGGTTTTATTATGATCTGATACACCTTCTTCTTCTTCTTCTTTTACTTTCGGCTGCTCCCTTCAGGGGTCGCCACAGCAAATCATCCGCCTCCATCTCACCCTGTCTTCTGCATCTTCTTTTCTGACTCCAACGACCTTCATGTCTTCCTTCACCACATCCATAAATCTCTTCTTTGGTCTTCCTCGAGGCCTTCTGCCTGGTAGTTCCAACCTCAGCATCCTACTGCCAATATACTCACTATCCCTCCTCTGTACATGTCCAAACCATCTCAATCTAGCCTCTCTGACTTTGTCTCCAAAACATCTCACATGTGCTGTCCCTCTGATTTCCTCATTTCTGATCCTATCCATCCTCGTTACTCCCAGAGAGAACCTCAACATTTTCATCTCCGCTACCTCCAGCTCTGCCTCCTGCCTTTTCCTCAGTGCCACTGTTTCTAAGCCATACAACATCGCTGGCCTCACCACCGTCTTGTACACTTTTCCCTTCATTCTTCCTGACACTCTCCTATCGCACATCACACCGGACACTTTTCTCCATTCCAGCCTGCCTGCACACGCTTCTTCACCTCTTTTCCACACTCTCCATTGCTCTGAATTGTTGAGCCTAAGTACTTAAAATCCTCCACCTTCCTTATCTCTCCTCCCTGTAACATCACCGTTCCTCCTGGGTCCTTCTCATTCACACACATGTATTTTGATTTTCTGAGGCTAACCTTCATTCCTCTCCTTTCCAGGGCATACCTCCACCTCTCTAGATTTTCCTGAACTTGTTCTCTGCTCTCACTACAGATCACAATGTCATCTGCAAACATCATAGTCCATGGAGATCCTTGTCTCATCTCGTCTGTCAGCCTGTCCATCACCATAGCAAACAAGAAGGGGCTCAGAGCTGACCCTTGATGCAGTCCCACCTCCACCTTGAACTCTTGTGTCACACCGACAGCACACCTCACCACTGTCTTACATCTCTCATACATGTCCTGCACCACTCTAACATACTTCTCTGCCACTCCAGACTTCATCATGCAATACCACAGTTCTTCTCTTGGCACCCTGTCATATGCTTTTTCCAGATCCACAAAGGCACAATGTAGCTCCCTCTGACCTTCTCTGTACTTCTCTATTAACATCCTCAAAGCAAACACTGCATCTGTGGTGCTTTTTCTTGGCATGAAACCACCATGAGGTCATATTAAGTTGATTGTTAAAAGCTTTTCGATAAAAGATTTCTGCTTAATGTTGGTTACTGCTTTAAGATCATTTCATAATCTTTAATTTGTACAAGATTTCAAACATGTGAATCAGATGATTCGCTGTGCTGACCAATGAAAAAGGGAAAAAGCCGAAAGAAAAAGAGGAAATAATTATTGACAGCATTCTGCAATCCTTTATTTTATTAAAAAAAGACTCAATCTTATTAAGTACAAATCGGATAAACTCAACCAGAATATCTCTTTATATTGTAACACGTATTACTGGAATTGTAGGTATTGTTACTCAACTGTTGAAGTTAATTTTTTAGTTATCAAAAAAGGTTTTGACCTTTTTTTAAAATTTTAAAACGTTCCAATTTTTATTACATATTTCTACTTATAATACAGTAATAATTATATATTACATAATCTTATATAATTATATGTATAATTGTATATTATTACTGCTTTCACCAAGAGGGAGGGCAGGTGGTTGTCTGTGCCTGTGATCATGATAACTGGAAAAATAATGGATGGATTTCAACAAAATTTTAACCACATGTAAGTTTTTTGCCAACGAAGAACTGATTGGATTTTTGTTTCGATCTGACTCCAGGACGATTTTGAATATTTTTAAGATTGTGCAATAGGTGGAAATCCCCAGAATGCGCTGTGAAAAATAAATACAAAACTCCAAAATAATCTGCGAACAGGCCAGGCCAGGAACAGTGGGTGTAATTCTACATAATCTGCTATGACAACCCATGTAAAGATCAAATTGCACTCTTTGACAGCATTTCTTTATTATAAATTTTCCCCCATTTTTGCCCTAATTTATTCGTATCCCATTACCACCCATCAGGTATTGCCTTCCATATCATACGACCACCACCGAACAGGGATGGGCAAAAGCATGCTTATACCCCCTCCATGACATATAATGCTAACCACACGCCTCTTTTTGAACTGCGGTGCATATGTATTTGGGGACGGTCTAAATACACTTGAGGGGAAAGCGCTACCCGCCCCCTCATACGGACAAGCTCACAGATGCCCATTATTGGCTGACAATTGCTGTGAGTGACAGGAAAGTGAGCATATGCCAACCCTCCCTTTCTTGAGAGCCCAGCCGATTAACTCCCATGGACTTCTAGCCACGGACAGCTGTGACATTAAACCGGATTCGAACTTGCAATCTCAGGGTTAATAGCCACACATTGACTATTCTGATGCATTTCTAATTATTATTATTATTATTATTATTATTATTATTATTATTATTATACATTTCTCGTTCTTAACAATATTTCTGGTGAAACATTTGAAATTCTTAACATTGTGCTGACCTGTAGTCAGGAACCTTTACGAAAATTTCCCAAATTTCTCAAACTTCACAAGTCAAATCAAGCCAGGTGCTCGCTGCTTCTTCTGAGTTATATTACACAAAAACAACTCACATGTGGTCACAAGAGTTAATAAGTTAATATTAATTAAATAAAAGCTACTAATTAAAGTGCATTTTAATTTTTAAGGATTCATAAAATTAAAAAAATATATATTTAATCAAATTTCTACTGTATTTTCAAGGGCCACCCTAAAGATATTAGTCATATTTAAATACTGTACTAGTTTATATTCAGTGAGTGAAGCAAAAGTGAGAAGTCAATAAACTTTGAAACAGACTGGGGTTTTCCCGGCTTACTTTTTGTCTGAACATGACTTCTTATGTCTTTGAATGTTGTATTAATATACGACTGAGGGCGTAATTCAGCCCAGGCCGCATATCCTGTCTGCTTTCCACACAGATGGCAATCTTTTACTGCAGTGCTAGTTAAATGTTAGTCATCCTTATGAAATATGGCTTTGATAGGGACGGAAATTTGATATATGGCCTGACTTTTATCATCACTGTCTCATAACCCCTTCACCCTGAAGCACAACATCTTGAGGGAGAGAGGAAACCACCTGCTTTGATTTACTGTCAGCATAGACACAGGCCAGAAGCCCAGACTGATCATCCTGAACAAGCTGCCGACCTAGCACTAGCAGTCTTTTGGCCTGTATTCAGTAAAGCTACTGAAACTAAGGTAATTGAGTTGCTCACTCAACAATACATTCAGTGTAAATACTCACAGTGCAAAATTAACATCCTGCAGTCTTTTTTGAACACATCAGTATCAACACTGATGTGGCAGTGGTGGTCTAGTGGTATAGGGCACTGGATCGCTGATCCAAAGGTTGGAGGTTCAAGTCCCACTCTCCACAAGGTTGTCACTAACCCCCCATCCCCCCCCCCAGTGCGGCTAACTGGGTTATCAAAGGCGGGCCATGTCTCTCACTGCTCACTGTCTATGGTGAGAGGCATGTAAAAGAACCATTGCTGACTTTCGTAAAGAGTAGCTGCAAAGTCGTCAGCGTCTTTCTGTCCCTTGCTAAAAGGGTTGTGACAGGAAGGGCATCCGACGTAAAAACCTCTGCCAAATGAAAATGTGCGAATCAGATGATTTGCTGTGGCGACTCCCGAGTAAAAGGGAAAAAGCCGAAAGGAAGACAGACAGTATCAACACTGAGGAGCCCAACAGTGGCTCTGTGAGCTTCATAACCTTATGGTATTTATAACAATTGCAATGAGATGAAACATTGAGGGAAAAATTGAATATCCATTAAACATGAGGGGAATAATTATTTTAGTATATACTACATGTAAACACAAAAAAGCAAACTCAAATAAGATTATGGTTTATGTCCCTGAGTGGCACATCAACAAGGTGCTTGACTATAAACAGAGATTACTAGTTTGAATCCAGGTTGATGCCACAGGACATTGGAGCTACTAAGCCGAGCTCTCACAAGAGGGAGGGATGGCATACGCTCAAATCCATGTCACTCACAGCATTTACCAGGCAATCATGACTGTCTGTGAGCTCATTCAAACGAGCGGGCGGCTATCGCTTTCCCTCCGAGTGTATTAGCCCGCCCCAAAAACGCATGCACAGCAGTTTGAAAAGAGGTGGGTGGCTAGCACTGCATGTCATGGAGGAAGCATGTGTATACTTGCGTCCCTTCTTGGTTGGTGATAGTTTAAAAGCCATTCAGAGTTAAATGCTACAAGGTAATATGATAAAAACACACTCTGTAATGACATCTCATAAAACTCTTCCAAGTTTTAGTATAGACACACGCTCCCCGACTTACGTTTTTAATTGGTTCTGGACGGCCGTACGTAAGTTGAAAGTGAACGTAAGTTGTTACAGTGACGTATGAGGTATGACGTGTGACATATGACGCTCATACTGTACTATACATCCATAAATACCATTACCGTATCTCATAAAACACCCCTAAATCAATTATTATAAACATAACATTGTAAATAATATCACGTATATCAAATAATATCAACATTAATTTCAAATAAGTCACTTTACATGAAGCTTAAAACAGTCAATCAACGCTTACAATATGTGAAGCGCTCAATACCGAAAGTAGTGTACTTTCAAAAGTAGTGTACTTGCTGTGGGTTATACAGATTTCTGGTCTTTCAAGTGCACAAGGGTGCCGTTGAACTAGTATAGAACACAGCCTGCACTGATGCAGTCTCCCAGCAAAGTGGCGAGTTCTTTCTTTTGTGTAAGTAAGTAAACTTTATTCAAGAGATGCATACAAAGAACGAGTACAAATCCTAATGAATATTAATATAAAAATAAGTTTGCACTCTTAGAATTCTGCAAAAAAATAATAAATATAAAGATTGTGCTGATCTGAGCAGATAGTTAATTCATCTCTGTGTATGAGACTTGCACCCATGCTAGTAGGCTTACACTTCTGACCAACCATATTTGCTTAGGGTTACAAAAGTCCACAAAACAGTGTAAACACAAAGATCACAGAGACGACATTTTAACACAAGGGCAACATGCTAAAAACTGATATATATATTGGGGGCAGTGGTGGTCTAGTGGTATAGGGCACGTAAAAGGTAAAAAGCCAGAAGGAAGACAGACAAATATATATATATATATATATATATATATATATATATATATATATATATATATATATATATATATATACACTCATTCTATAGTTTGTAAACAATGAATGCAGCGTCATTGCGTCAGCGTACTACGTAGGTACGTCTAAACTCAAAATTTGACTTTTTTTTTGAGTTTAGAAAAAGATCTAGATGAAGAGACTCCTCCAAATTATGTAATTGAGCTCGATGGAAATTCGGCCGTTATCATAGATGAATAAGCCCTAATGCCAACTGCAGATGATTCTAGTGCAAGCAGAGCAACAAGACGAAATCTCACTCGACAGTGGTCAATCCTTCAAAATGAAAATCCTTCAGTTACGGTGCCCTGCCTTGGTCCTGACCTACCCTACCCTGTTCTACTGAAATTCTCTCTTCGGTCTTGGAATATTTTGCTGCGGGACTGTCAGACCATCAAAATTACCTGGATTATCAAAGGATATGAAATATCAAAAGGCAATAACGAAAAAAGGACGAGGTGCAATCGAAGCTGCTAAAATAGAGAATGAAAACTCAGAAACAGTATACATATGTAAAATGGTTCAACAATAGAGTGGTGAACATGTTATCTACGTTCGCAAAAGTCAACCCCGTTACTACAGTACATCGCTTCGATTCCAAAACAAAGAAGATAGTTGAAGTTGATTGTCCTGATATCGTGAAGCAGTACAATAAATCAATGAGAGGAGTAGATTTAGCCGATCAACTAATCTCGCTTTACAGGAATTACATCAGATCGAAGAAATGTTATATGAGATAGTGTTCCTGTCATTGATCTGATGAAGGCTGGTAAAGTGTGCGGGAAGAAGAGGGGAAGACCTGCTTCTAGCATAGAGCCAAGCAAACCGCCTAAAAAGGGCCTGTCATTGTCCTTCAGTTGCCGTTCAAAAAGACGGCATTGGGCATCTTCTACAAATTACAGAAAAAAGGCAAAGATACAAAAAATGCAACGTGAGCCTGAACAGCAAATCCAACTGCTTCGAAGCGTACCCTGAGTAGTTGCAGGATAAAGTATCGCTGAACAGTGAACACCCTTATTTTCATACCAAAGGATTTTTTTATAAGTTTTTCATTTCAACGTGATCCATTTTATTTTACATACATTTATAAGTACCATTTGTGCCAGTATTTCTATGCCAAAACATTCACGTAAATGCTCGCTTTATACCATTATTTTTGTAAAAGAGAATTTTTTAAAGGTTTGTGATATATTGTGATACGTTATTGATAATGCAATAAAGGATATCTGATAAAAAAAAAAAATTACTTTTCACTTTACAAAATTTGCACGTTTCCTACGGAGCGACAAGTTCGTCTCCCATTATTATTAATATTTATTCAATCTTTCCTACCGGATGTGACTATTCACGTATTATTATTTTTTATAATTAATGCAAAATTCATATTTTCAGTGCATATTATCTTTAACCAGCTTACCTAAGTCCCAAAAAAGCATGAAATATATTTTTTACAGCTAGAAAATAATTCAGAGTGTAAAGGGTTAAAGTAGACTATTAGAACCATTTAGTTTATGAAATTAAATAGAAAACCAATTAAATTAAAATGTGCACATTATATTTTTCAGTCAAATTCAATTAATACCAGCTATTTTCAACAGGCCAAAGTCAACAAGGACCCGCTAAATGTGAAAGCACTATGTGGCTGACATGATTTCATTACAATCTTTAAGCTTTATATTTATCTCTATCTGAGCAGTAACTAAAACACAGGACTGCATTGAAGTTTGGGACATTTAATGCCAGCAGCGTAAGAAAGTGAGACACTTCACGGATACCATGAAGTTTTAAATTTAGCACATGGAAGCCTGCAGCAACCTGCAGAATAAAAGGCTCATTTAAACTGGTATAAGAGACAACCAATTTGTAAACAGTCAGACAATATTACTCTCATGAATGCAGTCAACACGGAGAATATGCTACAGGCCTCAGTTTAAGTCTCAGCATCAGCCCAGCAAAAAATAAACATGTTATAGCCTATATCATCACATGCCTTTAATGAGTGTACAGTGGGGTTTTTTCTAGGACTCATTAAAAGTATGTGATAAAAGTCTATAGCGTTGTTTCTTATCATGCATTATTGCAATTATCTGTCATGTGGTGTGATAAAGCATTCGGATTTCTTCTATGTATACTATTGTTGCTGATCTTCGACCAAACCTAAAAAACAAATGTAAAAGACAACCTTAGTTGCAAAATGTCTTCAATGGTATATAATGTCTAGAAATTCGGCTGGTGCAATTCCTCTAGTTCAGTTTTAAATTAAATAGCCCCTTAAAGAATGTGGTCACCATCTTTCACTTTTTTACATGACATGTGCACTGTCAGTTTTAATGCAGCATTTTGTGTAGTAATCCATAAACATCTTAAACAACAGTAAGTTGCAGTGTGATTCATCACCTGTCCATCTACAAAAAAGATCAAGAGGACAGAATTTTTGTATAATGCTGAATATTTCTGTTTGCATGCTCTGCTTTATGGATTCCTGCCATAATCTCCCTACTGGATTAATATAATAAATGTATTCAATACAATTTTTTTTGTAATTTACAGCCAACATTGTTTTTCAATAATTACTTTAAAAAGTACAAATACAAAAGCTATACATGTATATGCATGTACGTATATATGTACTGTATGTACATATGTATTCATGTATGTATGTATGTATGTATGTATGTATAAGAAATCAAATATGGAAAAATAAAAAAATAACAATATATTTTATGGCAATATTATTATTAAATTACAAACAAAATCATTATGCTTGTATTAATATCGAACAAAGCATGAACCACATTTCTCCTGACTTTTTGCTTGACTCATGACAGAAGGTAAAATGTTTACACAGGACCTCATTGTTTCTCAGATAATGCTATCAGATTAATATGGCTGAGATTGCGAAAGAAAACAGAATCTGATAAGTGACCTATTACGTTGGACTTCCATGACTAGTCACAACACTTCAGCACAGTGTCTGTGATGTAAACTGTGAAAATATTCAGGAATAATAAAAAATAATAATAAAAGAAAAGGTTGGGACACATCTGGCAGGTAGAATCTCAGTTTCTAAGACGTACACTGGGCGCACAGACTTTACCTTTAGAAATTCCCAGTTCTGGTACATATAAGCTATTCAGCTATGGATCAAGTCTTGCCTAGGAACACACAGTTGGTCAGGGGGAATTTCAAATTCAGCACACACACACACACACACACACACACACACACACACACACACACACACACACACACACACAGAGAGAGGAGAGAGAGGAGAGAGAGATAGATAGATAGATAGATAGATAGATAGATAGATAGATCTGGCCTCTGTTCTGTGGTGCACTTGGCTCTTATCTACTGTTTTGCCCTAAGCATGACAAATACCGTATTTGATGTGATAAGCACCCAGGGCGCTTAAAAAATTGGAGTGAGTGGGCGCTTATTAAAATGCTTATCAGCGGAGTGGAATGGTAAGTGCTTATTGCCATAGAGGTGGAAAACATGAATAATAACAGAACAATAAAAGAGTTTTACTGGTATTGGCGTTATTCATTTTGAGGTATCAACCAAATTACTTACATGAAAGCGGTAAATAAACAGAAAACAGCATACAGGAAAAAAAAAAAGACCCTTTAATTTTCCCTACTGGTGCTGTTCCTTTAAATATTTTCCAGATGTAAAAACGACCCAATCAACATCAATGTCAACTTTAGCACATGGCACTTCAACCAATCAACACAACTATCAACTTTAGCACATGGCATGTTGAAAAGCACATGGCCAGGAACCTCTTTAAATGTATGAAGTTAGTGAGCAAGAGAATTGGATGAAAAATACTCATCACTTTCTGATAAGTCTATATCTGGCTCATTGCTCCATTCATTCAGATCATCCCATATTTTTGCTGTAGCAGTTTCTAATGGTTCATCGGTTGTTGGACATTTACCAAGAGAACACAGCAATTTTTTTCCTTTTTTTTAAAGCACGGCGGAACAATCAAATGTGTTGTTACTGATGAACATTATCGACATTCCCCAGTGGCAGGGGGTCTTGAAATACTCAGTTTTACAGGGAGTGAATGCCTCATTTTACCGTTACAGAGACTGATCGAATAGAATCGGTAAGTTTGATCTACCATTTTGCTCCCAGACTTTCGTAAAGAGTAGGCTGCAAAGTCGTCAGCGTGTTTCTGTCCCTTGCTAAAAGGGGTTGTGACAGGAAGGGCATCCGACGTAAAAACCTCTGCCAAATCAAACGTGCGAATCAGATGATTCGCTGTGGCGACTCCTGAGTAAAAGGGAAAAGGCCGAAAGGAAGACAGACAGACACATGGGTGGTTATTAAGAAAAAAAAAAAAAAAAAAAAAAAGCCACGGGGGCGGGTCGGGGGGGGGGGGGGGTATTGGATCAAGATGTTGATTATTTTGAATACGGTAGTAAGAGTCTGTCTGTAATATGCTTCTAGTGGTTTTGATTGACGTTATGGAGAGGCGTAGCAAAAACTTGGTAAAATGCATAAAACATAAATCAATACATATTTTTTTATTTATCACATTATTAACTGCATTAAGTCACAGTTCATCAAATTCCATGTTTAACACAGAAATAACTTCATTATGATTGCACAGTTGAGTGGTGTGCACGTTCACCTCATATCAACAAGGTTCAAGGCTCAATTGTGGAGTTTGCATGTTATCGCCATGCTTGTCAGGGTTTACCCTGGGTACTCTGGATTTCTCTCACAGTCCAAAACATGAACAGTAGATACTATCACTAGTAGTAGTAGTAGTGTTGGTAGCAGTAGTAGTAGTAGTAGTAGTAATAATTATAATAATAATAACAATAATAATAATAGCAGCAATAATTAGGGCCTGATGATGATGTACACCTCTGTGTGGTGCTCCTAGATAGGGGAACTGTATGTTCTCTGAACTAAATGTGCATCACCCAGTTAGGCCTAACCCCTGGAAGCTGGTCTTCTAATGGGTTATGGAACACCAAGAAATTGACCAGTGTCCATTTCCACAGTCCACTGAGCTTCCCTCCAGTAGTAAAACCACCAATAGTGGAGATGGGACTTACCCCAGGGGGAGGCAAAGAACCCGTCCACAAATATCTCACAAGCCTGATGTGCAAGGATCACCCGATCCCTCTCTGCTGCATATCATTTTTTAACTGTAATAATAATAATAATAATAATAATAATAATAATAATAATAATAATGCAGCAATGGGTTGCGAGCTGTCCAAGGCATGAGATGGGCAACCAGCCTCCCATCAATCCTAATTATTTTATCTTTCAGAATCATAATACTTTATTGTATCTGTATCTATATCTTCTTCTCTTCTTTTCCTTTTGGCTGTTCCCTTCAGGGGTCGCCACAGTAAATCATCTGCCTCCATCATACACTATCGTCTGCATCTTTTACTCTTATTCCAACTACCTTCTTGGACTCCTTTACCACATCCATAAATCTTCTCTTTGGTCTTCCTCTAGGCCTTCTGCCTGGTAGTTCCAACTTCAGCATGCTACGAGCATCCTACTAGCATCCTACCATCGATACACTATCCCTCCTCTATACATATCCAAACCATCTCAATATAGCCTCTCTGACTTTGTCTCCAAAACCTCTTACATGTGCTGTCCCTCTGATGTACTCATTCCTGATCCTATCCATCCTCGTTACTCCCAAAGAGAACCTCAATATTTTCATCTCTGCTACCTCCAGCTCTGCCTCCTGTCTTTTCCCCAGTGTCACTGTTTCTAAACTATACAACATCGCTGGCCTCAACACCATCTTGTACACTTTTCCTTTCATTCTTGCCGATACCTTCCTATCACACATCACACCGGACATTTTTCTCCAACTATTCCAACCTGCCTGCCCACGCGTCTTCATCTCTTTTCCACACTCTCCATTGCTCTGGATTGTTGAGCCTAAGTACTTAAAATCTTCCACCTTCCTTATCTCTGTCCCTGTAACCTCACCGTTCCTGTTGGGTCCTTGTCATTCACACAAATGCATTCTGTCTTGATGAGGCTAACTTTCATTCCTCTCCTTTCCAGTGCATACCTCCACCTCTCTAGATTTTCCTACACTTGTTCTCTGCTCTCACTACAGATCACAATGTCATCTGCAAACATCATAGTCCATGGGGAATCTTGTCTCACCTCGTCTGTCAGCCTGTTCATCCCCATAGCAAACAAGAAGAGGCTCAGAGCTGACCTTTGATGCAGTCCCACCTCCACCTTGAACTCTTCTGTCACGCTGACAGCACACCTCATACATGTCTCTCATACATGTCCTGCACCACTTTAACATACTTCTCTGTCACTCCAGACTTCCTCATGCAATACCACAGTTCCTCTCTCGGCACCCTGTCATATGCATTCTCCAGATCCACAAAGGCATAATGCAGCTCCCTCTGACCTTCTCTGTACTTCTCTATTAACATCCTCAAAGCAAACACTGCATCTGAGGTGCTCTTTCTTGATATGAAACCAAACTGTTGTTCCCAAATGCTGACCTCTTCTCTTAGTCTAGCTTCCACTATTCTTTCCCATAACTTCATCGTATGGCTCATCAATTTTATCCCTCTGTAGTTGCCACCACTCTGCACATCCCCCTTGTTCTTAAAAATGGGCACCAGCACACTTCTCCTCCATTCCTCTGGCATCTGCTCACTCTCTAAGACCTTGTTGAATGTTCTTGTCAGAAAATCTACTGCTACCTCTCCTAGACACTTCCATACCTCCACCGGTATGTCATCAGGACCAACTTCCTTTCCACTCTTCATCCTCTTCAATGCCCTTCTCACTACACCCCTACTAATCTTTGCTACTTCCTGGTCCTCAACGGTCACCTCTTCTACTCTTTTTTCTCTCTCATTTTCCTCATTCATCAGTTCTTCAAAGTACTCTTTCCATCTTCCCAGCACACTTCTGTCATCAGTCAATACATTTTCCTCTCTGTCCTTAATCACCCTAACTTGCTGCATGTCCTTCCCATGTCTATTTCTCTGCTGTGCCAACTTGTGTAAATCATTTTCTCCCTCCTTACTGTCCAGCCTATCATACAAGTCATCATACGCTCTCTGTTTGGCCTTTGACACCACTACCTTTGCCTGATGCTGTGTCTCCCTGTACTCCTTCTCTTCGGTCCTCTCAATGTCCCACTTCTTCTTAGCTAACCTCTTCCTTTGTACACACTCCTGCACTTCCTCATTCCACCACCAAGTCTCCTTATCTACTCTCCTTCCAGATGACACACCAATTACTCTCTTACCTGGCTCCCTGATCACATTATCTGTAGTTGTCCAGTCATCTGGAAGCACTTCCTGACTACCCAAAGCCATTTTCAACACGACACTCTTCTACTCCAGCTTTCTCCTGCAATTGTCCTTCTCCTCTTTGATCTTGACTCTCAGTGAACTTTGGATCATCCTAACCTCCTCTCTGTATCTATATCTATATCTACTAGTATATAGTCCAAATCCCTCTCTTATGTTGTTCTTCTGGAGGTTCTACTCCCACTTTCTCTTCAATTGTCCTGCCCCTCTTTGATCTTGATTCAGAGTGAACTTTGAATCATTCTCAACTCCTCTCTGTTGCCAGCCCTGAATGCCCACTTCTTGTTGTTGAGGAAGGATTTAATGTCTAGTCACCCATGACTTGTTATTTGGGTAACAAAAGACCATTTAAGCTGAGACAATGGTGTCAGTACAGAAATTAATGTAGTGTGAATACACTCAGTAAGCATGGCATCGTTATGTGGCTCACAGAGTACGTGTCAATCCATTGTTTGAAATGTCTACTAGAGTTCCTCCATGGCCTCCTCCAACCATTTCCTAACAGTTCTAGTTTCGGGTTGCCTTTTCAGAACAGTCACAGAGCATGAAGTGAGGTAAATTAAGCTGAGATCTGAGCTTATCAGTGGGAGAAGGGGGAGGAACTGTAAGCATTCTTAGTGTTTACATATAGACGATCTAAAGTTCTCTCCTCTCTGGTGGGACAGCCCTCATTCTGCACAAAGTTTGGCAGTGTATTTTCCATGGGGATATGGTTGAAGTCATTTGAAATTACAGTGAAAGCATTCTGGTGCTGAGTCTGTAACCTGGCTGTGGCAGCATGAACAGTGTCACAAACAGCTGTGGGGTTATCAGAAGGAGGAACATAAACAGCCACTAAGATGACATGTAACTCATTCATTCATTAATTTTCTGAGCCGCTTAATCCTAATTAGGGTTGTGTGTGTGTGTGGGGGCACCCATCTCAGCCGACTATGGGCAAGGGCAGAGTACACCCTGGATAGCTCACCAGGCCATCACAGGGCAGAAACACACTGACAACTATGCAACTATTCTTGGCGAAAATCAGCAATGGTTCGTTTACATGCCTCTCACCATAGACAGGGAAAGACTTGGCCGGAACTTGATAACCCAGTTAACTGCACTGGGGGAAGAGCAGTGACAACCATTGACAATGGGGCTTGAACCTCCAACCTTAGGATCGGTAATCCAGCGACTTACCACCGGGAAACCAGTGCCATGACTTTATCTTCTGCTGCTTAATCCAGAGTAGGGTCACAGGGGCAGCAGTCTAAGCAATAAGGTTCAGATGTCACTCTCCCCAGCCACTTCTCCAGCTCTTCTGGGGAGACATCGAGGCATTCCCAGACCAGCTGAGAGATTTAATCTCTCCAGTGTGTTCTAGGTTGACCCCGGGGTCTCTTCCCTGTTAGACATGCCGGAAACACTACACGATGGACATGTTTCGGAGGTATTCTAACCAAATGCCCGATCCACCTCAACTGGCTCCTTTCAACACGTAGGGGGAGCAGTTCTACTCGGAGCTCTCCCTGGACAGCTGAGTTTCTCACCCTATCTCGAAGGGACAGCCCTGCTACCCGGCAAAGGAAGCTCATTTCAAATACTTGTATCCAGGATCTTGTTCTGTCGTCAATACCCAAATCTGCCTGTTGATTGCCCGCTCCATCCTTCTCTAATGAGTGAACAAGACCACGAGATACATGAACTCCTCCACTTGGGACAAGACCTCATTCCTGACCAGGAGGGTGCATTCCACCTTTTACTGACTGAGAACCATGGCCTCGGACTTGGAGGTTCTGATTCTCATCCGGGCTCCTTTGCACTCGACTGTGAATCGCTCCAATGACAGCAGGAGGTCCTGGCTTGATGAATCCAAAAGGACAACGTCATCCACAAAAAGCAGAGACGAGATCCTATGGCCACCAAAATAGAACCCCTCAACACACCGGCTGTGCCTAGAAATTCTGTTCAGTTCATTTTCTCTAACCGCTTAATTCTAATTTGGATAGCAGGGAGGCTGGCGCCCATCCCAGCCGACTCCGGGCGAGGGCGGACTATACCCTGGACAGCTCGCCAGGTCATCGCAGAGCAGAAACACACTGACGTCTTTGCAGCCTACTCGTGATTGACTGTTTTGCATTGCTGTGAAATATGATGAAAGGTAGCAATAAAAATAAAAAAATAAGCAGTTTTATGATTATAACGAAATGAAATACGAATAACGAAATAACGAAATCTTCTTCTTTTTTTTTCCTTTCGACTTTTCATGAAATAAACCAAAAACCAGACTCTACACCACTGCTTAGACTCGGACAGAATAAACGAACACACAATCTATCTCAGGTAAGCAGAGAAACTTGCAGAGGAATAAACACAAAAATCAGAAGCTTGACAGAGCATAACCTTGTTAAACGGATATCTAAAGTAAGAAGACATATGATAGAAATGAAAACAGAAATCATCTATTTAAAGCACTGAAAAGAAAATCCAAGCTCCAACACCCATCAATAGAGAAGTCTAGAAGGACTACATATTATTTCTACATGCAATGTCGACATGAGAACTGAAATTCCTCAATTTTACTTTAGTGTTGAGGCAAGGATTAGGAAGTATATGACCCAGAAGCACAGCGGCAAGGTGGCGTAGTGGTTAGCACATCCGCTCACAGCAAGAAGGTCCTAGGTTCGATTTCGACCTCAGGCATTTCTGTATGGAGTTTGCATGTTCTCCATATGGTTGTGTGGGTTTCCTCTGGGCACTTCACTTTCCTCCCACAGTCCAAAAACATGCACAGTATGTTAATTGACTGTGCCAAATCTCCCCAAGGTGTGAGTATGAATGATTGTGTGAGTGTTGGCCCTGCAATGGCCTGGCAAACTGTCCAGGGTGTACCTTGCCCTCGCCCAGAGTCAGCTGAGATGGGCACTAGCCTCCACTCAACCCTATTTAGGGTTAAGCAGTTCAGAAAATGAATGAATGACATCGAAGTAGATAAGTAACAAAATTTGTCCCAATACCGAGAATAAATCCACTTAAACCATCTTTTCCCAAACGATGTACAGGGATCCCTCGCTACTTTGAGCTTCAATGCATGTGGCTTCAGTGCATCGCCGTTTTTAAAAAATATATACATAGATTAAAACGTCAGCAAATTCAGGAAGAATTGGGGAAAAGGTGAAGGAAAATGGCACTAAAACAAGGCCAATTATGCAAAAAAAACCCAAACAAAATAAAAAACCAACCCCCCCCCCCATCAAAACAACTTACATTTTTATGTGAGGTGTGTATCTGTGTGCACGTGTGTGTGGGTCTGTTTGTGTGTATTTATATTTTATTTACATCTTATGCATTATTTTTCAATCTTTAATTGTTATTATAAGCATTTATAATGTTGAATATGTATTTATTGATATTATATACACATATACATGTACGTATATGTCAGTCGGGGAGGTTGATCCTATTTCGTGGAATTCGGCGGTCGGGGGGGGGGGGTGGTCTCGGTCCCAATTAACCATGGAAAGTGACGGATCCCCAAAGTTCAAAGCTGAAATTTGAGACTGAATTCCAACACAGGCTCTAAAGGGCCAAGATGAACACGTCATATAGTCAACACAGATATGTACAGACCTCAAACACCCAGACACATCTGGTGGTAATGGTTTACATACATTCTGTGTGTAGGTGAGGCACAGGCTCCTGTTAGTGCCCTGTGGCAATCTCATAAAACCTCTGTTCCATTCCAAAAAAAAAAACATTTTGAATGTGAGCATGATGAAATTTCATTTATTATGGAAATGCTCATTTTATAAAATCAGGCATGATTTAAAATAAACTGAGGCACAAAATTTATGACCAGGTAATTAGGTGTGGTGGTTAGCCCTGTTGCTTCACAACAAGGATGTTCAAGATTAAATAAACATTGTAGCTGGCCAGTCTCTTTGAGTGGCGTTTCTTCTGAAGACTCTGGTTTCCTGACAAAATAAAACAAACAAACAAACAACAAAAAAAACAGATTAGATATACAGTGGCTGAGTCGATATTACTCTAAATTACCCATAGTTGTGAATCTGAGTGTTTGTCTCTGTGTCAAGCACAGGTCTCACATAGCCGGAATATAGTTCCAACCTCAGCATCCTACGAGTGATATACTCACTATCCCTCCTCTGTACATGTCCAAACCATCTCAATCTAGCCTCTCTGACTTTGTCTCCAATACCCCTAATGTGTACTGTCCCTCTGATGTCCTCAGTCCTGATCTGATCCATCCTCGTTACTCCCAAAGAGAACCTCAATATTTTCATCTCTGCGACCTCCAGCTCTGCCTCCTGTCTTTTCCTCAGTGCCACTGTTTCTAAACCATACAACATCGCGGGCCTCATCACCGTCTTGTACACTTTTCCTTTCATTCTTGCTGATACCTTCCTATCACACATCACACCGGACATTTTTCTCCACTTTTCTCCACTTTTCTCCAACCATTACAACCTGCCTGCACACGCTTTTTCATCGCTTTTCCACACTCTCCATTGCTCTGGATTGTTGAGCCGAAGTACTTAAAATCCTCCACCTTCTTTATCTCTGCTCCCTGTAACCTCACTGTTCCTCTTGGGTCCTTGTCGTTCACACAGATGTATTCTGTCTTGCAGAGGCTAACTGTCATTCCTCTCCTTTCCAGGGCATACCTCCACCTCTCTAGATTTTCCTGCACTTGTTCTCTGCTCTTACTACAGATCACAATGTCATCTGCAAACATCATAGTCCATTAGGAATCTTGCCTCACCTTGTCTGTCAGCCTGTCCATCACAATAGCAAACAAGAAGGGGCTAAGGGCTGACCCTTGATGCAGTCCCACATCCACCTTAAACTCTTCTGTCACACCGACAGCACACCTCATCACTGTCTTACATCTTTCATACATGTCCTGCACCACTCTAGCATACTTCTCTGCCTCTCCAGACTTCCTCATGCAATACCACAGTTCCTCTCTCGGCACCCTGTCATATGCTTTCTCCAGATCCACAAAGGCACAATGCAGCTCCCTCTGACCTTCTCTGTACTTCTTTATTAACAACCTCAAAGCAAACACTGCATCTGTGGTGCTCTTTGTTGGCATGAAACCAAACTGTTGTTCACAAATGCTGACCTCTGCCCCTAATCTAGCTTCCACTATTCTTTCTCATAACGTCATCGTATGGCTCATCAATTTTATCCCTCTGTAGTTGCCACAACTTTGCACGTCTCCCTTGTTCTTAAAAATGGGCACCAGCACACTTCTCCTCCATTCCTCCGGCATCCGCTCACTCTCTAAGACATAGCCGGAATAACATCATGATTGATGTGAGTATGCAATTTGTTTGTTTTTAGACAACGCATATGTTCTATTGCTCCAAAATCCACAGGTGTGGACCCACTGGTAATGTTGAGTTACTCATCATATGTGCATGTCTCCTCTTCTTTTCCTTTCGGCTGTTCCCTTCAGGGGTCGCCACAGCAAATGATCTGCCTCCATCTCTCCCTATCCTCTGCATCTTCTACTCTTACTCCAACGACCTTCATGTCCGCCTTCACCGCATCCATAAATCTTCTCTTTGGTCTTCCTCTGGGCCTTTTGCCTGGGAGTTCCAACCTCAGCATCCTACGACCAATATACTCACTATCCCTCCTCTGTACATGTCCAAACCATCTCAATCTAGCCTCTCTGACTTTGTCGCCAAAACATCTTACATGTGCTGTCCCTCTGATGTACTCATTTCTGATCCTATCCATCCTCGTTACTCCCAAAGAGAACCTCAACATTTTCATCTCTGCTACCTCCAACTCTGACTCCTGTCTTTTCCCCAGGGCCACTGTCTCCAAACCATACAACATTGCCGGCCTCATCCCCGCCTTGTACACTTTTCCCTTCCTTCTTGCCGATACTCTCCTAACACACATCACACCGGACACTTTATTCCATCCATTCCAACCTGCCTGCACGCGCTTCTTCACCTCTTTTCCACACTCTCCATTGCTCTGGATTGTTGAGCCTAAGTACTTAAAATCCTCCACCTTCTTTATCTCTGCCCCCTGTAACCTCAAAGTTCCTCTTGGGTCCTTGTCGTTCACACACATGTATTCTGTCTTACTAAGACTAACCTTCAATCCCCTCCTTTCCAGGGCATACCTCCACCTCTCTAGATTTTCCTCCACTTGGTCTCTGCTCTCACTACAGATCACAATGTCATCTGCAAACATCATAGTCCATGGAGATTCTTGTCTAACCTCATCTGTTAGCCTGTCCATCACCATAGCAAACAAGAAGGGGCTGAGAGCTGACCCTTGATGTAGTCCCACCTCCACCTTGAACTCTTCTGTCACACCGACAGCACACCTCACCACTGTCTTACATCTCTCATACATGTCCTGCACCACTCTAACATACTTCTCTGTCACTCCAGACTTCCTCATACAATACCACAGTTCTTCTCTCGGCACCCTGTCATATGCTTTCTCCAGATCCACAAAGGCACAATGCAGCTCCTTCTGACCTTCTCTGTACTTCTCTATTAACATCCTCAAAGCAAACACTGCATCTGTGGTGCTCTTTCTTGGCATGAAACCAAACTGTTGTTCACAAATGCTGACCTCTGCCCTTAGTCTTGCTTCCACTATTCTTTCCCATAACTTCATTGTATGGCTCATCAACTTTATCCCTCTGTAGTTGCCACAACTCTGTACATCGCCCTTGTTCTTAAAAATGGGCACAAGCACACTTCTCCTCCATTCCTCTGGCATCTGCTCACTTTCTAAGACCTTGTTGAATATTCTTGTCAGAAAATCTACTGCTACCTCCCTAGACACTTCCATACCTCAACTGGTATGTCATCAGGGCCAACTGCCTTTCCACTCTTCATCCTCTTCAATGCCCTCCTCACTTCTCCCTTACTAATCTTTGCTACTTCCTGCTCCTCAACGGTCACCCCTTCTACTCTTTTTCTCTCTCATTTTCCTCATTCATCAGCTCTTCAAAGTACTCTTTCCATCTTCCCAGCACACTTCTGTCATCAGTCAATACATTTCCCTCTCTGTCCTTTATCACTCTAACTTGCTGCACGTCTTTCCCATCTCTATTTCTCTGCTGTGCTAACCTGTATAGATCATTTTCTCCCTCCTTACTGTTCAACCTATCATACAAGTCATCATACGCCCTCTGTTTGGCCTTTGACACTGCTACCTTCGCCTTACGCTGTGTCTCCCTGTACTCCTGTTTACTCTCTTCGGTTCTCTCAATGTCCCACTTCTTCTTGGCTAACCTCTTCTTTTGTACACACTCCTGCACTTCCTCATTCCACCACCAAGTTTCCTTATCTACTTTCCTTCCAGAGGACACACCAAATACTCTCCTACCGGTCTCCCTGATCACATTGGCTGTGGTTGTCCAGTCCTCTGGAAGCACTTCCTGACTACCCAAAGCCTGTTTCAACTCCTCCTTGAAGACAACACGACACTCTTCCTTTTTCAGCTTCCACCACTTTGTCTTCTGCTCTACCTTTGCCTTTTCACCTTTCTCACCATCAGTGTCATCCTGCACACCACCATCCTATGCTGTTTGGCAACACTCTCACCCACTACTACTTTGCAGTCACTGACTTCCTTCAAATTACCTCGCCTACACAAGATGTAGTCTACCTGTGTGCTCTTACCTCCGCTTTCATAAGTCACCCTATGCTTCTGTTTCTTCTGGAAGAAAGTATTCACCACAGCCATTTCCATCCTTTTGCAAAATCGATCAACATCTGTCCTTCTGTGTTCCTGTCCTGGATACCAAACCTGCCCATCACTTCCTCGTCCCCTCTGTTGCCTGCACCAACATGTCCATTGAAGTCTGCTCCAATGACCACTCTTTCACCTCTGGGGGTACTCTGCATCACTTCATCTAACTCACTCCAGAATCTCTCCTTCTCTTCTAGCTTACATCCTGCCTGTGGGGCATAAGCACTAACAACATTGACTATCACGCCTTCAATTTCTAACTTGAGACTTATCACTCTGTCTGACACTCTTTTCACTTCTAGAACATTCCTGACAAACCCCTCCTTCAAGATGACTCCTACTCCATTTCTCTTCCCATCCACACCATTATAAAACAGTTTAAACCCTGCTCCTAAGCTTTTAGCCTTTCTACCTTTCCACCTTGTCTCCTGAACACACAGTATGTCCACCTTCCTCCTCTGCATCATGTCAGCCAGCTCCCTATCTTTTCCTTGCATAGTTCCAACATTCAAAGTCCCTACTCTCAGTCCGAGGCTCACGCATTTCCTCTTCTCTCTCTGCCTACGGACACGCCTCCCGCCTCTCCTTCTTCGACGTCTTCGACCAACAGTAGTCCAATTTCCATCAGCACCCTGTTGGTTGACAGCACTGATGGCGGTCGTTGTTAACCCGGGCCTCGACCGATCCGGTATGAATTTTGTTTTGATCATTTGCATTTTTAAATGTGGCAGAAGTTTTACGCCGGATGCCCTTCCTGTCGCAACCCTCTGCATTTATCCGGGCTTGGGACCGGCATAAGGGGGAGAGACACTGGTTAGTGCCCCCCCCACCTCATGGCTGCATTATCATATGTGCATGTATACTAATGAATTAATAAATAGTTATTAAAAGAGTAGATGACCAAGCGCTTCGAAGGTCAGCAGTTAAATCCCCACTGTCATCTCTGTTGAGCCCTTGAGGAAAGTCTTTAAACCTCAATTATTCAAGTTGTATATACATACGTATATATATATATATATATATATTCTTTTTTTCTTTCCCATAACTTCATCGTATGGCTTATCAATTTTATCCCTTTGTGGTTGCCACAATTCTGCACATCTCCCTTGTTCTTAAAAATGGACACCAGCACACCTAAAACAGCCAATCAATGCTTACAATATATGAGGCGCTCAATACCGAAAGTAGTTTACTTGCTGTGCTTGAAACAAAGTGCGGGTTATACGCACTTCCGGTCTTTCAAGTGAGCAAGGGCGCCGTTGAACTCGTTTAGTACTCAGCCTGCACTGATGTGAATCACCAGCAGAGAGTTATCTTTCTTTTCTGGATTCGGGTTTTCATTCATTTTACAACTCTCTTTGCTGAACTGAGTATGCATGATAGATTGTGCCGATCCGAGCAGATAGTTCATTCATCTCTGTGTATGAGACTTGCACCCATGCTCGTAGGCTTACGCTTCTGACCAACCATAGGTAACCTTAGGGTTACAAAAGTCCGCAAAACAGTGTAAACACAAATATCACAGAGACGACGTGTCCTTCTCAAAAAATTAGCATATTGTGATGAAGTTCATTATTTTCTGTAATGTACTGCTAAAAATTAAACTTTCATATATTTTAGATTCATTGCACACCAACTGAAATATTTCAGATCTTTTATTGTTTTAATACTGATGATTTTTGCATATAGCTCATGAAAACCCAAAATTCCTATCTCAAAAAATTAGCATATCATGAAAAGGTACTCTAAACGAGCTATTAACCTAATCATCTGAATCAACGAATTAACTCTAAACACCTTCAAAAGATTCCTGAGGCTTTTAAAAACTCCCAGCTTGGTTCATTACTCAAAACTGCAATCATGGGTAAGACTGCCGACCTGACTGCTGTCCAGAAGGCCATCATTGACACCCTCAAGCAAGAGGGTAAGACACAGAAAGAAATCTCTGAGTGAATACGCTGTTCCCAGAGTGCTATATCAAGGCACCTCAGTGTGACGTCTATGGGAAGGAAAAAGTGTGGCAAAAAACGCTGCACAACCACAACCAGAAGAGGTGACCGGACCCTGAGGAAGATTGTGGAGAAGGGCCGATTCCAGACCTTGCGGGACCTGTGGAAGCAGTGGACTGAGTACAGGTGCCGCATTCCCCAGGTCAAGCCACTTTTGAACCAGAAACAGCTGCAGAAGCGCCTGACCTGGGCCACAGAGAAGCAGCACTGGACTGTTGCTCAGTGGTCCAAAGTACTTTTTTCGGATGAAAGCAAATTTTCCATGTCATTCGGAAATCAAGGTGCCAGAGTCTGGAGGAAGACTGGGGAGAAGGAAATGCCAAAATGCCTGAAGTCCAGTGTCAAGTACCCACAGTCAGTGAAGGTCTGGGGTCCCATGTCAGCTGCTGGTATTGGTCCACTGTGTTTTATCAAGGGCAGGGTCAATGCAGCTAGCTATCAGGAGATTTTGGATCACTTCATGCTTCCATCTGCTGAAAAGCTTTATGAAGATGAAGATTTCATTTTTCAGCACGACCTGGCACCTGCTCACAGTGCCAAAACCACTGCTAAATTGTTTACTGACCATGGTATTACTGTGCTCAATTGGCCTGCCAACTCTCCTGATCTGAACCCCATAGAGAATCTGTGGGATATTGTGAAGAGCAAGTTGAGAGACACCAGACCCAACACTGTGGATGAGCTTAAGGCCGCTATCAAAACATCCTGGGCCTCCATAATACCTCAGCAGTGCCACATGCTGATTGCCTCCATGCCACGCCGCACTGAAGCAGTCATTTCTGCAAAAGGATTCCAGACCAAGTATTGAGTGCATAACTGAACACAATTATTTGAAGGTTGACTTTTTTGTATTAAAAACTCTTTTTTTATTGGTCCGATGAAATATGCTAATTTTTTGAGATCGGGATTTTTGGTTTTTCTTTACTTTTTTTGCCAAAATTATCAATATTAAAACAATAAAAGGCTTGAACTACTTCAGTTGTGTGTAATGAATCTAAAATACATGAAAGTCTAATGTTTATCAGTACATTACAGAAAATAATGAACTTTATCACAATATTCAATTTTTTTTTAGAAGGACCAGTATATATAAATATACATAAAAAACTGAACTGGGAAGAAGTAGGGGAACGTTTTGTCTGTCGTTTGTAAACAGGACACAACGTCATTTCGTCATTACGTCAGCGTACTACATAGGTACGTCTAAAGTCAAAATTTGACTTTGTTTTCTTATGAAAAAAAAAAAAACCCGTAAAATCGAAAAAAAAAAAACGTAAAACGGATGAACGTAAGTCAGGGAGCGTCTGTGTGTATGTGTGTGTGTGTGTGTGTGTGTGTGTGTGTATATATATATATGATATTTCGGGCATGTCCAACCAATGCAGCCGTGAGGGGGGGCACAAACCAGTGTCTCTCCCTCACGCCGGTCCCAAGCCTGGATAAATGCAGAGGGTTGCGTCAGGAAGGGCATCCGGCGTCAAACAAATGCCAAATAAAATATGCGAATGACAAGAAAGAATGACATACCGGATTGGTCGAGGCCCAGGTTAACAACGACCGCCATCAGTGCTGTCAACCAATAGGTTGGTGGTGTGCAGGATGATGCTGATGGTGAGGAATGTGAAGAAGACAAAGTGGTGGAAGCTGAAAAAGGCAGAGTGTCGGGTTGTCTTCAAGGAGGAGTTGAAACAGGCTTTGGGTGGTCAGGAAGTGCTTCCAGATGACTGGACAAATACAGCTAATGTGATCAGGGAGACAGGTAGGAGAATACTTGGTGTGTCATCTGGAAGAAAAGTAGATAAGGAGACTTGGTCGTGGAATGAGGAAGTGCAGGAGTGTGTACAAAGGAAGAGGTTAGCTAAGAAGAAGTGGGACATTGAGAAAACCGAAGAGAGTAAACAGGAGTACAGGGAGACACAACGTAAGGCAAAGGTAGCAGTGTCAAAGGCCAAACAGAGCGCGTATGATGACTTGTATGCTCGGTTGGAAAGTAAAGAGGGAGAAAATGATTTATACAGCTTGGCACAGCAGAGAAATAGACATGGGAAGGACATGCAGCAAGTTAGGGTGATTAAGGACAGAGAGGAAAATGTATTGACTGATGACAGAAGTGTGCTGGGAAGATGGAAAGAGTACTTTGAAGAGCCAATGAATGAGGAAAATGAGAGAGAAAAAGAGTAGAAGAGGTGACTGTTGAGGACCAGGAAGTAGCAAAGATTAATAAGGGTGAAGTGAGGAGGGCATTGTAGAGGATGGAAAATGGAAAGGCAGTTGGTCCTGATGACATACCGGTGGAGGTATGGAAGTGTCTAGGAGAGGTAGCAGTAGATTTTCTGACAAGAACATTCAACAAGGTCTGAGAGAGTGAGAGGATGCCAGAGGATATGTATGAGAGATGTAAGACTGTGGTGAGGTGTGCTGTCGGTGTGACAGAAGAGTTCAAGGTGGAGGTGGGACTGCATCAAGGGTCAGCCCTTAGCCCCTTCTTGTTTGCTATTGTGATGGACAGGCTGACAGACAAGATGAGACAAGATTCCCCATGGACTATGATGTTTGCAGATGACATTGTGATCTGTAGTGAGAGCAGAGAACAAGTGCAGGAAAATCTAGAGAGGTTGAGGTATGCCCTGGAAAGGAGGGGAATGAAGATTAGCCTCAGTAAGACAGAATACATGTGCATGAATGACAAGGACCCAACAGGAACGGTGAGGTTACAGGGAGCAGAGATAAGAAAGGTGGCGAATTTTAAGTACTTCGGCTCAACAGTCCAGAGCAATGGAGAGTGTGGAAAAGAGGTGAAGAAGCGTGTGCAGGCAGGTTGGAATGGTTGGAGAAAAGTGTCCGGTGTGATGTGTGATAGGAGGGTATCGGCAAGAATGAAGGGAAAAGTGTACAAGACGGTGTTGAGGCCAACGATGTTGTATGGTTTAGAAACGGTGGCCCTGGGGAAAAGAGAGGAGGCAGAGCTGGAGGTAGCAGAGATGAAAATGTTGAGGTTCTCTTTGGGAGTAACGAGGATGGATAGGATTAGGAATGAGCACATCAGAGGGACAGCACATATAAGATATTTTGGAGACAAAGTCAGAGAGGCTAGATTGAGATGGTTTGGACATGTCCAGAGGAGGGATAGTGAGTATTGGTATTAGGATGCTGAGGCTGGAACTACCAGGCAGAAGGCCTAGAGGAAGACCAAAGAGACGATTCATGGATGTGGTGAAGGAGGACATGAAGGTCGTTGGTGTAAGAGACGAAGATGCAAAGGATAGGGTGAGATGGAGGCAGATGATTCGCTGTGGCGACCCCTGAGGGGAAAAGCCGAAAGGAAAAGAAGAAGATTTCGGGCATGTCCAACCGAGAAGAGACCCCGAGGTCAACCTAGAACATGCTGGAGGGACTATGTCTCTCGGCTTGTCTGGGAGTGCCTCGGTGCCCCCTCCCCAGAAGGGCTGAGGGAAGTGGCTGGGAAGGGGGATGTTTGGACCCCTTTGCTTAGATTGCTGCCCCCGCGACCCAAGCACAGATTAAGCGGAAGAAGATGATATATATAATATAATTGTCACTTGCTCCAGATAAGAGTGTCTGCCAAAGGCTGCAAATGTAAAATGTAAATTATTCTGGATCTTTACAAGTCTGCATCCAACAAGATTTGTAATCCAACTCTATAAAGTATCTGCAAATGTATAAATCATAGGCAATGCCTAAACCTCTCTTGAATCTGTACAGCAGCCAGAGTGTCGGTGCCTGTCAGAGCTAATATATCACTCCTAACTCAGTTAGGAGACACTTCAGGCCTTCCTCTACTGGAAAGCGGGGTCTGTAGGTCACTTTTTCTGACTCATCTGGCTGCTTTTCCCTTTACGTCGATCCAGACCCTAGATTTTCCAATTTTCTTATATCCCAACCTTCAGTTTTTAGTATTTGCTTAATATCTTCAGATCAGCAGACAAGGCTGTTCAAGTAGAATGTGAAACCAACAAGTTTCTTGCTCTTTAAGGCGGTACCAGGCCAATCAGGAGATAATTATGATGTTTTGGTGGTTTATTGCCTTCACACACACACTCACACACACACACACACACACACACACACACATTCTTGACACACCTACCTTTCAAGGTTCAGGTACAATCCCAAGCCACAGAACACCCAAGATGAGCCTGGGGTGGTTCCCTATCCTGTGTGGAAAGCGTTTGATAGCTAATTTCTGTCATATGGTAACAGAGCATCATGTGAGGTAACCACAACCGGTAAAGGCTAGGCTGTTGCCAGACAAATGGTTAAAAAAAAAAGCCGTAGGGATGTTAAATCAGCCAGATGAGTCATGATGAAAAAATTCTTGCCTTTGACACACCTTTCAATAGTTGTGACCCTTTTATTTAACAGAAGCGATCTGGTGTTTAGTCACGCAAAAAACTATAACAAGACATAAGCACTGACTCATTCACTCGAATGTAACAGGTACATGATGGCTTTTATTACTATGTTCATATTGGAGTACTTTGATAGATAAGATTCATTTTAGATTGGTTCAGATGAGAAGTCTACAAAATGATCTACAGTATAAATATAGATTGACAATGAAACAATATTGAGGATGCAATACATAGGAAATGATGTGGGGTAAGCTGTCCTACGGATGCATTTGCACTCAAAGACAGCTGCTTTGTGACTTTTGAAGGGTGTTAGTTTCATGCCATGTTTGCTCTGGATGCTAAAAGTCATCATTCAGCATTCATTCATTTTCTGAACCATTTAATCCTAATTAGGATTGCAGGGAGGCTGGCTCCCATCACAGTTGAGTCTGGATGAGGGCAGAGGACCCCCTGGACAATTATAATTTATATTTTTTGTAAATATTATATTATAATACGACAATTATTATTTTTAATGTTAGAACACCTTCACAGTCAATTTTTGCAAATTAAGTTATAGTTGCCTTATTACAAGGCAAAGGTACTGAAATACATTATACTTTTTCTCTTTTAATGATTTTTAAAATAAACTGAAAAATATTTTCTCACATTACCGAAATAATTTCTGTTTCACAGCTACACATTTGAAAGGAGAATATGCAATTTTAAACCTACTTAACTGATCAGAAATGTATAATTTAAGCTGACATTAAAAGCTCCAACATACACAGTGTTCCAACTGACCCCATCTTCACAAATACTTTAATTTGACCCAAATATGATTTAAAAATATATTTATTTTTTACTTCAACAAAACTGATTGAAATTAACATACACTGTTGTACATAACAGTCACTGCACATCTTCTCACTGAATGTGTACTCATATCTGGCAGGACATAAGCTTAAGCCACATATGGTTGGGAAAAAGGCATAATTCCTGAAAATCAATTCCATCAAATATTTTAACTTCAAACTCAAACAAAAAAAAAAAAAAACTGGATGGAACACTCAACCTGCGAGCATCAGGAATTGGTTTAGCATGAATTGTATCATACTACAATAAAAAAGGGGGAAAAAAACATTTACCAGATTAATGTACCTACTAATGGTACATGGGGTGATATCCTAGTAGTAGATTAGTTAATCAGGACATTGGGGTGTTTTTTTAAAAATAATAAATACTGTTGTGTAATTTGTAATATAGCTGAGCAATGTGTGTTTAAATTATTTACTTTTAGTTTCACTTTAAAGCCATTTTGAAAATGGATAATAGAGTACCAGTATGGTATATGTTACCAGTACACTTTGTTTCCATTCAAAACATGTGGACTTATATAACATTTACTGATTGGCTGCAAAAGTAAATACTGTATTTGATGTAATAAGCGACCTGCCCCAAAAAGCCCCCCCCCAATGTTTTTGATCATACCTCTAATAACCACCCATGTGTACTGGTAGCAAAATGGTGGCTCAAACTTACCAATTTTATTTGATCAGTCTCTGTAACCGTAAAATGAGGCGTTCACTGCCTGTTAAAGTGAGTTTACATGGTATTTCAAGACCTTCTGCCACTGGGGAATGTCCATAATGTTCATCAATGAAAACACATTTGATTGTTCCGCCGTGCTTTAAAAAAACAGGAAAATATTTTGCTGTGTTCTCTTGGTAACTGTCCAACAATCGATGAACCATTAGAAACTGCTACAGCAAAACGATGGGATGCTCTGAATGAATGGAGCGATGAGGCAGATGTGGACCTATCAGAAAGTGATGATGATTTTTCACCCAATTCCCCTGCTCACTTCTTCTTCTTCTTTTCCTTTCGACTTTTCCCTTCAGGGGTCGCCACAGCGAATCATCTGCCTCCACCTCATCCTATCCTCTGCATCTTCTTCTCTTACACCAACTGCCTTCATGTCCTTCTTCACCATGTCCATGAATCGTCTCTTTAGTCTTCCTCTAGCCCTTCTGCCTGGTAGTTCCAACCTCAGCATCCTACTACCAATATATTCAATATCCCTCCTCTGTACATGTCCAAACCATCTCAATCTAGCCTCTCTAACTTTGTCTCCAAAACATCTTACATGTGCTGTCCCTCTGATGTGCTCATTCCTGATCCTATCCAACCTCGTTACTCCCAAAGAGAACCTCAACATTTTCATCTGCAAACATCACAGTCCATGGGGATTCTTGTCTAACCTCGTCTGTCAGCCTGTCCATGACCATAGCAAACAAGAAAGGGCTCAGAGCTGACCCTTGATGCAGTCTTCCCTCCACCTTGAACTCTTCTGTCACACCGACAGCACACCTCACCACTGTCTTCCATCTCTCATACATGTCCTGCACCACTCTAACATACTTCTCTGCCCCTCCAGACTTCCTCATGCAATACCACAGTTCCTCTCTCGGCACCCTGTCATATGCTTTCTCCAGATCCACAAAGGCACAATGCAGCTCCCTCTGACCTTCTCTGTAGTTCTGTATTAACATCCTCAAGGCAAACACTGCATCTGTGGTGCTCTTTCTTGATATGAAACCAAACTGTTGTTCACAAATGCTGACCTCTGTCCTTAGTCAAGCTTCCACTATTCTTTCCCATAACTTCATGGTATGGCTCATCAGCTTTATCCCTCTGTAGTTGCCACAACCTTTCACGTCTCCCTTGTTCTTAAAAATGGGCACCATAACACTTCTCCTCCATTCCTCTGGCATTTTCTTACTCTCTCAGACCCTGTTGAATGTTCTTGTCGGGAAATCTACTGCTACCTCTCCCAGACACGTCCACACCTCCACCGGTATGTCATCAGGACCAACTGCCTTTCCATTTTCCATCCTCTTCAATGCCCTCTTCACTTCACCCTTACTAATCTTTGCTACTTCCTGATCCTCAACAGTCACCTCTTCTACTCTTTTTTCTCTCTCATTTTCCTCATTCATCAGCTCTTCAAAGTACTCTTTCCATCTTCCCAGCACACTTCTGTCATCAGTCAATACATTTCCTCTCTGTCCTTAATCACTCTAACTTGCTGCATGTCCTTCCCATGTCTTTTTCTCTGATGTGCCAACCTGTATAAATCATTTTCTCCCTCTTTACTTTCCAACTGAGCATACAAGTCATCATATGCCCTCTGTTTGGCATTTGACACCGCTACCTTTGCCTTACGCTGTGTCTCCCTGTATTCCTGTTTACTCTCTTCAGTCCTCTCTATGTCCCACTTCTTCTTAGCTAACCTCTTCTTTTGTACACACTCCTGCACTTCCTCATTCCACCACCAAGTCTCCTTATTGCTTCTCCTTCCAGATGACACACCAAGTATTCTCGTACCTGTCTCCCTGATCACATTAGCTGTAGTTGTACAGTCATCTAGAAGCACTTCCTGACCACCCAAAGCCATTTTCAACTTCTCCTTGAAGACAACACGATACTCCTCCTTTTTCAGCTTCCACCACTTTGTCTTCTGCTCTGCCTTTGCCTTCTTCACCTTCCTCACCATCAGCGTCATCCTGCACACCACCATCCTATGCTGTTTGGCAACATTCTCACCCGTTACTACTTTGCAGTCACTGACTTCCTTCAAATTACATCGCCTACAAAAGATGTAGTCTACCTGTGTGCTCCTACCTCCGCTTTCATGAGTCACCCTATGCTCCTCTCTCTTCTGGAAGAAAGTATTTACCACAGCCATTTCCATCCTTTTTGTAAAATCTACCAACATCTGTCCTTCTGCGTTCCTGTCCTGGATACCAAACCTGCCCATCACTTCCTCATCCCCTCTCTTTTCTGCACCAACATGTCCATTGAAGTCTGCCCCAATGACTACCCTTTCACCTCTGGGGGTATTCTGCATCACTTCATCTAACTCACTCCAGAATCTCTCCTTCTCTTCTAGCTCACATCCTGCCTGTGGGGCATAAGCACTAACAACATTGAACATCACGCCTTCAATTTCTAACTTGAGACTCATCACTCTGTCTGACACTCTTTTCACTTCTAGAACATTCCTGACAAACTCCTTCAAGATGACTCCTCCTCCATTTCTCTTCCCAGCCACACCATGAAAAAACAGCTTCAACCCTGCTTCTAATCTTCTAGCCTTGCTACCTTTCCACCTGGTCTCCTGAACACACAGTATAACCACCTTCCTCCTCTGCATCATGTCAGCCAGCTGTCGACCTTTTCCTGTCATAGGTCCAACATTCAAAGTCCCTACCTTCAGTCCTGGACTCATGCCTTTCCTCTTCTCTCTCTACCCACGGACACGCCTCCCGCCTCTCCTTCTTCGACGTCTTCGACCAACAGTAGTCAAATTTCCACCAGCACCCTGTTGGCTAACAGCACTGTTGGTGGTCATAAATTTAAAGATGTTCCTGACCATGTGCTTTTGTTTATGTTCTTGTTGATTGGTTCAACATGCCATGTGCTAAAGCTGACATTCGTGTTTATTGGCTCGATTTTACTACCAGGAAAATGTTTGAAGGAACAGCACAGGGAGGGAGAAGTAAGGGGTCTTTTATTATTTTATTTATGCTGTTTTCTGTTTATTTTCAGATTTCATGTAAGTAGTTTGATTGATACCACAAAATGATTCCATCTAGATGGTAATAAGCACTTACTGTTCCACTCCGCTGGTTACATTTAAATAAGCGCCCACCCACTCCAATTTTATAAGCACCCTGGGCGCTTATCACATCGAATACGGTAGTCTGGGCTAGAAAGTAATCAGCCACAGCCTTCTGTCTTGCTTCTTCATAATATTTCCTGTATTTCAAATTTATTTTTGGTAAAAAATAAAAATCCAAAATAATCTGAAATAATGAAAAAAAAAAAAAAAAAAAGCTTACATTTTTAGAATATATATATATATATATATATATATATATATATATATATATATATATATACTTATATATATCCTTACATATGGATATATACTACTGTAAAGAAATCTAAGATCTATCGGCGCCAGGATTAAATCAAAGCTCTATCAACACTCCATCTGTGAATGGGATTAAGTTCTGTCTTACTATGACTCACAGACGCCACTGAATCATGCAAAACAGTTTCTATGAGTCCTCTCCCAGTGTCCCAGAATGAGTCAGAGCATCAGAGGACTAGGGGAAGTTCAGACATTCAATGTGGGCAAGACCAGGAGGCTGGCTTAGCCAATACAAAGCCTGTTTTGCTTGGAAGCCATCTCTCATACATTAAAATAATTAGAAACAAATTGTCCAAGCATGTCCCTCCATCAACCATAGCCAAATCTGTCAAAAGGACCAGCACAGAGAGGAAAGTAAGGAAGGAAAGGAATCCTGTTCCGAGGCTCTCGCGACCACAGCAGAGATAGCAGTGACTCCTGGCACGAGAACGTCGTATGAATAAATCACATTATAATCCCTGTCACCACAAGAAGAAGGAGAGAGAGCAGGGAAAGAGCGAGGAAAGCAAGAAATCAAGCCAAGCATATGGCTTTGGGAAAAAAGAAAGAAAGACAGACAGAAGGAGGGTGAGTGGAGAAACAGAAAGAAAGCGAACGAGAGAGTGCAGTCAAACAGTTGGGAACAATAGACGTCTTTCATATGAGCTCAGAAAGCACAGAGTAGAAGAAAAAGATCTCGAGGTGACATTTCAAAGGCTGGGTGACAGTGTGGGCTGCTGCTGTGCCATCCGAGGCCTGGAGAACTGAGAAAGCAAAGAGGTGGCAGAGAAGCATCAGTGAACATCAGGGAGGTCTCTGCTCTGTGTGTGTGTGTGTGTGTGTGTGTGTGAGCGCGCGTGCGCGCCCGTGTATAAAGCTGTATGGGTGGGGCATGAGGGAGAGGAGCCTCTAGCCCAGACATGAAAAGGCATTCTTTCATCATTGCTAATCTGCAAAACATAAACATTAGAGCATCTCAGTCTGTCTGTCTGTATGTATGTTTGTCTGTTCCCCTCCCCTTTATTATGGTATCTTTCTCTGTCAGACCTTTTCACTGCCTCTGTCTTTCTCCTTACCTCAGTCTGTCTCTTTCTCAGTTTCTTTGTCTGTCTCTCTTTGTCCCCCCCCCACCCCCCCACCCGTGGTCTGTGGTTTGGGATGTAGGCCCTCATGTTTTTGGTGCGTGAGGAGCTCTGTCTGTTTGTTTTCATTTGCGAGAATCGTATGAAGGCATATCAATTGACAGATCGATCTTCCTGGCATCTTGATGCAAGTTTTTTCTGAGGGGAAGCAATAATTGCTTGCCCGCCTCTTTGTCATGGGACAAAGCACACAAACTGTGTACTGCCTTTATGTACTCAAGGTACTTATGTGTGTGAAGCAGTGCTTTGGAACTGTATGTGTTTGCGCATGTGGGGGGAAGGGGAGAGAGAGAGAGAGAGAGAGAGAGAGAGAGAGAGAGAGAGAGAGAGAGAGAGAGAGCGAGAGAGAGAGAGAAAGAGAGAGGGAAACAGAGAGAGAGAGAGAGAGAGAGAGAGAATGGCAGCTTTTGCTATATCCACAGACTGACTGCTTATAAATGCTCTTTAACACACTAATCACACAAGTCATCATACTAATTGAGTTCAGGCAGCTAAAGTTTGCAGAAGCGCATTAGTGGCTCTGACACTGCTCTGTGATTTGATATGACTGCTAATCGGCTGTCAGGATTCCAAAAAACATGTCACTCATTGCTGGACTGTAGAGCCAGTCCCTGGAAATATGATCTTCTGAGAAAAAAAAAGAAGAGGGAACCTGAGACAAAAGCTCTGGGGGCAAAAATACCCCGATTGAAGAGAATAACGACCTGTACATCTGTACAGAAATTTAAACCCAGGTTTTATACACTTACTGATTTTTATCTTCTGCTTTCTCTCTGAAGGTTTAACTGCGCCAGTGTTCCAGGGGTAAAGAGAGCCAAAGGTCCAGCAGGAGCCCCACTCCATACCTTCAAATCAAGGGATTGGATCATGTTGTTTTTAGATAGCATAAAAATAGAAAAATCACATCTTCTTGTTTTGGTTTTTGTCCATTTTGAATACATTTCCAGAACTAGACATCATCATAAAAGGGAAGTTCAATCTAGAGTGACTGAGAATCTTCTGTCACACACCGAACACAGTTATTTTTCCATGGTACTCACTCAATAGCTTCTGTTTACAAATTCACTTCAATCCAGGATTAAGGACAATATTTAATTCAGTAATTTTTATCACAGGGGACACCACAGTAATGTAATGTAAAGCAAATCCGACATATAGCAAGAAGGTCCTGGGTTCGAGTTTGGGGCTGTAAATAAGGGCTCTGTATTACATTGGTCAACAACAAATTTATTTATTTATTTATTTAATGAATTTATTTATTTTACATGATTTTGGATAATTCTGATGTGCTGAATCCAAAAATCACACTGGTTTTACTTAATCAGGTCAGATTTTTGAACTTCTTCTTTTCCTTTCGGCTGTTCCCTTCAGGGGTCACCACAGCAAACCATCCGCCTCCATCTCACCCGATCCTCTGTGTCTTCTACTCTTATACCAACTGCCTTCATGTCCTCCTTCACCACATCCATAAATCTTTTCTTTGGTCTTCCTCTAGACCTTCTGCCTGGTAGTTCCAACCTCAGCGTCCTACTACCAATATACTCACTATCCCTCCTCTGTACATGTCCAAACCATCTCAATCTAGCCTCTCTGACTTTGTCTCCAAAACGTCTTACATGTGCTGTCCCTCTGATGTACTCATTCCTGATCCTATCCGTCCTCGTTACTCCCAAAGAGAACCTCAACATTTTCATCTCTGCTACCTCCAGCTCAGCCTCCTGTCTTTTCCCTCAGGGCCACTGTTTCTAAACCGTACAACATCACTGGGCTCATCACCGTCTTGTACACTTTTCCTTTCATTCTTGCCGATACCCTCCTATCACACATCACACCGGACACTTTTCTCCAACCATTCTAACCCGCCTGCCCACGCATCTTCATCTTTTTTCCACACTCTCCATTGCTCTGGATTGTTGAGCCTAAGTACTTAAAATCCTGCACCTTCGTTATCTCTGCTCCTTGTAACCTCACCGTTCCTGTTGGGTCCTTGTCATTCATACACATGTATTCTGTTACGAATATGGTAACCATTATGC